>VWZK01000766.1:0-170496 GCA_013396935.1 Baryphthengus martii | reverse complement strand
GGCCCCGAGCCGCTGCCCGAGAGCGCGTGGGAGCCCGGAGCCGCCTCCCGCGCAAACGCGGGGCCGCGCGAGTGCCTGAGCCTGTGTGCCCTGTGATCAAAGAAGCGATCTGCTCGGGCAGGGGGTTGAACTGAGGGAGGAGGTGGAAAGGTTAAGATACATCGGAGAATGCGAGAGTGAAATAGATTGGTGGAGCCGTACCCTGAGGCAAAGGCAGCAGGTGGAGGCTCTACGAGAAGTGGAGGATCCCCTCCCATTCTGTCACCAGGCAGAAGGTGGGGACTTAAGGGACGGGGTGGGGGAGGAATGGAGACAGGTCCCTCGGAGAGGCAGGTGAAATCCCTCCCGGCCCCCCTCACCTTCCCAGTTGCCCTTGCACAATAGGTGTGGGGCTTTGGAGCTCGAGGGCCGGACAAATGAGGGTGGAAATAAAGATCCATCCCTTGAGTCGCCCAGGGCTAGTCACTCACTCCTCGCCTTAGCACTTCCTCAACTAAGAAAAAAAAAAAGGGTAATTGTAGTAGGTGACTCTCCTCTGAGGGAAACGGAGGACCCCTTTTGTCAACCGTACCCATCCCACGGGGAAGTGCTGCTTCCCTGGGGCTCAGGTTAGAGATGTTGGAAGGAAGCTCTCTGCTCTGGTGCAGCCCTCTGATTATTACCCGTGGTTATTCAGGTTGGCAATGACGAGGTTGCAGAGAGAAGCCTAAAGGCAATTATAAAAGGCTTCAAGGTATTGGAGCGAGTGGTTGAAGGCTTGGGTGTGCAGGTGGTGTTTTCATCAATCCCTCAAGTGGTAGGGAAAAATACTGAAAGAGGGAGGAAAACACACCTGTTTCATGTGTGGTTCAGAAGCTGGTGCCACCGTTGGAATGTTGGGTTCTTTGATCATAGGGCAATTTATATGGCACCAGGCCTGCTGGTGACAGATGGAGTGCATCTGTCTCAAAGGGGGAAAAGGATCCTTGCACAGGAGTTGGCAGGACTCGTTGAAAGGGCTTTATACTATGCTTGAAGGAGGAGGGGGATCAAATCAGGCTCGCTAGAGATGAACTCAAGGACTGCCTTCGGTCTACTGTCTCACTTGAGATGGGAGATGGTGGGGTCCAAAATGTCAATGCATCCACCTGGGGAATAAATCAGGTCAACCAGGCTTGCCCCAAAGGCCCCTTAGCTACCACTAAAGACAATAACCAGAAGGCAAACCATCCTGGGGCAGTGTATGATGATGGTAAATCCTCCCACGGTTCTGCAGGGTAACTTGCATGCTTGGCCACTTCCCTGAAATGCCTGTACGCTAATGCACGCAGTATGGGGAGCAAACAAGATGAACTAGAGATCCGTGTGTGATCTCAGGACCATGATCTCATTGCAATTACTGAAACATGGTAGGATAGCTCACATGACTGTAACATTGTCGTGGATGGCTGTGTCCTTTTTCGGAAAGATAGGCCAGCAAGGCGGGGTGGTAGAGTTGCTCTTTATGTGAGAGTGCAACTGGAAAGTATTGAGCTCTGCTTAGGAGAGGAAGAATGAGCTGAAAGCTTGTGGGTAAGTATTAAAGGCGGGACTACTATGGGAGTTGTTGTGAATGTTTAGGCCACCTGATCAGTCTGAGGAAGCTGATGAGGCCTTCTACAAGCAGCTGGAAGTAACCTCACAATCACAGGCTCTGGTTCTCATGGGGGACTTCAATTACCCTGACATTTGCTGGGAAAACTACATAGTCAGCCATATACAGTCCAGTAGGGTCCTCCAGTGCATTGACAATAACTTTTCGATGCAGGTGGAGGAGCTGACAAGGAGAGGAGTACTTCTGGATGCTGTACTGATAAACAAAGAGGCACTGGCTGAGGATGTGAAGGTAGGTGGCACCCTTGGCTGTAGTGACCATGAGATAGTGAAGTTTAGCATCATATGCAATATGTGCAGAGCTATGAGCAGGATGTCTACCCTGGACTTCAGAAGGGCTAACTTTGGCCTCTTCAGGGAATTGCTTGAAAAAGTCCCGTGGAACAGGGCTGTAGATGGTAAGGGGCCCCAAGCAAGCTGGCTAATACTCAAGCACCATTTCCTCCATGCTCAACATCAGAGCATCCTGAAGAGTAGGAAATCAAGTGAGAGCTAGGAGACCTGCATGGCTGAGCAGGGAGCTAATGAATAAACTTAAGTGGAAGGAGGAAGTATATGGAACATGGAAGAAGGGGCTGACTGTTTTGGAGGAATACAAGATGGCTGTCAGAATGTAGGGATGCGACAAGGAGAGCTAAGGCCTCCTTAGAACTAAACCTGGCAAGAGAGGTCAAGGACAACAAGAAAGGCTTTTTCAAGTATGTTGGAGGCAAAAGTAAATCTAGAGAAATGTGGGCCCACTGCTGAATGAAGAAAGAGGGTGCCCTGGTGACTGAGGACACAGAGAAGGTGGAGTTACTGAATGCCACCTTTGCCTTGGTCTTTACTGCTAAGGTCAACTCCCAGGAGTCCCAGACCTTCAAGACCACAGAGGAAGTCTGGAGGAAGGAAGATTTTTGCCTCAATCGAAAACGATTGGGTCAGAGATCAATTAAGCAATCTGAACACCCGCAAGTCCATGGGCCCTGATGGGATGCACCCACGAGTGCTGAGGGAGATGGCAGAGGTCATTGCTAGGCCACTCTCCATAATATTCCAAAGGTCCTGGAGAACAGGAGAGATGCCTGAGGACTGGAGGAAAGGAAATGTGATTCCAGTCTTCAAAATGGGCAGGAAGGAGGACCTAGGTAACTATAGACTGGTCAGCCTCACCTTCATCCCTGGAAAGGTGATGGAGCAACTTATCCTCAGTACTGTCTCTAGGCATTATCAAGGATAAGAGGGTCATCAGGAGCAGTCAGCTAAGGGAAAATCATGCTTAACCAACCTGATAACCTTTTATGAGGACATAACCAGGTGGATAGACGATGGTAGAGCAGTGGATGTGGTTCATCATGACCTCAGTGAAGCATTTGGCACCATCTCCCACAGCACCCTCACAGCTAAAATGAGGAAGTGTGGTCTGGATGCTCGGGTAGTGAGGTGGATTGTGAACTGTTTGAAGGATAGAAATCAGAGAGTTCTGGTCAATGGGACTGAGTCTAGTTGGAGGCCTGTATCTAGTGGAGTCCCTCAGGGGTCAGTACTGGGGGCTGGTGCTGTTCAATATATTCATCATGACCTGGATGAGGGAACAGAGTGCACTGTCAGCAAGTTTGCTGATGACTCAAAACTGGGAGGAGTGGCTGACGCTCCAGAAGGCTGTGCTGCCATCCAGCGAGACCTGGACAGGCTGGAGAGTTGGGTGGGGAGGAATTTAATGAACAACAAGGCAAATACAGAGTCTTGCATCTGCGAAAGCAGAACCCCAGGTACCAGTATAGGTTGGGGACTGACCTGTTGGAGAGCAGCGTAGGGTAAAGGGACCTGTGGGTCCTGGTGGCCAGCAGGATGCCCATGAGCCAGCAATGTGCCCTTGTGACCAAGGCTAATGGCATCCTGGGGTATATTAGAAGGGGTGTGGTTAGTAAGTCAAGAGAGGTTCTCCTCCTCCTCTACTCTACCCTGGTGAAACTGCATTTGGAATATTGTGTCCAGTTCTGGGCCCCTCAGTTCAAGGAGGACAGGGAACTGCTTGAAAGAGTCCAGTGCAGAGCCACAAAGATAATTAAGGGAGTGGAACATCTACGTTATGAGGAAAGGCTGAGGGAGCTGGGTCTCTCTAGCTTGGAGAAGAGGAGACTGAGGGGTGACCTCATTAACGTTTATAAATATATAAAGGGCGAGTGTCAGGAGGACGGAGCCAGGCTCTTCTCAATGATGCCCAATGATAGGACAAGTGGCAATGGGTGCAAACTGGAGCATAGGAGGTTCCAGGTAAATGTAAGGAACTTTTTCACAGTGAGGGTGACAGAGCACTGGAACAGGTTGCCCAGAGGGGTTGTGGAGTCTCCTTCTATGGAGACATTCAAAACCTGCCTGAACGCCTTCCTGTGTGACCTAATCTAGGCCCTGCACTGGCAGGGCGATTGGACTAGATGATCTTTCTCCATGCCTTCCAACCCCTAACGTTCTGGGATTCTCGTATATATTGGGTACCTGTTCAGATATTTACAGATAAGATATTTCCTACCTACCAAGCAACATAATCTAGTGTGTATAACTATAGTTGTTCCTTCCAATAATTTGGCTATTTCCAGGAATACTGCTAGTCTTTGTCCCCCATCCTAGGAGTCTTCTCATTTCAATGAGATTATCAAGAATACTTGTTAAATGTATAGGGCAATGCTACCTAACAGCTACTTGTAAACATCCAACAGGTTCTAGCATAGCCGATTGTTAGCAAAGCTGCAAAAAAAAAAGTTTCTGCGAAGGCCAGCTCACAAACGAGATGTTAAACTTTATTACCCAGATTGCAACACTGTCTATGAAAAAGGAAGATTAGACTAATTGAAGGTAACACTTAATCAAGCTACTTCTAATCTTCAAAAGCCACCTCTGCTCCTTTGTGCTTATCCATCAGCTTAAGCTAAAAATTATTGCACCCATTGTGCCAATGATCTCTTATAAAGAGCAAAAGTGTGTTCTCATGAGTATTGCAGAATTGCCCTCAAAGCAGGAGCAACTGTGGAATGGAGGGAACAACACTTCGCTTTTGAAGAGTTAAGAGCGAACCATGAGTCCTTTTCTCAGCTCACTTGTCTGAAGTAGCACAGTGGGAGAGGATTAACAAAACCTGCCTCCTCCAAACTTTCTCTTTGAAATTCTAAGCTGCTTAATGTAAGAACCTTAGGAGTAGTCTTGCTCTCCTTGAGCCCCTGCATTTTGCCCCCAGATTGCACATGTTCAAGTAAGAGTTAAGCAAAACTTTGGCTGCAGAAATACCTCAAACTTGCAACTAGTTTGCATCTTCTTCACTTAGAACTCTCTCAACTGGGATGCAGAGCTCAGATTTTTAGTTGTTTCTAGTTTGCTTTCTTTGATACCTATAGGTAATTGCTGTACTGCACATTAAGTCAGAGAGGATGTCTCCAAGTTACAGAGTAGGACAACTATGACCAAAATAAAAGCAGACCAAGAGTTATAACTAGAAAACTTAGCTTCCCTTGATAAATCTGACACTAGCCAGAAATCACAAGAGGGCAGATTTCCACAGTTGATGCTGAATGCCATTCCCTGATCAGAATAACTGTAATGAAGTACTACTTTAGATTATCAGGGCAGGATAAAGGGCAATTGTGGTAGTACTATGAGTTTGTTTGCTTGTTTGTTTTTTAAAAAAGCTGTTAAACTATGTTCTAATTCTGCTTTCAGCATGCCAGGGCAAATTTGGTTAGCTTTTCTGGGTGTACTGGTTTCAGACTCCTATCTGCATTTTTCACAGAACATATCTGCATGAAGAAATTTGTAGAAGGTCTTTAACTCAAATTCTCTGATCCGTATAAGTTGAATTCTGTCCCTACTTGATAACAAGAATATGTGCCCCAAAAGTTGCTCCAGCATTTTGACTTCACAAACAAGGCAAAATGCTCTCCTTTGCTTCATACTTAAAAAGCTTTCAACACAAAACATTGACTCCTCTCCACTGTGGGCAGAGTTTCAAAGCAACTGTTTTAAATTGCGTTTACATAATCTGATGCTTCATCCCTCTTCCTTATACTTTTGTGACCTGAATTAATCTCTTGACTGGATGCTGAAGCTGGTACTCAAGGTCCTAATCTCCTAGAGAATAAAGAGGACTTCAGCATTTGCAGCAATTTGCACCTCAGGGCTCTATGTGATTTTCGCTTTGTAAGTTGCTTCAGTTTTATAGCACCCTGTGTGATTCCCTTCCAAGGAGTTTCATGTATCAATCACTTTCATCTAGTAGAGAAAATCAGGTCATCTTCTCTGTCTAGATATATTGGATTCACCATAGATTTTATTGTAGGTGCACAAGCTGCTTTAGTTACGAAGTCACACAGAACCTCTGTAATTTTTATAAAGAATAATCAAGGGAAGTTAGTTTGATTTCCCCCCCCCCCTAGTTATTTAAAACCTAAGGACAGTTTTAATTCCATGAAAATTACATACTTCTTTTTAATCATGTCACAATAGATTATTCTGTGTGTGTCTCCACCCATAAGCACTTGTGAAGAACTCTTGCTCAACTCTATATAAACTTTAGTAGGCACATTTGTTCCAGTAGCTTAGAATCATGGAATTGTTTTGGTCGGAAGAGACCTCTAAGATCACCAAGTCCAATATCGCAATAGATGCATGTCAACATTTTAACTGAAAGCTAGAAAAATTAATTGAATTCTTCCAGGTGGTACAACAGAGGTAACAGATAGAATCATACAATAGCTTAGGTTGGAAGGGACCTTAGAGATCATCTAATCCAATAAGCTAATTATATATTCTTGTAATTCAATACAGTTTGTTTAATTAGGCCAGGAAAAAAAAAAAATCAGTAAGTGTAGCCAAAGGATCTATTACTCAAAAAGCTATATCCAGTCTATTTTGTTCTTCATGTTCAGAATTGATCTCAAATCCATTTTCAGCCAATGCCACTTGCAAGAATTTGGATTCTTCTCCAAGTGCAGTAACCACTGTTCTTAACATCTGAACATAGCCCTGGTGGCACTTCTTGTTAGTGAACATGCCACATGTATTATATGAATATTAGATGTCTCTCTCTTATTATATAAAACTATTTGATATCTAGACTTTATTCTGAAAAGTCTGTTTAACTTTGGGATGCTAGATAACTGTCATGTTCTACAGCATCTCTTAAACTAGTAAGTCTTTTATATGCATATTACCTTCAATTAATTTCCATTTCCATCTGGTAAAGTCACATGATAATATCAGGCTCCAGAAGAATTTGTGTTTACACTACAGTGGAAAAAAAAAAAGTAGTCTGTTTTTTTCTGGTCAGATTTTGGATTTTTTTTTTTTATTTGGGTGTGTTTTTTAGTCCAAATAATTCAAATAATAAAGAAAATATTTGCAACTGTTTTACATGCAGTATACTATTTCAGATGCTGAGAAGTGCCTTTACATCCCCTCTACAGCTGCTTTTGTGGTCTCTGACTAGGTTTCTTTAACAATTTTCAGCTAGTTTATCCTGTCACGTGCATGTTTTTTCAGAATGCCTTCTCAGATTTTCTTTTTCTTTAAATTTGACAGATACATATCGCAACTTTTCTAGAATGGTTGTTCTGTCAACAACAACTACAGCTGCATGTGCTCTTCCATTTACTTCGCTGAGTATCAACTTTTACTAAACCTTTATCCTATTACACTTAGGAAACAACAGTCTGTTGCCCCACAAAAGACATGCAGTGTTGGAATCCTTTACTGGTCCCCGGTTCCATTTTGGTTTAGTATATGCATTGCATTACCGATGGTGTTGCAGCTCAGAAGACATTATTGATAAACCATTTTACTTTAGGATGGCATGATTTTATCGTTGTTATGACTTTGGGACAATAATTCTGTCAAATATATGACAGTGACAAAATAGAGAGACAAAAAGTATGAAAAACAACTGTAGTATTTTGAAGACTATGGCACATTCTACACAAAATAAAGAATACTGCAAATCAGGAAAAGCAAGGGAGATTCTAAATTAAGAGAATCTAAGAAAAATAGTATGACCATGACCACTTTTCCCATTGACACCTGGAACTAAAGGAGCAGCAGGGCCACTCAGTTGCCACTGTAACTCTCAGCTATAATCTGCAGCTGCCTAGCTCCCATCTCTCGCTCTCTACAGATCCACACAACAGGGGCACTGTGCAAGTCATTTATTCATTCCAAGTATGGAAAGCAGATAAGCTGTTAGTTTCTTTTCACTAACTAGAACTTGGTAAAAGGAATTAGGAAAGAGAAAGAAACAAACATATAAGCAAAGTGTTTACATTCTTGCTTCAGTTATGTCTTTTTGTTTCCAATGCCTTTTCTAGAAGCTGCATATGTGAAAAATACCAACCTGTCACTTTGGAGCTGCAGGGTATTGGGCATAGTCATCTCCCTATGGAGAGGTCTTCAGATGGGGTAGTCACTAAAGATATTTCATGTCTGCCAGCTTGATACTTCTCCATGTACCTCTAAAATTCCCAATGTTGCTGAAGGTGAAAAAAACCTTATGAGTACAGTCTCTAATCTCTACCCGTGACAAACATTTGACTAATCTCTCTGCCAAAATTCAGCTCTAGGTTTAAGGTGCTGCATTATCACTTGATAAGAATTTTATTTTGGGGAAATAACAGTTCAGGCTATACTCTTGTCAAAGGCTTATCTGTTCGCTCCATATAGCTTTTGAGTCTGTTACAGGCCTGAGCTATAGTAGCTTGATTTCAGTCTCCATTTCTAGTGGTTCATGGGACTTTTTTTTTTTATCTCCTCACAAGGTCTTTGTTCTATCTCCTTTGTGTCAATCAATACAATTGTCCTCTGACTAATGGCAATACTGGATATCTTTTAACACCTTCATTAGCCTTTTTATATTCTAAAAAAAGTTCTTATTCTCATTACTTACTAATAACTGTATTTAATGTGAGAAAACTGGGGGATCAGGACTTTTGCTGAGTTGCACCTTTAAAGTCCATCCCTATTGGAGATGAACATTAGAAGAAGGGCTTACATTTTTCCTTGCTATAAGAATAAAATCTGAGTAACTCTGCTTTCTATAACAAATGTGTTTCAAAATACTAAGACAGTTTCAGACAGAATAGTACAATAATAAAAGGACTAAAATAAGCCTCTATGATCTTACTCAAAATTATATTTCAGGAACACTTTTTTCAGCTTTACTCTGAACAGAAGATGTCCTGTTTATATCATGAAGACATTCATACTTTCAGCTAAAGGTGCAAGTGCTTCATTTTCACAGTTTAGATCAGAATTTAAATCTGTTAATATAAGTGTGTTGAAAACATCAGAGCAGAAATCATTATCAATTGTTTTTTTCTGATGCTGACAGGAAATGAAATAGTATAGGATGCACTTTATTCTAACAAGACTGTTGGAAACAAACACTGATTGACTGACCTACCATTTCTACATCAGAACTGCTTCCAAAATAAATCATGAGAAGGCTTTGGGCAAGTATTATAGTATTATATCAAACAGACGTTAGAGGTTTTAAAATCCTCAGAAATCCAACTTCTCTTAAAAGTCAATTGCAAAGCTCTTGTCAAGTGTAAGCAAAAGCAGGATGAAATCCAGACTGCTGACTTGGTTTTTTTCACATAATATTTTGAAAACAATTTTGCAGCATGAAAAACATTTTTAGTAAACTTGAAACTTTTAAAACTAGAGACAACAAACCCAGCATTAGTTTGGTTGTGCTAAATTATGCAATCCAGATTTATAGTGACCTATCTGTTCAGAAGTGTGTGTCACAAGCTAGTAAAAGTGTCCCCCAGTAAAGGACAAATGCAGACATTTATATACTCACCTACATAACCTCCTTCATCTTCTGCTACACATTCCCACCTTACCCAAAGGATGTTTAAGATTTTCTTAACACTTTCCTAAACTGTAGGTCAGACTTCTATTTTTTTTACTATTAATCTTGCTAAAATGGCAGTAGCTCAGGTTTGCCTAACTGAAATATGGCAAGAGCTGCCTGTTCTGGCCAGATGTTATGATGCATCTAGGCTGCTGCCCAGTTTATTTGACTTACCTGGATTTACTGTACTATTTATGTTTCTAACACTGTTCTCATATTGTGCCAGGTACTATAAACAAACGTCTCTAGCTCAGGGCAAATTATTTGGCGACTTAGACTTTAGCAGTCTCACTCCAACATGCAGTTCTATTAAAGACTGGCGGCAAAGCTTGCAAATTTCTCAAACTCGAAGTTTTAAATTTTCTTCTTACAAAGTCCTGATTCTTCCAGTCTCTGTCAGTCTCGTTGGGCTTAGGGTTCTGCCTACTGTGTGCACGTTGTGCTTAGTATTCATTCTAAATGCGATGTTTTCACATTTCTGTGCATAAAGTACTGCAACTAAAATTGCAGTCAGAAGGACTATTTTCTTCTGTAGTTTGGTGAATTCTCACTTATTGGAGACATAATCAAAGTTTGTTTGATTCGTGAATCTTCACAGAGATTGCTGTTTTGCTGGCCTACTTCTGAACTTACACACAGTCTATACCTGAATTTTTGTCTTGTCTGGGTAAGTCAGTGACCCTTGTTAAAAATCAGTATTTCTCTGTCCCTAATTTGATACAATGCCATCCTTTCATACTTCTTGGAATTGGCTGGCACCACTAGTGTTTTATGGCCAAATGCTAGAGTGGAGGTAAATTACTTCAGGAGGAGGCAGGAACTCCCTGGGTTGTATTAACTGCCTTCTGAGCGAAATCTAGTCTTTTCTCAAAGCAACAGATCCTATTTTCTGTGGAATTCATACCCTAGAAAGAACCACCACACCTAATACTTGTTTTTCAAGTTACTGTAGATCCTAGTGTTCCCTGTCTGGCCAGCCTTTCCATTTCCTGCCTTTGGCAGTTGCACCATAAGATGCTTTTAGAAGTGAATAGATGCAACACAAACAATTATGGCACTTGAAAGCGCGCTATACAGAACAGCTTTAGCAAAGAAGTAGGAAGAAGAAGAAATCCTAGTATTCATAATACTGAAATCAAGTGCATCTTAAGCACAAGTGGCTTTCTAATCCTGATCTATAGGGATGTACTGTAATTGCATCCTCTTAATACCATCTCAGAACCTGGTCTGAAGCAGTTTCAAAAACTGGCAAAAAAATCAAACAGATGGGAAAAATGAACAACAACAGAATAAAAATTCATTCTGCACTGCTTTTTTAAAACAAAGCTGCTGGAAATGTGTCCAAATGGTGATTAATTAGTTTATGAACAAAGCCCTTAGTTAAATCATAGTTAGCATGAAGCTACCCCCAACACCAGTCCTTCTTAGTCTAACTAATCTTGCTGTTCCTGGAGGTTAATTTAGTGGTGTTGAATAAATAGCTGGAGGCATTGAACACCGCCACAGAAGAAACTAGCTCAGCAGGAGACAATCCAGATTCATACTTATTCTCATCTTAAAAGAACATGTAGATCATAGAATAGAATTTGCTAACATGGAAAATCCAAATCCTTCTATATTCTATGAAAACTTAAATTCTACTTTAAATCACTGTATATAGCTCACAGCTTGCTTTCTCTTCCAAAGCACTTTGGCTGTAGAAGCTATTAAATGCCATTTTTCTTTTACGAGACATCTCTGGGAAGTTTTTCTATTTATCTTCTTTTAGTTATCGGATATCCATTAAAACATACCCCAAAACACCTGATACTCTATTTCCACCCATTATTTTCCAGAACTTGCAGCATATTTCTCTCATATTTTAAGTTAAAGCATTCATAACATCTCTGTAAGGTAAGTGTAGTTATACATCTGTCACAGAGGCACCCACACAACAAAGAGCAGCCGCTATCAAAAACTGGGGTTTATTGCAAGCAGAGTTGCTAGCACTCCTTTTGACCAAATACAGGTTCAGATGTCTGTCAGGAATTAACTACTACACAACTAATTCCTAACTTTAAGGAATGACAAACCAAAATAGCCAAACCCTCACTCATAAAAAGGGAAACCTCCCACATCAGAGTGTCTGAGATACCACTCATCCAAAGCGGGGGGCGAGGTTTACATAATCCACAGAGACTCCTTCAATCCCTGGAAGTATCCTTGGACGGCATGTCCAAGGGGAGGGCCCGACTGCCAGGCCTGCTGCTCTACCAAGAACCAACTCACCTGGCTCTTAGGCAGGACCCCATTTATACCGTAGTGGAAGGTGCACTATGGTCATTGTCACTGGCTGAGGGACAAGCCCAGACAAAACATGGAAAAGCCCACACCCCGAGCCTGTTCGCTAAGGGGTCCAGACGCTGAGGCGCCAGTTCAGCACCGCGAGGTGCAACTCAATGGCCAAGGCCTCAAACTGCTCTGGCCGAGGCACCAAACTGCTCAGCACAGCCCGTGTGCTCTGCCTGTTTTGTCTCTGGGGGAGGCTGTACCTGCCACAACATCCCATAATACAGGTTAAGAAACAGAATCCAAGTAAATTGGGATTAAGTAAAAAGTAATCTTTCTTAAAAAATAATTTATTACCACACTATATCACTTTACAGATCAGAACACTTACTCTTTGAATGTTGAAGAACTACACAAAGTCATCCTTCTTAGAGGATGCTGCTGAAACTAGCTGTTAATTTTAATTCAACATAGTGAGTCGTGGACTCATCTGGTCAGTCTTGGGTTATACTCAGATCCGCTTCAACATCCAAGTGAACAAACACCATTATCCCCAGATGAAGCTAAATAAAAGCAGAAATGAGATTCTGAGAATTGAACTTAGGCAGGTTTTAGTCACATACCTTTATATCGGTAATAGGCAAGGACTGGTCTGATTTCTGCTCCAAGTAGAGTGTGAACCGAAAAATCTCCACTGGATTTAAGAAGTTGTCTATGCAACATCTATGAGGAAAAAAAGAAGGTATTTCTTTTAGGACACTGTCCAGTCCATATTTTTAATGCATTCATGAATAAGATGCTAGACTTTGTTTTAACAGAAGTCTAGTAAACTTATATCTGTAATACTCGGAACCAAGCAGAGAAATTACTAGTACCAGAGCATTACTAGTACCAGCACAAGTCATATATATACAACCCTTTAATAAACTTTACTAAACATGAGATATTGTCATACGTAACCATTAACTTTCTAATATCTACGATCAAAGGCCTTGTTATATTTTTCTGTGGCTAATTTATCTTATTTTAGCTTGCACATAGTTGCAGGTTTACAAATCCCATTTTGTCCTGCTCTCAGAACTAAATTTGTTTCAAACATTGACAACACATTTCCATCTTACTATTGACATCAAAACTTTGTACAGAATGAGGCTGAAGAACCCTAAATCAATACTTGCCTTATATTCAAGTTAGATATATCATGATGCTTCCTTGCAGGACTCTCAACACCTACTGACAATACCATCTAAAAATGTTGGCATGCCACTTATCATTCAGAACCAGCATATATCACAGAAAGATTAGAGTGTTTTCTCTATTTAAAATAGCACAGATAGATTAAATGATTCCAGTACTCAGTCATGTGCTATATTTATAAAGGTTTTCTTCAGAGGATTAATTTCCAGAAATCACAATTCCAGTGTATGTGGAAGAATTTCAGGGATTCAAAACAAATATGACTACTACTGTTTTCTTGCAGAATGTGGGAAAGATCAGTTCTCCAATTGAAGTTTTGAAATTTTTTTTCACCTTTTTTAACACTCATAATTCATACATGTGCCACAAAAACCACATCTCCATGCCCAGATATGGTGTTTCATGGATTTGTTTTGCAAAATGACCTTGCATCCAGCCTTACAAGAAGACACTCAAATACCAGGTCAGACAACTTTTAATATATTTTTCCAATTTTTGCATTTTTCAGCACTTTAAAGGTTACACAAAGGAAAAAGCTTTGCAACCTGCGCTTTGATCACACTATTCAGGTCATTTCTATATATAAAGTCCTGAGAACTTCCAAGTATCCTTCTGCATGACAGTTTCAAGAAGATATTTGTAGATCTACTAGTACCGTAAGATAATGTAAAAACAAAAAACAACGTAAGATGTACATTTACCCACAGTACCGTGTGCTTAGCATCTTCATTAAAAAAAAATCTTTGCCTGTAATAGCACGGTCTCTTTGGAATGTGTTTTCTGAGCTCAGTTTTTCCATAGATCTCCCTGCTCTTACTTGGCAATGCATTTGTTAGCAAGTAACACTATAAGACTTTGGAATCTTACCCAGAGTAAGGATTAACCCTTCATGTTTAAACTTAGGGCTTGAAGCTTAGAGAGAATTCTTTTATGATTTTAGGGGAACAGAAAAGTGTAACAGAAAATCACCTCTTTGAGCCCTAATAGCTTTGATTTAACTGTGATAAACATAATAATTATTTCAGGTGAATAATACCTGAACTCAAATTACTGTGCCAATGAAGTTTCAAGCTTCTGACTTGGACAAAAGGAGAGTAAAAACACAGATACATAAATTCTGTCTACAAAACGTGGTGCCTACTTCTCTCATGAGTAATTCCACTGAAGTCATTGGAGAGTTGCTTCTGGAAAAAACTATCATTATCTGTTATACACTTGATTTCAGAAAAGATCATTACACGAAGAGTCTGATTTGCTGTCCCAGCAGGCTATGATATTTCCACACAATGTCTCAGCTTTAACATCTCTTTCCTAGGTAAGGATCCAATCTTGATTTCGTTTGTGGGTTTAGTTCACATAGATAGTCCAACTCTGTAAGTATAAGTTACTAACTATCAAAGACTTATAGTTTGACTGCTTGAAAGCTTTTTTGCAAGTTTTCAGCATCTACCTGGTTTGACCTCTCCGCACTCACATCCAACAGCGAAAGACAGAAAAATCACACGGCCTAAGTACACCTTCACTTTAGTAACTCCAGCTTTCACTCCCACAGTTGGATTTAGACTAGAAATTGTGATGAAGGTTCAGATGGGGATAATTGCTTGCAAAAATTTTGTCCTTTCCACAGCTAGTTCCTTAATCAATACCAGGTGCAATCAGCCTTCAGCTGAGTAATTTCTGCCCAGTGTTTAGCCAGGTTGTATTTTTTCATTCCACGCCATAGACTGTGGAAGACACACTGTAGAAGGGTATTGGTAACATCAGGAATGCAACACAGCATCTGGCACCATAAGGTGAGCAAAAGCAAGGTCAAGAAAATGAAAAGGAGCTTATCACTCCAGCAAGTAGAGCAAGTCACTTACCAGTAGCCAGGGCAACATCAGGAAACCAAAAAAAATACATACTGTAGGATGGAATTCAGGACCACAATTAAACAAGACAGTTATGAGGTCATAGGCTTTTGGAACGCAACCTAAAGACAAGATAGAAAGGAGGAGATAATAAAATCACCTTATATGAGGTGTCAGTAAGGCAACCAAACAAAACAACTAACCTAGCATCCAGCTGACTGGCTTGTGGAAACTTCTCAGGGGTAGCTGCAGGCTTACCAAAGCCTCATGGTTTCCACAATCAAAAAGCCTCAGGATTCTGCAACCAGTTCAGACTAACATGAATGCCTTAATAGTGATCTGGCTCCCTAGTTTGACTGATTCTTCTTTTTATTAGCCAGCCCTGACCATTGCATTTATCCTGTAATATGGCTTAGCCTCAGGCAGGGTCCCTTCTGCAAACAAGGGTTGGTTCTTTCCTATTTATTCTCCCACTGACATCTACTGTATTAAAAAACAGCTTTAGTGAGAATACATATTTTTTTTCTGCCTGTGATCTGAGCTCCTATAGAAAGATTGATCTGTTGTGTTTCTTTGCTCACCTGATGATTTCAGAATACTTCCCTTAACAGAGCAAGTAGATGCTTCAGAAAGAATTGTCACATGAAAACAGATTTTCTGACAAAAGAAAGAAAACAATTCAAACTTCCTAATAATTAATTAGTGACCTGAATTTTTCATCTTCATAAACAACTCCTACTTCTAATAAAATAAGCTAATATACCCTGAGACTTATTTGGCATTCAAATCCTAGAATAAACTTATGAGGATTTATTTTTTTTTATTACTTGGATAAATTAGTGCATTCTTATTTACTAAAACCGCAGTTTTGTATATAGTCTGGGTACAGGAGCCCAGATCTTGGGAGAGGGGGGCTGCAGGGGTGGCCTTTGTAAGAAGGTGGGGCTGCCCCGTGATGGACGCAGCCAGTTCCAGCCACTTCTGCAATAGACCCACTGCAGGACACGACTGAACCCATCAACCCAGGATAGGGCACCTTGGAGAAAACATAGAGTAGAAAAGGCAGAAAACGCCACAGGGGGAGAGGAGGAGCGAACACAAAGAGTGAGAAACACCCCCACAAACCAGATCAGAGAAGATGGAGGGACATAAGATGCCAGAGCAAGAGATTCCCCATTCCCCTCCATTGTTTAAACCTTTATAAATAGGCTATGTCTCTGCCTTGTAGCAGCTACTGCCTCCCAATTCAGAAAAGGTAATTGACTTGTTCAAGTAAAGTGTAACTACTGCTTGCACAACGGATTAATACTTTCCCTTATAAGCTAAAAAAAAAGAAAAAGAAAAAGATGATAACTCCAGATATACTAAGATCCTCTTTCCACTTGTTTGCAGCTGTAATAGGAAAGTTTATCCATCCCTCTCTACCTTGAACATTGTTGGGTTTTGTGTCATTCAGTTCTTCCTGTATCAGGTTCTGAAGGTCTCTATAATGACAGCACTGCCAAGACTGCCAATGACTAGACTAGCATCTATATTTCTTGCTGTGGAACCAGGAGAATCTATTTAAAATAACTGCTTGAGTTACTGCTACATAATACCTCCTAAAAGACTGACACACATCCAAGACTACCCAGTGGTCTTCAAATTTCAGTGTTGTTTTAAGCACTGGTTACTGCTTTGACAAAATGTTGTGTCTTTTCTTAATTTCTCATATTTCTTCAGCCATATTTCTTATGTCTTTTCCTGTCTCCTTTCACAATTCCTATTCTAGTATTTTTAGTGCTTCTAGTAGTTGTTGTTTTTTTTTAAATAAACACAACAGCCAAAATAAAACAGCTATTTAGTATTTTTAACACTTTGATAAACGTAAGGATTGAACAGCCATCTAGGAGGCTGCTCATCTATTTGTCCTTTCACCTATTTATCTTACTTTGTAAAGAGAAAAACTGCAGGGGAAAAGAAAAAGTTCAAAAAGTAAAGCAATTCTATCCAGTATGAAAACAAAAAGCAAAACTGCAAAATCCATTTCTACTCATCTGACTCTCATAGTAGTGTGTTAGCAAAATAAGACTTCATTAAGATCAAAAACATATACAGTTGATACTACTGTTATGAAATAAGCTAAACAGATTAGAATTCTTCTTGTGGTCTCAGAGGAAAAAACATAGAACTTAGTGGCACCTTTGTCACCTTTTCATAATCAGTTTTCAAAATACAGAATTCAATGTTTGAATTCCTTATAGTGATTAACATATTCATACCAATTTTCTGCTTCTTCCCTGCAGATGCACTACAGCAATGAGTCTATTATTGTTCATTTGACTAACTCCACATCCAGCTATTAAATATCACTTTGAAGCTTTCATTAAGTATGAGAGAGAACATTCTTTTAAAGTACTTTCAGTGCCTGCCAATTTGATAAATATGTGCATTTACTGTCATAAATACAGGCAAGGTTTAGAAAATGAAGGATATTAGAAAACATGTTGTTATATTTTTGCTATTTTTTGACAGTTTTACTCAAGGTATATTTGTCAGAGGGTGACTGAGAGGTATTGTACAGCTAATAGTTCCCAGAGAAACAGTATTTATTAACCTTAAATACTCTTGTACTGGTTTTGGCTGAGATAGAGTTAATTTTCTTAATAGTAGCCGATATGAGGCTATGGTTTGGATTTGTGCTGGAAATAGTGTTGATAATTCAGGGACATTTTAGTTACTGCTGAGCTGTGCTCACACAGAATCAAGGCCTTTTCTGCTCCTCACCCCACCCCACCAGTGAGTGGGTTAGGGGTGAACAAAAAGTTGGGAAAGGACACGGGCGAGATAGCTGACCTCAACTGAACAGTGGGATGTTCCATACCTTATGATGCTATGCTCAATGTATAAAGCTATGGGAAGAAGAAGAAAGAGGGGGGATGTTTGGAGTGATGCCATTTGTCTTCCCAAGTAATGGTTACGAGTGATGGAGCCTGGGTCTCCAGGAGATGGCTGAACACCTGCCTGCCAATGGGAAGTAATGAATGAATTCCATGTCTTGCTTTGCTTGTGCGTGTTGCTTTTGCTTTACCTTTTAATTGGCCTTTATCTCAAGTCACAATTTTTCTTACTTTTACCCTTCCGATTCTCTCCCCCATCCCACTGAAGGGGCGTGAGTGGTTGTGTGGAGTTCAGTTGCTGGCTGCAGTTAAATGGTGATAACTCCCTATAAAAGAGAAATCCATGGTTTTTAAGAATGAGATGTAATATTTGTTTACTTTATGTAGAATAGAAATTGATTCTACAACATAGGTATTTGCGAGCATAAAAGCAGATGCTACTTTCATTTACCATTACTTAATCTCAACAGTCCATTAGATTAAAATGATGCATGCTGCTTCTTTTTCTCAAACTACCTTTAGTTCTTTTTTATTCTTCAGCCATACTTTCATTTCGATATTGAATGTGCTCCTAGAACAAGGCCATTCTCAATTTCCTGGTTCTCAAGGGAGAAAATTAATTCACTGTTACACATGTGTTTTCTCACTATGGTTATTTCATTCTACCTTTTCACTACTTGAAATATTGGGGTTTTGTTAGCTTGGTTTTGCATCTGCACTTTTCTGGTTTTGCTTTTGGTAGAAAATTTTTACACAGCTTTTGCTTTCCGTCTAGATAAAAAGAAATTAAAACAAAGAAACAAAATTTTCTAGTTTCTACCAATGAAATTTTGGAATTTTTTTTTCATGATATGAGAGGCAGACTGACGAAGTATAAAGCAAAAGGTTTAAAAAAACTTTGTGTCAAATTATTATTCCAATGAGAACATAATCAAACATCAAGAAAGATCATTGAGGAATAGACCTCATTTTCCAAAAGACAATGACAAATTTTCATTACCCTTTGCTTTTGGTCTGTCTTGAGGGTAAGACTGGTCTGAGGACAGTGATTTTGGAAAGTTCTAGCATCCCAGATGGGAAACCTGAGACCTTTTGTTTCATTTCTCAGTTGAATAGTCTGGCTGTTCTGAGTGAAAACAGATAAATTCCTTATGTATAGTACAAGTCACTGAAGAATGTCCAAGCTCCCTGTTCCTTCAAAGTATTTAATATGTCGTCAGCCATGTGGTAATCTACTGAGAAAGTAGTTTATAGGATTTTTTTTTATTTTATTTTTAGATTCCATAAAAATTGTAGAGGCAAATGTTCTTATTTTGCTTCCCATGAAGTACTTATATGACAAAATTCCTTTATGTTCTACTGGGTAAATTGTGAAATTCATGACTGTTGAAATATGTAGTTAGAAGGAGTTTTCCTCTTTCACAGTGAGCTCAAACAGTTCCTTGACAGGTATTTTTTACTTATACTACTTCCAGATGGCAAATAAACATCCTCTAAAAATAAGATGATAAAATTTGGTCTATACCTAAAACTTGCAAAAGTCTATTAATTGTAGTGTCATGACATCAGTTTGGTCCATAGCCCACATGTGGTGCTTTGATGTTGAAGTGCATAAAGTTAGCAGATTAGAAGACTGCCTACTGTTTGGAGAGTCTTGAAAATATCTGTGCCTGGTAGGAAATGTGAGGGACAAAGTGTTCCTCTTCAGAAGAACTTGTCTTGATTTAGTGTTTTAAAGTGTGAGCTTTAATTAAAAGGAAAAAAAACAAACCAACTTCAATGATTAATTGCCATTGATACCTAAATATATTCTTAGTAAAATAACTGACTACAACCAGCTTTTAAAAAATGTCTATTTCTTACATAATTTCAAGGCATTGAATGCATCTCCCTGCAGGAGCTGATGTTTTAATGATATAACACTGGACCTCCTATAAAGAAGACTAATGTTAGGAAGCATTGTAGGAAAAATAATTTATCAGGACTTGAAAACCACAGTACCAATAGATCCAGATAAATCTGACTTCCTCTTAAGTTTTTAAGACAAGATTTATTTTCTTCCAGATCAATTTGCCCTTTCTTAATCACTTTTGTTTTAGCAAGACAAAATTAGAATCAAGTTTTTAATGATACTGTGATGCTATTTCCATTGCCATGTTCAGGGAATACGGACTACACCTCCAAATCACATTTGCAAATAAAGTGAAAATGCATTTAGTTATGTACTTACTTGTCATTTATATATAATATTAAGAACTGTCCAGTCACATTGGAATCTTCTTTGATAATTATTTCAATTTCACTTCTGCTTACAGCAGCCAACAGACACATATTATCTTCGTTTATCAGGCAGTTCAAACACTGAAGAACTTAGTATGTCCATAATTATGATGAACAGGCACCCAGTGAAAAATAATATGGAGGCTGCAAACTCTTCCTCTGATATGCTCTGTATGTTTCTTATTCAATCCTGCCTCTTAGCAGCACAACTGTAATCAATAAACCCCACAATTACAGGCTATCCCACTTTTTGAACATAGTGGTATTTGAGTGGCCATTGGCTTTCCGTAACAGTATTTCTTGAGTTGTTTTTGTTTTCAGGTGAAAGATTAAAATCCCACACAGCCAATAAATGAAAACAGATAAGTAGTTTTCTCTAAGGAGAAGATTATTTAGGTAGATTAAAAGCAACAGGTATAGTTATGTGTATATGAATTAGTAAAGCTACACATTCTAGCCCTTTTTAATGGGTATTGTTACAGAGAGAGTGTGAAGTGGCGAAAGTAGTGGGAGAGTCAGCACCGTTTAAAAAATTGCGGTCCACACGCAGTGCATTCCATGTGCAACCTCGCCGACACAAAACAGAGGAGTGTAATGACTGCCCTTGATCAGCAGGCAACATTCCTTCTAATTTAGGGCAATGTTCAGCTTGCCTTATTCACATTTTTTTCAACTAGCGTAGGTATCTGTAAGCTAACTACTCTGCTATCAATTCTGTCAGCCTATGAGAGTCTATGAAGGCTCGGTGAGTTAAGACTACTAGGTGCTCGTGGAGCTGTCTTGAAGGCTTCCCGCTGGCGATGGAGCAGAGGCTGGGGAATCAGGTTGATGCAGCGGAGTTCTACAGACTGAGACCAAGTTCAAGGTAGTGGAAGGCAGCATAGGAAGTCTTAGACTTCATTGCCTATTTCTATCTTCCCTCCTGAGCATGTAATGCAAAGTTACAAAGCTAAAGCAAAATTTGTGTAAGTAATACAAGAACAAGAAATTTCATGATGAATTATGAATGAATTATTAATGATTAAATAACAAATTATTAATTCATTTTCTTCTAAGCTGCATATACAGGAAACTCAATCCAGTTTGAGAGTAACCTGCAGTATACAGTGGGGGCCAATCTTTTCTGAGCATCTCCTGTAAAGCTCCTACAGAAGCTCCTGCCATATCACATTCCTCCCAAGGTTTGTTTTGCTCAGATAGTTTCGAAGGCCTGAGAGTTGATACTTTTCATTCAGATTCTAATGAGGATGGAAGGAAAGCTGTTGCCAAATGTCACACTGTGCTCCTTTTCTTCTCTTTTATCATCTTTCCTCGTAGCATGTTACTACACATTTCTCTCCACAATAAAAGAAATTACGACCTACTCATCATAAGGGCCAAAACAACAGTGCAGCCTTTTTGGCATAGGAAGGTGGTTTGGGGGGTGTTTTTTTTGTTGTTGATGATTTTGTTTGCTTGCTTGTTCATTTCTTTGCTTAGTGAGCTCTGTAAACAGAAAAAAAAAAAAGACCTGAGAAAAAGGAGGAGGAAAAAACAGTGTCTTTTTCAACATTTTTTTCCCAATACTTTTTGTTGAACACAAAATAGCCACCATGGAAAGTAAGAAACCAGTTACAAACTGAGAGGAATAACAGCTGGGGAAAGGAAAAAAAATCGAGATTTTAGTTACTAGTGTTCCCAAACCCCTATAGCACAGTTCCAGAGTAGCTGTACAGAGTCTTGTTTACAAGAACGTCCTTCAATCCATAACATTGACATACACTGCTAATATAAGGTCTGTAAGTTTAGGATCCATACTCCTGTGAAGGTCATACAAAGTACTGATATAGCTCGGTAATACTGGTCTGATTTTACAAGTCTGATGAAGTTGCCCTTACCCAGTAAATGTTACTATGTTTGTTGTTAATGAAAAATCAGGATTTCATTCAAAAAGAGGGCAAATGAGTGACAGAATAGCACATTTATAGCAAATAAACCAGGAAGAAAATGTGTGTAAAAGGTTTTTTGGCCTAGCATCTACCTTCTCAAGCATTTTTCACTTTCAAAATGTCTACTTAGTAACTAGGAGTATCATTTTTGCATATATACACACTCAACCTATCTTAAGTCATTCCTCCTCAGGTGTTGATAGCTCTGAAGACATGATAGTTCAATCAGAGCACATATGATGTATTTCTACCTCTTCCGATAAAGCTCTGGAGCTGCAGCTGAAGCTAACTGGTGAAAGATGGCTTGTGAATATTTAGCAGTGTTGCACCTTTGGATTGTAAGGCAGGCAGAACTTTGAAACCTCTTAGATCATCAGACCCTGCTTAGTATTCAGTCATAAGAGCTGATCCCAGATTGTACTTGATAGGAGAGCCCTAAGAATGATTTGTAAAGCTTTATAGAGGTTTCCCTGTGTCCAATGCTTAGGGTCCATACCGCCACTCATAGGCCACTTGAAATCAGGTTAATGTCAGGCTGTCTACAAAATATATCTACCTTCGTGGCACCTTTGTTATCAGGGGTCCTTGCTGAAAGCGCGGGAGAATTGCTGACAGCTGAGCCTTCCTTCAAGGCAGGCAATCGTGCCTTTACAGCACACGCTAATTGTGAGGCTCAGCCGGGTTTATCTCTAAGAAGCACTTGGTGGTGTTACATTCATGGGAACTCTGAAGAACATCTTCATTAGAGGTGACAGAGGCACTAAACAGGCAGTTATTCTGGTCCGGAGGCTTTCCTATTGCTGCCACGTGTCTTCTGAACCTCAGGAACACATTGTGTTGTGGAAAAACAGAGTACCGTTTGTGAAGGTACTTGTAACTGCTAGATCTCTACTTCCGTGTGGATTTCTACAGAAACAAAAAAATAAACAGAAAAGCTAGATAACAGATGTATTTTTAAAAGAAATATTTATTTGACTACGCAACTCTCAGAAGAGTGCAAAGTTGTAGGGTTTTGTTGTTAGGTTGTTTTTTTTTTTTATGCAGTCACGCAAACTGATAGCTAGAGACATTTAGTCTGTCAGCTCTACTCTTTAAATACAGATCTAGTTCTACTTCACTATTTCTTTTCTACTTCAATACTGAGTAAAGTATGAGCACAGGACGCACAATATTCAGTTCATTTTATCTTTGAAACTAAACATTTATTGTTTTTTGTTTTCCTACTTTGTACTTACTACTCAGATTTGGGAGAAGCACAACATGTAGTTCAACGTGTAGATAGGAATGATGATAGATGTATGGTCAGCTACAGGTCAATCTTTGACAGTCACTTGCTAATGTCAGGTTGTTCCAGGGCAGTTACAGAAAAGCAGACTTCATTTTAAAGAAAGAATAGCTTAGTTAACCAAGTTGAAAGTCGAAAATGAAGCACTGTTTGTTACGACCTTTCTAGGCAGCCCTGTACAGTGTAGTCCAGTGGACACAGTAGGTGTGCATTGTATTAACTAGAGTAAAGTAATAGGTATCAAAATGCTTCAAAACATGGGGTGTTTAAAAAGATAAGTGAAACATCACAAAACACACACAAAATCAGAGAAGGAGTTGACATGGGTCCAACATAGAAGCTGATGTTTGACTAGCCATATGAAAGCCCCATACCTATAGCATTATTGTCTTTTTCAACAGTCGTAGAGATGTGTTGGACTAATGGAAATGGAAGCCTTATTTCAGGATCAAATGACTTTCAGTTTCAACTGCATCAAAAAAAAAATAAATTTCAAATAGTCGGTATGTAACTACTTCATGCTTAGCACGCATAACAATTTGTTCAACAAGTACTGTAATTATGTGCTGCACAAAAGACAGTGAAGCACATTTAAGACAATGACATGTTTCTTTTTAAAGAAAAATTTGATGCTGAGAGACCCATTTCAGCTGGAGATCATTCTTGAAGCGTGTATGCTCACAGTCCAATGGCTACTGCTAGATGTGAATGCTGTTCCTCAAATATTTAACTGTATTCTCCAAATTTTAAGTAGCATAAGACAGTCTTACACTGGCAATTAACATACTTGAAAAGAAAAGGAACTCTAAGCCATTCATGCCCAGAGATTATCTTGTCATGATTTCTGAAAGTAGATACAAAATTATTCATAGAACTAATATATTCATATAAGTGGCACATAAGACGAGACACGGTATACTAAAAAAAATAAAACCTTCTTCACTTACCAACACAGAATCAAGATACACCTTTTGTTTTCCATTGCTTATAGCATCTAGCTGAGATTTATTATGTAGAATTAACCTAGCCAGCAATCAAATATTCTTGCATTTCTTAAAAGATGTTTGAAACTAACATATACACAACATAATTTTAACAATCAAGTGTGTTGTAAAGCATGGACTCTCATGCTGCAAAGTGTGACTTTCTAGGGGAATGGGCTAAACCTGATTAATTTATACACAGAAAGTGATGTAGCTTGTTTCTGAAATTGACATAGTGCAACCTAAACAATAAATACATTACCTGGCAAATCCCACTAACTGTAGAAGTTGCCTGCTTTCCACATTCTGCCTGCAGCCTCCTCCAGTGCCTGCTTGACCATGGCACTCTCGAAAGTCTGACAGCAAACAAGGTTGGCCTCTTTTCAGAAAGCAGATTGGCTGTGTTCCCACAGCAGACAATGGGAGGGTGGCCATTTTCTGAAGCTGCTAATCTTTATAAGGGTTGTTTCTTCCCCCACCAGCGAGTCTTTGTTTGCTGGCACAAAACTTTAGTTATAATAAGCAGTAGCTCCCTAATTAGCTATGTTTTGGTTTAAGAAACAATGCTATGAGCCTTCTTTCTCACAAGTTTTGTACAGACATGTTTTTTAAAAAAACGCAAAAAATTAAGGAAAATTCTAAGTATATATAAAAACCTGTAAAATTTGACAGTGAAAGTCTCCTACATTTAAGGAAAATCAGCAATTTGTGCTTAATTAAGAATGATAATTCAAGAATCAGGCTTATCCATGCAGTTATAAGAAGAGCTTTCTTAATGCAAACAATTTGAGGAGGCTGTATAATATCAGACAGTGCAAGTTAAACAGATGAGCAATTGTGTAACTTGACTATTTGAGACAGAAGTATCTGAGAGTTAAGCGATAATGCAACGGATTTTTCACACAGTAAAGAATGTGAAGTGCTGATTAGAATGCCTATTTATTTTTATAGCACAGGGGGGAAAAAAAAAGGATGTCTTTCAAAAATTAAAAGTATTCAAAAAATTAACTTTAAATATTTGTTGGCAAAAACTTTGTTAAAATTAATTTACACTTTGAACACATACATTAACTATTGAGCTTTCTGTCAGTCAAAGAACACCTTCCTCATATTTATGGTTGTAAGCTGTCACATCTTATCAGAAGGCTAATTTATAGTATAATAACCTAAAGCAATAAATTCCTCCTAAGCTTTAGGACATCCTGGCAGTTTATCGAGTCAGCAGAGATGACAGAGTAATGAGCTTTTAAAAACTTAATCTGAGGAGAGGGAAGAATCACCATTTATCTTAGAGTTTTGAGTGTGATTCTTCACTGTTACCTCTTTTCTGATTAATAAAATTGCACGGTTACATTAAAGAATAAGAAGTTTTGTGTCTTATTTGTTTTTCCTTGTATTGAAACAAGTAAGACATTTATTCCTTGATTACACTGGAACAAAACCAACTTATAAAGTATCTAAGAAAAGTTACAGAATAAGGCAGGTGAGACACTGACCAGCTCATACATTGCCCCACTCTGACAGGTAAACTGTCCTCGTCGTTGCTTAGGGATGGCCTGCTTTCCTATATAATACCTTGGAATTACTTTATTGCGTAGAAACAGGAGGTGAAACTATAGCAATTTTGTTTATAAAGCAAGCTAATTAGTTTGCCTTCAGGAGCAAAGGAGCTCTTGGGATCACTAGGAAGTCAAGGCAAGCAGCAGTCCTCTGTCTCTAGGAAACCCTGTGATGCTCTTGTACTACAGCAGTTCTCCAAGTCTTCCATTCTGTTGGATGCCAAATGAATGCTCCACAGGTCATTACTAAGCTCTACAATCCTGTGTCATTTAACAACAGGGTAACAGTGTCTGTTCTGATGATTCAGATGCTGTTGACTGATGAGCAACACAGTGAGGAGGAACAATAGAGCAGAGAAAGCTTTTTCACAAGGTGAGATTTAGAATACAAACTGCTGTAGAAAACAATCATGAAGGGAATAGAAGGCGGAGGAAGGCCTTTTTTTCTGATATTTTACATTTTCTTCACAATTTTCTTTAAAAAGAGTTACTAAAACCATGACTAATAGCAGAGATCATGGAGGCAAAGGAGAAATGTGACTGATACACAAGATCGTTTAGAAGATATAAAGACAGCATAGCTTGGAAAGTATGGCAAATGCCAGGGGGGAAAAAAAAAGAAAAAGCAAAAAAAACCGTATGTTGGCTATGACTGTGTTTGAGTTAAGTTTTTACACTTCTTTACTAGACAGACCATCTACCTCAAGGGGGAGATTTTTGATGATACACTTTAACTAGGCAAGTTTAAACCACATATATCATTATCTTCTTTTTTGTGGTTGGCAAGAACCATTTATGATACTATTATGTATTGAAGCTTCTTAATACCACACAGAAATGAGCAGTAAGAGAACATATTCCACACACTAAAGGTTAAAATCACTAATTACAGGTAATAAGAATACAATCATAGAGCTTTGACTTGTTTTTTTTTCAAGAAAGTTATACAATCAATACAAATAATGTTTATAAAGAAGATAGCTATAGGTAACAGACAGAAAGAACCATAGAAATTATATGCATCTTATTAAAAATAATGAGTAAATTCAGTATGCAGTACATTGTGTTCTCCAACATCTACCTGCTACATGCATACGCTGAGGTAGGGCAGTACTAAGGAGAAAGACAGACCCTCATCCTGCTTTGGATGATAAAGGTATACAGTGTATTCTGCCGTTATTTGTTTTTTTTTTTTCTTTTCCATAATCTTACAGATACTATTTTAATTAAAACATTGGTGAACAAGTTGTCTTCTGAAACATAAAAATGAAAAAGAACAATACTTGTGGTTTTAATATGCATGATATAAAATATTAGTTTAAAAGTTAAAGCTACTTTGCGGACTAAGCTGTTTAATCTAAAATATTTATATTTGTATTTTGAATAAACAGTCATCTCTGTTCGCCGTTGGGAGCTTTGCTATTCTGAGAAAAAGCAAACAAAAATAATGGAAGTTAAAGACCAGGTGTACAGGACAGCAGGTTAAAATCCAGCATATTTGGAACAGGGCTTTGTGTCATGTAGCTCTTGGAGTGCACTAGTTGGATTACAAGGAGTAATCATTCATTTATTCATTCAATATTCAGTGTTTGGAAAAAAGAGCATACCTCCAGTCTGCCTCTAGGATAAAGCTCACACTATAACAGTTCATAACTTGATTTTGTGTTCATCAGCTGTCTTTCACTACATGTTCATAGATTGTGCAATGTCTTTGTGGGCAGTACTGATCATGGATGTGCAGCACTGGGGATTGTCCACCACGAGTGCTCCAATGAGTTAGCAAACCATACCAACTAATATATAGGAAAACATACATATTCATCAGATTTCCTGGAAAAGGCCATCTTATGCTAACGAGTTCCTGGAATTCATTTACATAGTCCAAACATGCATAGTAAAATTAGGGTTATGGCCTTTTCCCCCTCCGGTGGTGATGCATAGTCTTCCTCACGGTGTTCGCTAGTTGAACTTTGGGTTTCCTTTGCCCATGGTCATGGAGTTAACTCATCCAGCCTTCGGTCTTGGGATGCTTTAAGAGGGTTAGTTTAAATTAGTTCCCAGGAGTTTATCTTAACACTGACGTCTTCCTCTGAGCTTATCTTGATGACTTGAGCCCTGATTATCAATGGTCCTCAGGAAACTTAGTCAATTTATTTGCTCCTTGCTAGGCAGGGCTTGATGAACCATCACAAGGCCTGTTTAATGTTTGCCAGGCAAGAAGTTGCAGATTTTGTGCAAGTGAGGTTTAAGAAAGGAATGCAAGTAAAGGATAGTAAGGGAATACAAGTAAGAAATAGCAATCCTTTCAGTTCAAACATTATTTGCTGCATTCTGAAGTATTGTAAGGAACTGTCTGAGCACGTGTGTGGTTGCTTGGATCCTTGTGTAATCACAGCAGATAGAAACTGTAAATACCAGAGCTGCCTGAAGTACTCTACCTAAAGTAGAGAGTCAATATAGAAGATATAGTAAAGAAGAAAAGCCACAATAATCATAACCTGTGAGGTATCTCTGTTTCTCAGAGACCAATGAGCAACACACAGAACAACACTGAAAAGTAGTGCTAGAACCCTTGGTTTGGAGCCAAAAATAATGCAATAGTCCTAACCGCAGCCTGTAATCTCAAATTCAGACTCCATAACTCAGGACAGTAAACATCTACAGGGAGATCTTGCACTTCTTTAGCCGGAAATTGAAGTTTTTGTTAAATGAACAGAAGATTTTTAACCCTCCTTAAGTGCAAGTGAGTGTCAAATGTACTTTATGCTAGGAAGATGTCACATGGTTAAAGTCTAGTAATTACAAGAAGTTTATGTTAATTTTTATTATATTTAACATTTTTATGTCATTCAAATCCATCTGTTCCCATCTTGGCTCTCATAAGTTACCAGGTAACTGTTTCAGAAGAAAGTATATATATGTTCAATGACTAGCAACTGTCATCTCCAGTCCAAGACAAAAATTTTCTCTCTCAATGGTTTAAACTGCCAATAAAACTCATTTAAGCAAAAGACAAATGCTAATACAGAATAATCAAATATTTCGTAGTTCATCAAAAAAATAAATTACTTTACCAAGCCATAAAATAAACTTGGGTAAACTATCCATAAAATTAAGTTTTGCTGCATTAAAAAATAATCTGTAACATGACAGGAACAAAATTCTTGTTATCTAGCTGTTCGTGCCTCTCAGCCGAAGGTGTAGAGCACAAACCCAACTAACACGAGGTAAACAGCACCAAGAAGATGTGTCTGGCAGCAGTGAACATCTAGGATGTTAAATAATTTTTCAGATTAAAATATGGATGTCTTGTGGAACACTTGTTAAGGCTAGAAACGTTTCTCATTGATTACACACACAGCTTGCCTTCTCCCTTTTCAGATACATGAAAATCCATTTTTTTTTCTTTGAAGATCCATTTCAAGGCTTGTGCTCCTTCCCCTCTGTTGTACATCAAGAAGACAGCAGTAACTCACACTTTCAGGGCACCTTAACTCTGAAGTATATGCCTGGATCAAGTGATCTTTGCAAGTCTCTTATAATAAATGTTGAGAGTACAGTTTCCTTGGTTCTTTTTCCACATATACTGAGTGCACAGGCTCATGCTGAAAAACACACTGATAACAATGATTATGTGCTTCAGTATTAATTAGGTTGGATAGAATAAGCACATCTCTGACAGATAAATAAGGTCAAGTTAATTTTAAGTTAGCTATTTAACACTACTAATTTCAATCTACTATCAATGCTCTCTACTTTCTATATGTCTCCTGGGAAGAATAATTGTGATAAGTTACTTTATTTTAACACTCAAACCCATTTTGCTGTTAATTTGATCAGTTAATAAACAGCTTTAATTTCCCACAGAACTACAGTATTTTGGTTTCCCCCTGTTTCACTGGATGAAGCTATCTCTTCTGCAAACCAGATTAATGTTCAGTCTGAATGCTCCGGTTAATCACTGACACAAAAAGCACTATGTTTAAATAGAGCTTGAAAAAAAGGCCAGGTATATCATAAGGCAGTATGGTCTACATCTTGACATTGTTCCCTAGTAAACAAATTAATAATAAAACAGAGGGATAACAGACCAGGTACCGATTTAAATGCTAGTTATTACAAAGACTAGTAAAAAGTTAAACATCGTGCAATTAGCCCACATTATTAGCAGTCACATTTTGTGTATTATATGATAAAATAAATGTTAACAGAAGGCCCAGGCACATTAATTAAGACTTATTACTGCCCTATGGCCAAGTGTGAAATCAGCTGTATAAGCTACACATCCCAAGCACGTCCTTCATACTATCAGGGTTATCATCCAATTTAGGAGGAAGAAATGCACGTAAAATACCAAAAGCATTTGTTGCAAACTTCTTTTTAAAGAAGGAGCATATTTGTGTCTGAAGCTACTTAAGAATATCTGTGGCTATTTGTCGCGGTTTAGGGTCAGGGCAACCCCAAAACCTAACAGACGCTCTCTGTTACCCCCCTCCTCCACTCCCCAAAGGGGAAGAGAAAAGGAATAAGGAAGACAGACTTATCAATTAGAAAAGGAAACTAGAACAGCTTTAATGAAAATGGAAAATAATAATAAGAAGAATAAGATGGAATATACGCAAATACATACCCAGTATCAAATCCAAACCCCCCTGATGGCAAGAACGTCACCGTCACCACTGATGTTATGAAGCAGGCACTGGGAAAGTCCCAGACAGGGCCCAGCAGCAGACAGGAACCGAGTTCAGGAGCTGGATTCTGGTACTGGATTCAGGAACACTCCGATCAGTATCAAAGGCAGAATGGACAGAGTCCTCTTTGAATTCCAGCCATTGAAGGAACGAGAAAGAATCCGAGCAATGGCCCGGAGCAAGAGCCCCAGCGGCCGAATATGGCATCTATGGGAGGGAATACTCCCTGGGTCAGTTTAACGGCACCGATCTGTCCGCTCCTCCCTGCAGGTGCGGCTGTTACTTTCTGCACTCCCCAGTGTGGTACCCAGGATCTAGCAGTGGCCTTGGTCTGCACACCAGTCCCTGGTACTAACTTTAAACGTGGAGCGCTATCACTGCCAGAAGCAGCCACTGCCTGCGAAAACAGGCTGCTTACTTCAGAAAGTGCAGTTAGTTAAAGGAACTGAGCTGAAAAGTAAAAATCACTAACAGAATTGTTCTGTTCTAACTCAAACTAGGACACTATTAAATGCAACTCTGAGGAAGGTACATGACTGCACTGTAAACACACCAAAATAGTTCAAGAGATGTGATAAATGCAATTTTGTTATTACCCTGATTTATCATAAAGATAGCATCACAACATACACAACAGTATTGATGTCCTCTCAATAGGTAAGTGTTCAGCTGCAAAATCACCTGATGGGTTTTCTTCGCGTACACATTGTAGTCATTGACAGTATAAACCTCTGTATCTACATATCTCACACTCTTGCCCTCCACTGGAATCTGATCCTGGCTTAGTCCAGTAAGACACCCTATTGCCTTCTCCAGCACATCTATTATCCTGCACTTTTACTGCCACAGCAGATATGCTCTTCTCCAACTCAAGGAATCAGCTTTCACACAAAAACACCCCTGTGTATCCCTTCACATTCCCAGATTCATTCATCCACTGTTGGGTAACTGAACAGCCAAATTTCTACTATCAGTTTTGTAGTTGTCTAGTCCCACAGGAACCCTCAGAAGCTCACTAATTGAAAGACACTCTCTCCAGTTAAGACAATTCAAACATAATCATTTTGTGTAGCTTACTTCCCTTTTCTCAAAGTCCACACATTGATGCTTCTAGCTCTGCTTAAAACAATGTAATTGTCCTCCCTAGAAACCTGATGAAGAGCGTTCCACCTCTGGTGCTACAATAAATATGCTCACGTTAGCTACCCCATGGTCTGCACAAAGAAGGGTGCTGCTCTTATTTTTCCAGAAACCTCACATCTTCAACATTTGGTTTGCACACATGCCAAGCACTGAAACAAAATGTACACCACTAAGTACTATTCTTGACCTGTCTCTTCAGTCCATTTGGAGGGAAAAAAAATAAAAAGAAGGAAAGAAAAAGCATCAATTGCTGTTTCTGCTGCAAGTGCAAAATAAATAGATCACGTATCCTATACACTAAAATAACCACTGGTCCAGGGCTGAGTTCTGTTTGGTTTCTGTCTTATAAGGGGAAATGTGCAGAAAACTTCTAATTGTTGAATAGAAAGACAGAAGATTTATCATGTAACTGCGTAGGAGTTTCAGCACTGAGACACTGTAGTGATCATGGCAGTGATGAATCAGTGGGTAAAAATGGAAGTGAGAAACAAAAATTCACGATCATTTCTGCAGTCAAGGCAGTTATTTCAATTAACAATCATAGACAATTATTTTTAAGCATTCACTTTCTAAGTAGCTTTTAAAATAAAACAAAAAGTCAACAGCAAAACCACAAAAACCATCCCATATTTCCTTAATTTTTGAAAATACGTTTCAGTATCTATTTTACATTTATATATCTCCAGAAGAAAACTAGTAAGGGAGAGTATTTCCCAGGATGGGTATGTTTACTATGTAGAATATTTAACAGAGATTTAAAGACAGGATAAGGTTTTAATTACTTCCTAGCTGATCCTCGATCCCTCCCTTTCTTTTTTCCGGGACATGAGATTTTGTAAATGTCAGGTTTTAATCCAATATGACCATGTTTTCAACTGAAATTACTACATACTAGGTTACATGTGATGGAGTCCTGCTGTCCTAGATATGGCTGAATGCCTGCCTGCTGATGGGAAATGGTGAATGAATTCTATGGTTTTTTTTTTTGTTTGCACATATTGCTTTTGCTTTACCTTTTAAACCATCTTTATCTCAACCCATGATTTTTCTTACTTTTAGCTTTCTGATTCTCTCCACCAGCCCACGGAGGCAAAGAGTACAAGTGGCTATGTGAGGCTTAGTTGTTGGCTGTGGTTAAACCACAATAGAATTGTGATGGTATGTAAGGATGAAAATAAAATTTTTAATCCTGTAACCCAAACTAATCAGAATTAGTACTCAGTCTGGGAAGCATCCTGTCTCTATTAGCACAAAAATAAATATTTTAGCTGATTTTTGATCCTGTAGGAACATCTCAATTTTCATGTATTTCAGCTGAGCTCTTTTCCTTTACCCTTCAGAGTCATATCCTTGTGAGCTAATTTCTTTTGTATTTGCAAAGCTAGACAAGAAATCACTGCAGTTAGTTTTAAACAAGGCAGCATAAAAGAAAAGATAAATGGTTCTAGACAGCCATACTGCTTTGTGAAGTACTAACTGTGCTATGGGTTGACATATCCTTAAAACTGCTGCTAAATCACGAAGGCTCAAAAGTCAGAACAGGTTATTGAAATGTTCTTAAATGGTTCTTTGACACCATTTTTACTTGAGCCATTAGGATATACTGCAGCATAAGGAGACATTCAGAAGTAGTTTTTGACATGAAATACATTACTGCTTGTCAGAGTATGCAATGGAGATCATAGTATGTATAGACTTTTCATATATTACATGATAGATAATGGCTCCTTTGAAAGCATTTTATGATGTACTACATTAACCCACAAAGTAAAATATGGCTATGTGCATTTTTGAAGTTATTACATACTTCATTAATAAATTATTAAATACTTTGAACTATTGAGATGATGACATGCATAGCTTTCTGCCTACATTTTGAGCCTTTTCTTCAGGCTAACCTAAAAATGTAATGTAGAAATTGGCTGCAATTGACAGCTATCATAGGACATGGAGGGAAAGATCTGAGAGAAAGCAAGAAACAGTCATTGTTCATATACCACCTCAAACCATCATTTGCTCTATGGCTGTTCAGGAATTGTCCCTGACTGTGCCCTTACAGGACTGTGAGAAAGAAGAAAACCTATTTGTGCCCTTTTACTTAATGAAAATGCACACCTCTAGAAGAAGACCTAGCATGCTAATCTGTATAATGAACTAGCCTCTAATCAGAGCATGAGCAAAATGGCATTATTTAGATAACCAAAAGGTGACCAATGAGCAGGTGTTGTGCAACTTTTATTTGTTATAAACCGTATAAAACCCCACAATTCTTCTGAAGAGGTGTGCTAGCATTGTGAACTATCTCCTGGCACTCCTTTCTGTACAGAACTGCATTAAAGGTTAGAAGGTGATTCTTTACTCTGTATGCTCATCGGGTACTGCACACTGGGCACGAACCTAAACCTCAGTTGAGGGACATCATGAAGGACAGAACTGCTGCTATGATTTTCTTTCTCTCACAGTGGTTCAGAGGGAGCTGAGTGCAGGAGAGAGGTTACACCCTTTCTTAGTTGTAATTAAAATGTATTAAATTATTGACTAGGAATTCTGTTTCCTGACTACTCCCTATACTTGTGTAGGACTGTACATATTGTCTGTTTCGAGCAGATGATGCTAGTACCTCAGTGATATCAATGCTGTCACCATATCCTGTATAAAGGCAAAGTGGAAGTATGAAGTACATTCAGCTGTTTGGCTGCAAGGTTATATGCCCAGCAACACAGACCGGTCACAGATATCCCCAGTTATGTCCAAATTATGTAGAGCTAATTGGCCTTGCAATGGAAAGGTTCATTAATCGAGTGTTTTCTCTTAAACAGAAAGGGTAACAGCTGACATTTGTATACTGTTTCCTTATTGAATCCATTAGCAGGTTTTTCCCCTACCTACAGAATAACTTCCATAAAGTCCGTGGGAATATAGTATTTTAGCTTTCTCTTTCTGTAGCTGATATCATCCACTGGATGCCAACAAATGTGAACATAAACCAAATGGAGGGCTGATGATGCAATTATAACACATCATTGCTTTAGAAAACAAGCTAAATCTCCTTCACCTTAGCCCTTTTTCCCTTGGAAAGCTACCGGGGAAAAAAAAACAACTATTGCCAAGTATGACTAAATATTTTTTTATTATTATTGAACTGTATTTCACAGAGCTTAATGACACCCGCCCCTGCTCCAAGTTTCCCTCTCCCGAATATGTAGTATCATAACCACAGACAGTATCTCTAATCAATCACCTCTATAACCTTATGTATATGGAAAAATATGCTTCCATTTAGTATATGTAATATACCTACATAAATCCCAAGTTTAGAAACATATTAAAATTAGTGAGAGAAGGACAGAGCTGTAACTGACAAAGTCCACTTTTTAAGTGATCATAAATATAGGGAAAAATTTTATTTTGGTATCACTTCCATAGTGCAGTTGAGGTTATTTACTTAACACCAAAAGATAATGGATAATGGAACTCATCGCTTTTAATCTTAACAGAAATATAATTTATGATGATGAAATGCTAATAGCTACTCATTGACTTCAAACATGTGATAGACCCCAGAAAGTCTTTTTAAATCCTGTTTTGGCAGAGGTTTTTTTGATGCTAAACATCCATTAAACACCAATAGGATTAAAGCATTTTACACTTTGCAACTCCTTTGAAAATCTCAGCTGCTCCCACAGTACATAGCATGTGATGTACTACAGGTGGTGTAAATTTAAGATTTGATTCTTTTATTAAATGGGCAAATACACTTCAAAGGAAAATTTTAGTTTATTTCACTCCTCCGAAGAAAAGAGAGGTATCATATACAAAGCATGAATTAATACTGAGTACAAGGTGTGAAGACTGCGATGCTGAAAAGGAATATCAGAGGAGAACAATGTTCAGAGGAGAACAATGATTGACTGAGTCACTTGCATAAGCACTTGTTTTACTTTCAAGTATTCCAGATGCCTTCCAGGCAAATAGGACTGCCCTCAGCTGTTATTCCAGAAGGGCACACATCTTCTGTCAGCCCTGAGGGAATGTATAAAACCTCTACTGTGAGAGTAAACAGGGGAAGGACCTGCTGCCATTGACTGACATCTCTGACAAAACTCAGATGGAAGGAGAGCCTGAGCCAAGAGAAATGAGCAGAGGGACAGCTGGAGGCCCTGGTCACACCAGAGGTTGAATCTTACTTACAGATCTACAAATTCAGAATTGGTTCAATGCCTTGGGTACTGATCACAATAAAAATGACCTGTTAGGTGATTTATCAGTCAAGTGAACCCAAATCTTTTGTCTAAACAAAAGGCAAGAGGCAAGAAATAATTACTGGAGATTCCCTCCTGTGGGGACCAAGGCATCAGTCTGGTGACTTGACGCAAGCTAGTACCTCAGGTTTGTTACTCAGCCAGAGCTAAGGTCCAGGATTTTGCAGAGACACTGATGGGGCTTGTCTGGCTCCTTGATGTATTGCTTTTCCGTGTGAGCACTGCTGATACTGCTAGGAATCTCAGAAGATTTGCTCAGATGCTTTTATTATGAATACCTGGCATAAGTTTAGGTGAGTCCCAACCCCAATTTCTATTTTGCTACTGTTTGAAATCTGTAGGAATTTAGGCGTTTGAAAGCGTTAGTGGTTTTGATATCTATAAGTTCAAATCCTATTGAAAATAATTTCTGAGTCATAAAGATTTTTTTTACAGTCCTCTCAATATTTCTAATTTATAATCATTTTTAACCAAGTGACCGTACAAATGATTCACCATTTCAGTGATGAAAGAGAAAGACAGCTTTCTTTCACCCCAACCTTAGGAACAGTTACACTCAATATCTATAAAGTTGGGTCACTTCCTTATTAGAAATAGTTACCTAACTAATTCCTTTTAAAGCAAGGTATTTGTATTTGTGTTAAAACCCTCACCAGAATGCTTAAATTCTCATGCTGTGTACTTGTCTCTTAACACTTATTCACATTAATAAAATCAGATTCTGTTAACTTTTTTGAGGCAGTGATTTATTCTGTGCTGGAAATCTTTAGTGGTATTAGGGTTTCTTTATGTAATAGCCCTCACAATATCCTTTTGAGATGTTTGAGATTGGTACTATTCCTCCAAGAACCTTTAAGTGCAGAATAACAGAAAGAAAAATGTGAGAACAACATAAGACAGATTGAGGAGTAACTTTGTGATTTTTCTTAAAAGCAGAATAAAAAGCTCTTGAGAATTGAACTGACATTACTTTTAGCAGTATTACCTCTGAGTAAAACCGTCCAACCTCCTGTTTAAAAAAAATCAGCTTTCACTTGCATACTATAGCCATCTTTCAACTATATAGCATTGTAATATCTCATGCTGAGTATCTGCCTCAGACTAAATTTCCTTGAATTTTTCTGAATTTCTGTCAAAAAGATTTAAGGTCCTAAAGTGACTGGTTTAGAGGGTGACACTGTTGATGATTAAATAAGGTAGAAGAATCCCATTTTTAATTCCCGTTTTGTCACTAAAGCTAGTAAGAATGTAGACATTTATTACTTACAGGAATTTAAGAACTGGTTCTATATGATGCAAAATCTCAAGGCCTAATGAAAGACCCTAGAGTAACCACTTCCAAAAATGAAGCTAAGAAACCCCCCAGCTGTTCCACTACAGTAAAATAATGCAAGAGACTGCATCTGAGATGTGTTCTTCCAACTTGTAAGCATGAGCCTAAATCTGGACTCACTAAAAGCTTTCTGTACAAGCTATGACGAACACGCTAGTATTTTCTTCTCAGCATTTCTTATCACCCAGCTTGCCAGACTGAACATGCTCTATTACCCTAGAGCCCACAAGCATATTCCAAACCAAGATCACAAGATGAAGTTAGGAGTTTCCTTACAAAATCCATTCACATTTGGGCCCTGGCTACACACGGGCACTGCAAGAAAGTGATCCTGTCACCATACTTTGTCTACAAGCCAGGAGCAGAAACAAGAGAAGGTAGCGGAAAAGAGACACCAAAAGAAAATTGTGATGAAAAGAGTAAGCCAACTGGAAAGCAGGAGTGAATTAAAGACTGAATCAGAAGACTTGTTCTAAAAATCAAGAGGTTGAACTAAGGTAGATGAAAGAGACAAAGGTGAGTATGAAGAACTGAAGAAGAGGGCTCACCAGTGATGCTGAAACATAGAGTCAGGAACCCTGAACTGTCTCATGGAAACTGCAGGCAATAGCCTCTAGAGGTTAGCTACAGAGCAAGGTCAGACTAACTGGACAAATAGCTCAGAGTTAAGCGGAACAGGCTGTTTATGGAGAATATGAAATACTACTGATTATGAGAGTAGGCTCATCAGTAGATGAGAACAAGAGGATCCATTATTGGGAAAGGTTGGGGAAAAGGAACCTGAGCAGGTAGAAAGAATTAGGCTACATGGAAAAAGATGGTGGAGTCTTTTGCCAAGAAATCCCACTTTAAAGATGTTGATGAGTGATGCATTCTTCTTTTACTGTGTGCCTATCTTTTATATAAGGTGGGCAACCTACCATTAAGTGTCCTGAAGAACAATAGGCTCATCACCTCAGATTGAGCATTCATAATTACTGCATACACTAATCCTGAAATGTCTCACAGACTGGTTACAGAGAATACCTGTGTATTTTTTATCTTTAGTATCTCTAAGCTTCAATTCACACTAAGAACCAGTGTAAAACACAGTACACCTCAGATTAGCAGAAGTATTAATTCACAAAGGCTGCTGAAAATGTTATTGCGAGACATGACACCCCCATCCTCAACTACTCATCCTTTATTCAAAGTGGTGTTTGGTAAGAAAGCTGAAGAAAAAACCAGCATTGAATAGCACTTGAACGACAGCTGAGCAAGCTCCTTGTATCCTATGTATAGTATCAGGCAGATGGCCTGCAGAAAAATGTAGTCCAGTCATATAATCGAAACCTCATTAATATTGTACAATGGATTTAAAAGAGCATGTTAAGATTGCACAAGCAAACTTAATCCTGACATGTTTTAAAGCTTTGAATGCAGCTTTAACAATATTCTTTATATATTGTATATATGCAGGAGACATAAAAGAGACGTTCCATTTAGACTGGAGTTCTTCCAGCTCCAGGCAAGGGTTCTATGCATGGTGCTTCCCATTATTCTACTTAAGCAAGTAGATTTTCATGAAATATTTGCTTTGATTCTAAGTGAAATACATTCTCAAATTCTCTAACATTCTCCAGTTGAATAATTGTTTTTTTAAAGGAAAATGAAACAAACTGAGCTCCTTCTTGAAACCGTTCAGCATCTGTTATGTTCCTATTAGGAGACAGCCACAAACTGTCACTGTTCAGATCACCAGAAACGGTCTTTTGTTTTCCAGAATTACTATATTCTCACCTATTTGTTGTGATGCTGACCATGATGCTGATTTTTTTTTCTTCAGCTAGCTTTCTTGCTTTCACATTCTGAATTCCGCTCTGTCTGGGTATTTATGGAGAGCAACGTTAACCTTCTGAGCCTTCTGAACTTTGATAGATTCAATAAGCCAGGTTCCTTTAGACCCATTATAAACCAGCCTCTTCATTTTGTAATCCTTATGCCTCATATCCACTCTCTGACTCTTTTCTTGTCTGAATAAATGTCTTTCAAACTGTAACAGTAAATACAGATTTTATATTCCTGCTTGACAGTGGCACAGTTTCAATGAGGACAGACACCGTCCTCCCCGAGGACAGCAGATTTTAACTTACTGTGGAAGACAATGACCTGACTCTGAAAGTTTCTTGTGGTACAAGTTCTTTGCTCTCCCCACAAATTCCCTTCCCACAATTTTCTCCCTTACCAGCTTTTCCATAAAGACCTAGGCAAAAGAACACACAGTTTTGAAAGAAGGTGCCTACTGCTATGTTTCATCTAACACTCTTTGTCAAAGGTCCAATACTCTCTTTATGAGACAGACTTGCTCTAAGATCACGGGGCAGATCAGGCCCATCAATGGTCTGAGATGAAAAGAAAATTTAAAAAAAAAAAAAAAAAGAAAACCAAAAAAACCCCAAAGAATTAAATAACAGCCCTCAGGAGAAAAAAGAACTTCCAAGATCGCTTCCTCCTTCTGCCTGTACTCAGAAGCAGTACTCTAAGCACCCACAAAGCATTGCCTTCAATAGAGAGGTGCTCAATGAGCAGAAGTTGAGAGAGTGTTTTTGAAGTGCAGTTTTGGCACTTCAATTCTTCCTCCTCTGAGTGATTGCGTTCCTTGTTAGTTGGAGCTGAATTCTGTATGTTTTTCATGTCGCAGCTCAAAGGTGTGGATATAGAATTTGGGCCCTGCAAGCCAAGCTCATATGTGCTTTTCAGTTTTAAGTAATTAAGCTGTGGGATAGCTATGCTTTACAGAATGTTATAAACTAGGTTTTGTACTATTGTCAGGGGAACTCAGTACCTGCCAATCTACAATCTTATCTAAGCATCTGAGGTGGCTTTGGTTTTGGTTTTTTTTGGTCTGTTTCTTTTTGGATTGGATAGATATTAATCTTTTGGCAAGCTAGTCTGTTACGAGAAAGAGTCTAAAACTTGATTTGTTTTTTTTTATAAACCAAAGCACTTCAAAAACCAAATGACAGTTCTGGAAGCAAGAGTGAAAATACTTTATCCATCAGGTGGAAAAATTCCACAGGTTTATTGGCTAGAAACTATCTAAACTACCTGTTTCAACTTCTCTGTTAAAAGAAAAAACACATAGCAGGAGCAAAAGCATTAGCTATAACCTTCAGGGCAAGTATAAATATACCTCTATATACAGAGAGAGACACACATGGTTTTGAAACACTGTGCCAAAACATAGACAGCTGAGCTTGATTCACCACATTCACCAGCACACAAGAGCGGGCAATAGATGATTTTTAAGACCTCTACTTAAATCCTGTGCATAAAGAAATGTGAGCCAAATAACCTTTTATGCACCAACTGCTTTCATTCTTTTCAGCGATGCAAAGGCAGCTGCAAAATCAGTGTAATTAACTGGTTAGCCACCTTTATAGCTGTGACATTGAGGTGCTGTAAAGTAGCTGGAACTTACTGAAAGTGAATGTGCTTCCAGGAGTCACAGCCAAGTTAAACAGTGCCAGGTGATGTGTTTCCTTAAAAAAGAAAGGAAAGATTAAAAGACAAACACAAAATATAAATTGACAACAACATTCTAAGTAGTTGTAACAAAATCTCTTTTTTTAAAAGGTATGTTTTAAATAAAAAAAATTAAATAAACAACAAAAAAAAAGGGAAACCAAACCAAACCAAAACCAAGGTTAGCGAACAAGTTCTGTGTAATTGTGACCCTTCTAGTCCTCCAAACTAATGAGAACATTTCCATCCATGACTATGGTTAGGGCTAACAAATAGATAACAATAGGTGAACCTGAAGGATGCTATGCTAATTTCAAAAAGAGAGATGTGCAAAAATCTGTGGATTTAGGAAAATGTAATTACACCAATCCTATATTAAGATGATGAATTTCCTAGTATAAAGGACTTGACTACCAAGCAATATTTATTCTCTTTGACTTTTTCAACAATTTACAGACAGCACTTGTAGACTCTGAGTGTTAAAAACCTTACAATATTCCACCCACAGACAAATGTTACGTATTTTTTCTCACGCTAGGAAATGACTTAATTACTCATTCTCTTTGTATGTGTATGTATATCTTCTGGTGCATGTATGAGAAAATCAAATACATACTGGATTCATTAGCAAGATTTTGATCCACACCTAACAATAACAATGTAATGCATTTGTTTTACTCCAACAACTTGGGTCCCTGCTATTGCATAAGTATTCCTGTGTCTTAGACATTACAAAAGTAGGCAGCAAAGGGAAAGGATAACTGTATATCAGTGTGATAACGTTTGACATCAGCAGGACAGAGAAGAAGCCGCTAAACTGAGAAGCACTTGAGAACATTTCACTAGAGCAGGAAAACACGCAATACAAGGCAGAGGAAATGTCTCTCTGCACTAGCATTGCTCTGCTTCCACTGCTGGATTCACCCCCACAGGACATTTGCCACTATCTATGAGTCAGTATAAAGTCCATATAAATAGTCCGTTTTCTCATTCAGCGATGTCTAAAGGCAGTTGGTCATCTAGATAATTTCACTAATTCTGTGTCTGAAGATTATTCATTTTCTTATAATTACCTGAAGGCTATATTTAAAGTGAATATTTTTTTGAGTATTTGCTCTAGGGGAAAAAAAAAAATCATGGTTGGAATGGGGAGATACTTCTTGCATATCTTTTACACTGGTCCTGTCATTTATCTGTAGTACCTACAGTCACTTAATTCACAATCCGTACTACCTGAGCTGTACAGGAATCTGTTGAGACTTACTGATCAGGAAGAACATCACTAGTGTTCAACGTAACTTTGTTCAGAAAGGTTTAAATAGGACAAAAATATTCATTTAAACAGCATGCTAAAGCACTAGCAAATCCAACGCATGTAAATATCACTTAGGTTCTAATCACTGATTGCTATCACATTTGCTAAATCATTTATGTCTTAGTGGTCATTGACTTAATTACAATATTATAAACTTATAAGTAATCCTTACTCAGAAAAGGCATTGGGACATGCCCTCAAGAATGTACTGCTAAACATAAGACTTCTTAGCCTGTGAAGCCTCAGTAGAAAAGCCATTAATTTCTGAAAATGGGGTCCAGTTTCATTTTCTGTTCTTTTTGATAAAGCTGACTTCTTCAATGCAGTCATGATAATAATGCATTTCCAAATTGAAAGGATGTTGAATTCTCAACAAAGCTCCTGCATTTATAACCAAATACGTTATGATCCACTGACTTAAAAGTATCTTGGTAGGATGCTATGTAGATGAACAATGAAAAGGGGAATGAAATGTGCTTTAAATGTCATCATTTTTATGTTGTGAGTTTGCGGGAAAAAAGCTCTTTTTTTGTTTGGTATTATTTTTTGTGCTCAGAATGAAATGTAATATTTTTGTGTAGATGTTTAAAACTTAAATTCTGCGTTTCCTTTAAAGGAGAAAAGGATAAACCTTGTAAAGAAGCTATTTTCTTATTGAAATATAAGAATTTAAAACACTGTGAATTATATTACTAAACATACACTTGAAGATTATTTGAAGACATTGCTTTCTAGACTAGTAAAAACATATTTCATGCTTCAGAAGGTATTTTCACACTGCTTAGGCAAACCAGAGTCATCTACAATCAGATTTTCAACCAACCCTCTTTCTGCTTGGTCCAAAAACATTCAAAACCTGCTAAGCCCAGTTCACACTGGAACAAAACAAAGAGTTGAATTTTCTACCTGCAACATAAAAAGAAAATTTTGTGAAGTGCAAGTAATAAGAAATTGCATTAGGCCATTTCAGTGGTGCATAACATGACTGCACTTGAGTAAGAGACAACATGGGTAGTGCATATCTGGCATGTGTAATATGTGAAAAGGAGTCAGCTGGTCTGTAAGTGTGAGTCAAAACCAAGACTAGGCTTGGTAACCCATCAGCAAACTGATGTAATGACAGACAAAAAGTCAGAAAAGCTGAATCTTCATTTTAATGCCTGAAAAATTTTTATTCTATGACGTCATTGTTTACTAGTAGCATACCATTATTGTAGTTTCGTCCCTTCCGTTCTTCCCAAGAAAACTTGAGTGACAACTAAGTATTGAGTCAAATACAGGGGTGATGAAACTAAGGACCAACTAAGGACAGTCCTTTTGGATTAAGGGAAGTTGCTGCTTAGGGACGGCACATATTATGGGGTGCAGGGCAAAACTGGTTTGAATTCGCACAGGACTTAGCGATATTTAGGGGATGAGCCAAAGACAAACCAAGGGAGGAAGGTTAGATGATTAGTGAAGAAATAAGAATGGGGAAATACAAGAATTAGGAGATGAAAAGGACTGGTCACATGTAGATAGTTGGCTGGTCACTACACTTTTCTGGCCATGCCCTTCATGTGACCAGCACAGTTTGTCCTGTCTTCTATTAAATTCCATTTTAGCTCTTTTCTGGGTGAGGGAAATCTCTATGGTATATGCAAGTGTGTGTGTATATGAGGTGTGAGGTCAGACCATGGGTAGGAGAACCTGTGTGGTACTAGTGACTGAAGCGAGTGCGAGTGAGTATGTGATGGCTAATGAAGATCAACATGGATGATTTGGTGTGCAGGTGAAGTGGCTTGGAAGCAAAGTGGGTGTGACTGGGTCTCTAAGTACAGCTCTGGACATGACAGCATCTGCATGTCTCTAGTGGTGAGAGCACAGTGGGGTCAACAACTGGAACCAGAGGAGTCCTGGCTGGTTGTATGTGTATGAGGGTCTTCATCAGAAACTGGAGTAGGTCTCTGCCCTCAGGGGCTTGTATGTCCAGATGCCAGCCTCTGGGAAGGCTGAGATCCTGGGGCCAGCTGGTACACTGACTGAGTGTGTGAGCCTGGCTGCTACAGGGATCTACCTTGTAGATATATATATATGTATAAATATATTCTCCCTAGCAGACCTCCATTCTGCCCAGACAGAGGATGCAAGCAGGCTGAGGCCATTAAATGCCTCCATGTGAATGCTCTGAGAGCCTGTCTGTGAACTCGTGGCTGGCTATATATATGTGTGTGTGTGTGTGTATGCATGCAAATATGTATGCATGTAGTGTATATGCGTGCTTTTGTGTGTGTGCCTGCGGCGAACACCCCTCAGCCTCGCTACTGGTTGCACCTGGGGATATGGATAGGCAGCAGCCTTACCTCTCTCAGGCTCTTGCGTCTTCTCTCGAGACTTTCAAAACCCGCCTGGATGCGTTCCTGTGTGGCCTGCCCTAGGTGATCCTGCTCTGGCAGAGGGGTTGGACTAGATGATCTCTAAAGGTCCCTTCCAACTCCTAACATTGTATGATTCTGTGACTCTGTGATCTGGTGTGATATGTTTTACTCTATCAGTGCCAACTGCTAGAGTGTGGAATAGGAGTGTTTTCTGGAACACAGGCTTGCGTAAGTATATATTGATTCAGAATTCAAGACTTGATGAATATTATTTTATGTTAGACAAAAAATGCAGGGCTATTAGAAGGAAATGTCTGTGATACATAATTGCTCACTAAGATACTAATTCCATGAGACAAACTATGTATGATGGAGGCAATGTACTTTCCTTTGTGAGATAGCAACATTGGAATATACACAACAACAAAGAAAACAACTGATCATTTATGGATATACTGTAAGGTTTATTTACGAATTGACGTATAAGTGTACCAAACTACTGTTTAGAGGAAGCACCCACAGCAAATCTCAGCATGAAAGTACATATGTGTCCACACACTGAATAACTGTTTACTTCCAAGTGATAATCACACCAATAAAAATATTTTTCTATTTCTTTCACAGAATTAGAATAACTGAGATTTGAAGGTGATAAATATATAATTGATAAGAGATTTCAATTGAACAGACAGTAGAAGAAATCTTTGCATTAACTGAACTTGATAAAGTTTCTATCAGCATTCTTACATAAAGGCAGGTAAGAGGAGGAAAACAGCTACTGAAAGGCTTCTTAAAAGATACTTTTTATAACTCATTAAAAAGAGTTACATAAATAATAAAAATGTGACTAAAGTTATCACAGATAAGGAAAAACCTCAAAGGCAGTAGCAGGGAAACTCGAAGTGGAAATTATTTCCTTTTAAGTTATAAGTAATTCATATTTAAACAATAAAATTTGGCAAGTGTTATGATCTTCAATATTTCCAAGTCAGTGGGTAAAAAAACCCCAACTTCTTCTTCTATTATTTATCATCTAGCTTTTTCAGTGTTCTATAGGGTTCTGATTTATGTGCAGAATCAAAACTTTTTTACTGCTCCTTATTAACTAATTTTGTTTCAGAGAACAAACTCTTAAGTTAGGCAGTAGATCATAAGAGATAACAGTGAAAACATCCTCGTTAAAAAGACTGCTAGAGAAGAGCAGAGCTAAACCCTGCAGAGCTGCTGCTTAAGTAGAAAGTTCTGAAACAACCACAGATTGATGAAACAGAATCCTGGTACTGAAGTGTAATGTTTTTATCATAACATTTCACTAAGGTACAACCACCATCTTGAAATACTGCAGTGCAGCATGTGACCGTGCTCAAACTGTTTTTCACTATTTTATTCCCCTGAATATGTCCCACGCATTTCTTTCTGCAGGGGAGAAATGCTCGCTTCCCCACACCCGCCCCTACTGCCACTGGTAGCTTTGAAATGAATGGGGGGAGGTGGATGGTGGCAGCTCTGCCCTATTGGTTCACATTTTCCACTGTGTGATCTTTATGTCAGACACTACACAGCTAACTCCTGCAAAAGCACTTTCCTTAGCCTTCTCTTTACCATTTTTATAATGCTATCCCGGTTTCCTCAGCAGCATCGCAACTGAATACAGAGAAGTGGAATCATAGCTCCAAGGTTTCCTAAGAAATTATAGGAAACTAGTAAACAGCATGAACAGACGCTGAAACAAAGCTTGTTCAGTATCCCATAAAACCACGAATAGTTTGGATGGCTGGAAGAGCAAGAGACATATTGGACATCTTTTTATGACAACTGAAAATAAAATTGCAGCACCTATGATAAAAAGATAAAAGATTCTACAACAAATACTTAAATTAATCCATGAAATGCACTTGATGAATCAATTTGCCACTATTAGAGGATACTGGAATATTAATTCAGAGATTAGGGAAAAAAGAGCTAAACCATGCAGTTTTCAGGGAGATATTTACATGGCTAATGTGTTGACTAATCAGATTGCATCATTTCTGTAGATTAGTTTGTAAACTGTTTCCAAAAATTAATACTGAAGAGGTTGTCAAATACTGATAAGTGGGGTTAGGCATCTTTTCTTTCAAAATAACCTGCATAAAAATGCTCCATTTAAAAAAAGACACAAGACTGGGTAGGGGAAAAGATGCTTTACCCACATACAGCTCAGGTAATGTAGCGGACCTTAAGCAGGAAAATATTAAGGAAAAAGCCCCACATCTGTGTCTTGGCAGCATTCTTAGTTATAAGCCTAAGCAGCCATTCATTCAAAATGTCACAGTTATTAAAACAATAGTAAAGCAGTTTAACTGACATGAATAATTGGAGAAACAAGATTGTTGCCATTTAAGTAATTTATTTGCACTTCCATCTGTCCCATCATGTCAAAAGGATTATCTGATCACCTTTCTTTCTGAAACATATAGTCTTATTACAGTTAATACACAGAGACAGCCTCCTAATTGCTTCTTAATACTGATGTATGTGGCGAGGGGTAACATTGGACATGAACTCCATTGTATTTAAATGCAGGGTTAGGTCCTTCAAGGACCTAGCCGTCTACTTCTCTTGTTGCATTTGAAGTAAGGCCTTCTCTTGTAATACTCTATCACCAGAATCAAGAAGTATGAGCAGCTGAGACTGTTGAGTAGGCCCAGGTGGAGCCAGCACCAGTATTAGCAGATCTAAGTAAAGCAGATCTAAATACCCTGACCCTAAACCTTGACACAGCAAAAAAGGCCAGCATAGAGCTCTTTGGGAGGGCTTTTTGAAACTAGGAATGTGGCTTGCCTGTGCTGGGAGCCGGCAGCTTGTTGGAGGTGGAGCAGCAGCCCCAGCAGCAGATCTGAACGAGGTGTGCCAACAGCTACTCACTCCAATGCAGGTAAGTCTGCAGTGGGAAAGATTTGGAACAATAGGTATGTATAGGGCTCTCTACAAGATATTTGCTTTTATCAAGACATAGACATCTTCGCTAATACAGACAGAACTGTGATGACAGCACTTAGACTATCTTCAGCACTTCAATCTATAATCTCTGTTTTTCTATGGTTTAACTCAGGCAGCTTCTTCTAATCCATATTCTGAGTCTGGACAAATATTGGGACAACAGAAATGTTATATTAAGCTTAAATTTGGAAATACAGGTGGAGCTTTTTTTATTGGGCATATATTGAAATCTAGCACAGCAGATACAGCTACTTCTTCCAGTAGCTGTAAGCTAACTGCTGAGTAAGTTGAGAGGAAAAAAAGGCACAGAGCAGAAGTTGTAAATTATTTTAGTTTTATGCTTTCTGTAATTGCTGACATTCCTTGCTTACAAGGCCAAAGGCATGGATAATCCAATATAAACTCAGTCTAGACAAGAACACACTTTATATTGGGAATAACAGTATTTGGAAAATTGTTCTCATGCCAAATTGGGAAAAAGCTACTATTTCAGCATAGCTTGGGAAAAAAGACAAAATTCACTTACCATTCTTGTTCCTTATTCTGGGCTTTTTCAGTAGAGGAAATCTGTTTCATTCTGAGTTTCAAATGTATTTCACCCCCACCTTGAGCTGCTAAATCATCAAGGATATATTAACACGTGACTTATGTTTGATTCTGTTCTCAGTTTGTGTATTTTCAGTTCTGACTCACCTTAGTGAGTCTGGTGAAACTAATGACACACATACCATAAGTGTACAACAGGGACTCAATTCTACAGAATTAGATACAGGCAAAAAATATATTTAACCTATGGCTATTTAACCTAGCATTTCTGGCAGCTTCCACATTCAGTGCTTCTAAGTTTAGAGCATAAAATGTCAGTATGTTCGTGTTCTTACAAGTGCAATTCCAGAACGTAGCCAAGTAGAAAAAATGGAAGGTAGAAGTATTATAATTGCTGAAAAATAATTTAGCATGATCTCTTCCGGTATTAGATATTGGTGAATCTACCCATAATAGACATCATCACCTTCCTATCCAAAACACTCAAATGCAAAACTTCAATATTTTGAACAGCCATACAAAATACATGGAAAAACACCCAAAGCAGATCCTGTTAGAACAGTTCTGTTACACACTGATTTAATATTTACTTGCAAGGTTATTATTCTAACAATTTTTGGTTTCTTATGTTGAGCTTTTTTGACAATGGCACCAATTGTCAAAGATCTGATTTCTAAGTCTGCCTGGGATGGAGTTAATTTTCTTTATAATTGTTCTTGCTTTTCCTCTTCTGATTTCCCCCCCTCCCTTCTGACATGTCCTGCTAAGAGCTCAGCTGCCAACCAGGCTTATCCCACAGCACTACTACATTTATGAACTTTATTTTTAAGACCTCAGGAACAATGAACTGATTTTTGGTTCCTGTCGTAATGCAGATATTTCTGTCGTAAATCACATCTCTCTAACTTACATAAATTTGAATTCGCATGTTATCTCTTCCCACTGTGCCTTTACTTATTTAAGGTTTCATTGGCAGACCTATTTTATAAAGTTTATTTTGTTTTGGAAAGTTCTGTGCTATGTATAAGTGTCACTGTATAAATTTAATCCACAGCCAATGGGAAATCAATGTTTGTATCATTATGCTGAAGTTGTAAACACAAAACTTTAATAAGAATGTAAAAGATACTGGGAGTTGAAACCATACAGGTGAATAAAGACGTAAATACTTAGAGTTGGCTCCTGTATGTATGGTATTTTGTTAAGGAAGAAGGAACATAAATGTTAATTTTTCCACCAGTATTTTAACCCCCCCTTTAAAGAAACAAAATTCTGGGGGTTCTTAAGAGCACCATTATTGAGAGTGATGGAAATTAATAAAGAAAAACAGCGTATCTTGCAAATATTGCATTGTTATTAATAAAGCAGTATCCCCCACCTTCTAATGGGATCTTGTTACGAGCTTATTCTTTAAAATATAGAAACCCCTTCCGAAAGAAATACTAATGCCTAGCTCATTCCTGATATGACCTAATGCAAAGTAGAGGACTTCTATTAACTATTTCTTGAGATTAATATTCTCTAAGGCTACAATTGCATTAAACAGAAAACCAGTAACAAAATATTGCAAGAATAATGTAGAAATATCAGCTGCTGGGAAGTATCTTTCTGGATCAGGAATAACACCCTTGCTAAGACAGAAGAGGTAGAGAAATTGCACTGAAGTCACTTATTGACTGATTTTTCTCTATGTTATTAAAAAATAAAAAAGACCCTATGCAATGTTACTAATGCAAAATGGAAATAAAAGCATGAGGCCAAAAACTATTGCGGGTTATTTGGTGATTTAACTATTTTATTTTCCTTCCCAATATTAACAAAACAAACACAGTGATTTTGAACAGTGGGATGCAATGATTAAGGATTGTCTACACTAGTACTATTAGTACAAGGACCAATTCAACATAAACCTTTTAAGAAAACCTGCTCCATTGAACATCAAAATATGAAAATAATTTCTTGCCTCTCTAACTTGTTTAGTGCTCAGTGAGATGCCTTTAGTACCTTCTTTTCCCCTCTAAATCCCCTATTAGAGATGTTCAGTTTTATGACAAAAAAGTCAACATTGTCTCAACAGTGAATTTGAAACATGCCACTAGTAGTTAACTCAGAGTGCTGGTGTGTCAGCTAACATCACATTTGCTGCCATGCACAGTAAGATTTTTTTTTTTTTTACAGGCCTGTAGCAAATTTTTGTTTTCCGTTTAAGTACATTTTGAATTAAACTCTTAACTCTCATCCATCTTATTCATGTTTTCCCCTCACTGAAATCCTTGTCAAATTTGTTTTTAAAAGTTCTGTTCTTATATGATTGTAAAGCACTAGTGTTTCCCTGCTTTCCTCTAACATATAATATAAAGAAATAACTCTGACACATGGAACTCTGTAAAAGCTCATTCAGCTACTGAAGATCTTTTGCATTTGGCAGTTAGTCCATAAAAGCTACATCCTAATAAGAACTTAATTATGTATTAAGTGATTCAGTGTGTGACTCTTAGGTACCTACATCTGTAATCCATCTCATCTACAGTGGTTGGTGCCCAGAATTTTAGAGAGGAGTGCTGCTCACAAAGACACCCAACACTGCCTCATTAATTCAGGAGTTAGAGCCTTTTCTTTCACAATCTTATTTAAAAATATTCCTTCTCACTTGACAGTATCCAAAACGTGCACAATCCAGCCCTAGAAAAAAAAATTAAAGTTTGGTCCAGTCTTCCTCATTCATGCTGAATGCCTAGAGCTTTCTGCTGATGAAAAGATGTGTGTATACTGCTGAGACACTGGTATTATGTATTTAAACAGATTTAGGACTTTTGAATCTAGTCCTTTTCACTCAGATACACAGCTCCAGAAAGGAAGAGTGCCCTTTACCCAGCTTAATAACCAGGTGTTTGGCTCTTTTCTAACAAGGAAGAAATGTAAGTTTAAAGTCTTACTGCTGAAGCATAAAAATAAATAAGGATTTTTGTATATGCTTAAGCTTAGATGAAAAGGCAGAATCTTTTTTTTGGCTAAGTGTACTTTACTGAGCTTGGGAATCCATGCAAGCATATGGGAAAGCTTCCATGCTAACAAGTAGGATGTTGCACATCAGTACTATCAGTTTATACTAGTATATAGCCTAGCTTAGTCTAGCAATAGAATCAAATGTTCATTCTCTAGGAAATCATAAACTTAAAGAGAAAGGGCATATGCTGGTAAATTCTATATTGTTGTTTACGGTCAGCAGATGCTAATTTATTTCTTACTGATATCCAGGGCAAATCAAGCATGCAATGATGACTTCTCACCAATTTATTTAGAGGCAACTAACAGCTATACTCACTGACCTAGCTAATGAAGGAAATGAGGAGGAAAAAATATTATTGTCTCAACTTTATCTGGTCCACTCACTGAAATACACAGATAAATATTGTTGAAACTACTTATAGTCACTGCAGTTACATAATTTTGAAGCATGTTTAGTTAATTATAAAAGATTTAGTTTGGATTCCAGAATTTTAGAATACTGAGCAAACTCAACAGAACAATGTGCTATAGGACAAGACTAAACTATATTTTTAGGAGAGCTCTGAATTGCACCAAAATTGTGATGATACAAATAAATACGCAGTCTCAGAAAATGCATGCAAACAGGCATGGTCCACTCATGGGTAAAATGGTTTCTTGACAAAAATAAAGTTAATGCCAGGGCACTTAAACTGAAAGATCAAACTTAATATCTAACTTTTAGGTATTTGAAGGTGGGTAAAATATTTCACACTCAGAGGTTCTGTGGAAAAAATTATCCATAGCAATTAGGAGAGTGACTACCTGCTGTCAAGGTTTCTAACTCAGGCTTTCTAATAAGCATTTCTGATATGTAATCTATCTTCAGATGCACGAGTGATCCTTCAGAGGTACTCATTTTTTTTCTGTTAACTAATGGGGAGGGGTGCCTAGATAATTAGATTAAAGTAAAAGCTGCCTTAGAGTGGCTAGATGGAGGTGTAAGGAATTAAATTTCAAGTGACCTTAGGACAACAAATCCTTTAAAACTCATAACTGTGCAATTATCAGAGCAGATAAATTTCATAATAGTCTCATTTCATCATGTTGGTTTTGAGATTATCACCATTCTTTGCATTATTTCTCCCATTGAACATAATGGGAGGTAGATGCCAGCTAAATCTGTCATTTTCTAGGCATTACTATTTTGTTTTTAGCTCCAAACATTAAGTACCTCTGGTTACTGGTGAGTGACAATTATTACTTCACAGAAAAGTATAATTTTTTTATATATATATATTTTTTTAGGGGACTTCTGTAACACATGAAAGATTTCTGGATATTTACTGTCATCAAATCTGCAAATTGTTAGTGTTTCTTCAGTGCTAACAGAGAAATCCTTTTTTTTTCGTATTAAGTTCTGAGCTGCATCTTTTGCTAGAAAATGCTTATTGTCAATCTTTCAGGAAGAAAAGGAAATGAACCCATTACATTTAGTTGAATTGTCACACAGAATTGCAAATAAAGAAAGCATTTCTGGTTACATGGACTTCAGGAATACCTTTTTTTTTCTTTAATATTTACTTGAAGATTATCATATATGTGTTATCATCCAAAGCTATGGCTTTGGAAAAAAAAAGTTATATTAATAAAATACTGAAATCTTGAAATCACTGATTTGAAGTTACTGATCTGGTTTCCCTGGCCTGTAAAATGTAACAAGCATTATTTTATTATGTATTTTGCTTTCTGTTCAGATGCCTTTAAGATTATTTACTTTGGCACTGAATCTGAAAACCCTTCTTCTTATGGGTAATACCTAAATTTAAGAAAATCCCCTTCACATCATATTCTTAGATAATATTTATCGAGTTTTCAGTAAGATTGATCTGACTCGTCAGTGTTATTATAGGATTTCTGGGAATACTAGTTGTGTAACAGCAAATTGTCCTGGTTATGGTCCTCTGCCCATAAAGGTCATGCATCAGGAATTCTGCATAGTTAAGGCAGTAATTTTTATCATATATATAAACAATATACAAAAGACAGCTCATGGGAAGAAAAATAAAAAAGAAAATACAGAAAATAGAACCTGTATCAAAGGCTATGTCAGTATTTCCTAATAAGCATACTCCAAGTATCAGCAGAAGCTCAGAGGAATTCATCATACATTTCACAGTGGAAATTATGGCTCTAATTCCACTACTATGAATATATACCTTCCTAGTTAACAATCCTCCTGTATTACTTGCATGTGTCAATCGTTAAAATCAAAGCCTATTCCCATCTGGTGGCCTATTGTATTTTCAATTGAATCCAGCTTTAAGAATAAATAACAAACACTATTCATATTCGTGCAATAAACAATTCAAATTATAGTATTCTTACCAGAACTCCAATATTACATTTGCAATATGAGGCCCTTCATTGTTGGTTCTCTGCCCAAAACGTTTGGAAAATAGACATGGTGCATTTCAGTTCTGTGTAAGATTTAGTTCACTAATACAAAACTGTCTGGAGGTTAGCAATGGGTTTCTTCAGTGTAGTAAATAGGATTTGTATCATCCACAGCCTCTTTCTGTTTCTGGAAATCATTTGCTTCTTACCTCATACAATTTCTAGCCCACTTTCTTGCATCTGAGAGTGTCTTATTTTCTTCCTTATTCTAAGGAAAGAAAATTTTTAGATCAAGACACAAATTTTTAGCCAAACTCAGCTTTTGGGCAGTTGCTTATGAATAGAAATGGGGTAACAGTAACAATAAACATCATCTTTAATCAAGAATAATAGCATTTAAAACACCAGTGATGTTATTACTTCAATTTTTCTGAAATCAAGTATCTTTGGGACTTCAGTTTCTAAGCAGAATTGTGATTTAATAAATTCCAGAAATACAAAGCTATACCCCAGCTATAAAAAATGTTGCTATCAGTATTAAATGAACACTTAAGCCTTCAAAACATATAGTGTGCTGTTTTCTTATGGTTTTTACTGATAAGGCTTTCATTGGGCCACTTTGTAAACACTAGAACTCTGTGACTAGTTTAAGCCTTTTTAAAAAACAACAACCAAACAACACAACAAAAAACCAACAAAAACAAAACAACAAAAGTTAAAGTTTTGCCATGTTCAGAGTTCACTGCATGAGAGCTGGGATTTGAATAGTAAACTAATTTCAGTAGCTATCAAATGCAATATGTAGAGAAACTAGCCGTAGGGACTGTCTTTATTGTGCTATTGGCATTCAAAGTCATGTAAACAATTACCTATTTCAGCTGAATGTCATCTAACATATGGATCTAATAGCTTTATGCCCATTTTAAATCTAATCAATCTTCAACTTGGCTGTCATTAGGTGTGTAAAAAGCAGGTTTAAAGCAAAATAAAATAATTCAGGTCTGAAAGGATAGTCAAGGAAAAACTTCAGCTCTAACTTGTGATAGTTGCTAGAGGAAGGTAAGTTTTCCTGGCTCCATTTAGTAGTGCTTCTTAGGGGCCACCACTGCTCTAAAGACAGAGTTTAACTTCTAAAAGCAGCAAGTTTACAAGGGTGCTGTTACAGCTAGAGGATTTCACTTCAATGGAAACATACCTTGCTTTCTCTTCCCCAACCACACTCAGATTTATGCAAAGCTACCAGGTGGATGGAAGCAACGGGGTCTGAGAAATAGTGGCAAAGATAAAAATGTGCTGGGTTCTCAGGCATACTGAAAACCTCTAGTCTAATACAAACTGCCATCTAATTGATGAAGGCACCGCTGCCTCTGAAAGATAAACCTTACAAATCGATGTTGAACTTTGCTTGTTTTCCTCCAGGAGCAAACAAGTTTCCTTATGCGACTTTTAAGTTTTATTCACAACTCTGATCATCATCAGAGGGGGCTCTGTAATACAACACAGACAATTCTGACTAGCAGTTTCTAAACCTAATGAATACTAACGACTAAGTGTTTCACAGAGTCTGCTTAATGTCCTGGGAGAAGCACGGAAGGTGTATTGGCTTTAGAAAATGAGAGGCTATATTTTTCTAAGTAAGCATTAACTTTCCCAGCTGTAATCAGTGAATAGTCTCAGTGAAGCTGCTTAATTTTAAAGGAAGTACTATTCATAAAGCTGAACTGCCAAGCAAAGCTGCAGAGGGACTGAAAAGATCCCAAACTTATGTTACAGAAAACAAGTAAAAGTACATTCTGGTATATTTGTGAAATTAAAACTCCGTCTTCAACCTGAGTTTTTCATAATAGTGATGTGAAAAATTGCTTTCACATGTAAGTGTTCAGAGAGCCTCATGCCGGTCCATCAGAGTTAGGCCAAACCTTTGCTGATTTTATGGACCTCAATCTGGACCAGAGCTAAAAGCACTGGTTACAGGAAAAAAGAGAGCTGCTGCAGTGTTGTCGGGGCAGTGGCTGATGGCACTGGCAGGCTGGAACGGAGTCCTGGGCCGTGGGCAGGGTGGAGGTTGGCGGATAAGAATAGTTGGTCCTGTAGTGCCCTCAGGACCTGGCTGATGCCCCAGTCCTGGGTACAGACACAAGCCTTCCTCAGGGCAAAGGCAGCATTTAAGAGAACACAATATGTATATGAAACTATGAACAAAGTTATATTTTTTTTTTTATTCGCAAATTGTGATAAAACTTGTTTGTTTTTCCTCTAAGGCTACTTTTACTGTTTCCTTCCTCCCAAAACACTGCGCTTTTCAAGCCATTACTTTTTTTTTTTTTCTCTTAAACAGCTTCATTTAAAATATATATAATGCTATCTGGTGTACCGTACTGCTTAAATTATGTACTCTTAGTGTTCTTTATTGAAATGCAGGAAAAAGTTTATTCTCAAAGAAATGAAACAACTATTAACAGTAAATTGGACTTCATTACATTTTCATAAGTCTTGATTTAATATGATTATAAAATTAGAACTTCATTGCTATAAATGCAAATGTCTCCTTCCTAGCTTATTTTTATTAGCTTATTTTTACAGCCCCTAGTCATGTCAGAAAATTGTGTGGTTAGTAAATTATTTTTACAAAATTCACTGTATGTTTCTTTTATACACAGTCAGTAAAAATACAGGATACCCGCTGATTCAATTATTTTATGTAATTATGTTTTTGACAAAATGTCTTTGAATGGATTCAGTTGTTATGAAACTTAATGTCAAAAAACTGTAATGAATGCACTGATGGCACATAAAGAACGCACTAAAAAGTCAAATAACTTAAGACTTTCAAGAGCCCAATTTGGCAGCTGTTGGAGAGACTTTCAAAAAGTGATAAATCCCTTATTAATTTTTCTTTCACACATCTTCAAGGATCTGACCAGTAAGTTCACAACTACCAAACAAAATAGTATCTCCTTTTCCTTGTGTCTCACCGACCTTAAGTAAAACCAAATTGTTCATTAGGTGGATTGATTTTCTGTTTTCTTGAATCACCAGCACTGTCAACATCTCAGTCCTCTGTTCTCTTCATCATGTCTCTGTCATCCTTGCTAGGAAATGACAACAGATGCTGCATCTTTTTTAGAACTGTAGGCATAGGGGTTGGCTAACCAGCATCTTCAAATAGAATACAGTACAAATGCATCCCGGCCGTACCTTAGTAGTCTCATCTTTACCCCACTATCATGTCTCAGTAAATTCTTATGAACACAGTTTTTCTTAGCATTTCTTTAACTCAGTCAACATATTCAAACTTTTTTTTTTTTTTGCAAGTAGGTGAAGAATGAAGCACAGATTGAGATGACAGGCTAAAGTCTGTGTGATTATAGTGTGATATAAATTTTGTTTCCTTGGAAATCCCATTTAGAAATCACTGCATGTTTCTTCAAGGAAGCTTACTACACAAAATAAAACAACTGCATTCATGACTGTAAAATTAAATAAAATCTTCAATAACACAAGTTCCATCAGCAATTTATAACAGGTGAAGTCTGGAGTTGCAATAAATTGCTGTGGACTCATTAATTGTTATGGATCTGTATAGATTTATCCATTAGACAAAACGGTCCTTTTTCCTTTCTTTTTCCTTCTTTTTTTTTTTCCCTACAATTCTTCTACATAAACATACTTAGTTTCCTAGATCGAATACCTTTGCCTGAAGAGCAATTTCTACGCAACAGCATTCCTCTGGGGTTTTTCTGGTTTTCAGTCCTTCCTACCTTGTTAACATTTTTCTATCAATTGCTCGCTGCAAGACTGTTCATCTGTCCCAGATTCCATTTTCTAGGGTACAATCTACTGCATGTAGAGGCCAGTGCACAGCAATTGAGATGGTACACAAGTTAGGGATCCATTTGACTTCAATCACTGCTACCTATTTCCTGATATTTAATGTCATCAAAAACTTCCGTAAGTTACTGAAATTGTGGCATTGTATATATACACACAATTGTATATATACACATACTCTTCTATTTTTTTATATAGGGTTTTCTTCTTTATATATATGTATGTATCGACCATAGAATCATACAAAAATGGGGGTGGGAAGGAACCTGAAAGATCACCTAGTTTCAAACCGCCTGCCATGGGCAGGTACATCTTCCAGTAGATCAGGGATATTGTCATCAGCAACAGTGTCAAATGCTTTGCACAAATCCAGGTAGATCATGTCATTTGCTTTTGCCTTATTCACCAATGCTGTAACCCTGTCACAGAAAGCCACTGAATTAGGCACAATTTACCCTTATTGAATCCATGCTGACCATCACCAATCACCTCCTTGTTTTCCTTATGCCTTAGTGCAGTTTCCCAGAGGATCTGCTCCATGATCTTTCCAGGCACAGAGTTGAAACTCACTGGCCTGTAGTTCCCTGGGTCTTCCTTTTTAAAAATGGGGGCTATGTTTCCCCTTTTCAAGCCCCTGGGAATGTCTGTAGTCTGCCACAACGTTTCAAACAAGAGGGAGAGTGGCTTAGCAACTTCATTCCTTCAAGACCTGTGGATGCATCTCATCAAGTCCCATGGCCTTGTGTACATTCAGGTTCCTTAGGTGGTCTTGAACCTGAACTTCTCCTGCAGTGGGCAGTACTTCATTGTCCCAGTCCCTGCCTTTCGATTCTGTTAATTGGACAGTGTGGCTGGAGACAAAAAGATTGTGGGGTACTTCTGCTCTCTCCCTGCCAACTGTTACCAGGTCTTCTGTTTCATTCATTGGGGTGGATATAGTTTATTTCATCTTAAATATATATATACACAAAATATACATACATGCACCAATACAGAAAGTTTGAATTAATCTAAATATTGTACAATTATCATTACAAAAATATTTGCCTGATTTTGAAGGTGCCGTTTCTTTGAAGTTCTGCAATATACAAAGAAATACCTTTTGTTACACATGTAATCATCATTTGTAATAACACACAGAAAAGTTTCAAGAGAGTTGGTTAGATTTTATTTGGTGTGTTTTGGGTGGGAAGTGTTGTTTCTTTCTTACACTTCTGAAAAAAATTTAACAGATTACTTCAAAATCTCTGTAAGGATTTTTTTTTTTTGGAAAAAAAAACCAAGCAAACAGAATAAAGAAAGAAATAAAGATATTCTCAATTGCTTCATGTAAGATCATGTAATCATGACAATTTTTGCTTCAGACAGGTATTTACAAGATAAAGACTGCACAGCCATTAGTTATGCAAGTTTTCTAACTATCATAGAGCAAAGTTAGTTACGTAGCTAGCTAACTGTCATAAAAACCTCTAGGGCAGTTTATCCACTATGGTATCCAGAGAACAACAGCTGTTCATATCAAATCTTGTCAATATGAAGACAGTTAAATGGAACTTACTTACAAAATATGGCAGGAGTTCACAAATCTGATACTTCTAGATATCATTTAGGCTGAAAATACACTGAAATGTCCAGAGTTCCTGAGGCATATCATCAGTAACAACTTTTAAACAAAAACAAAGTTCACATTTCACACTGTTGCACAGGTGGAAGAGGAAAGATTTTTTTTTTATTTATTTTTTTTGGTACAAATTATCTTTGGTTTCCCAAATTAGGCTCATCCAGTTCTAGAAGTGCATCTTGTGAAGTGTTTTTAAGGTTTCTAATAAAGGTCATGTACTCTAGGCTTACTCTTCCTGTGAACAGAATATTTACCTACTTAATACCATCTAAATGTCCCTTAATAATGCATTGTGTTTGCTTTAAGTCTGCTTGCTGAACCATTACACAGTCAAAATTATTCTCTGTAGGGGAAAATCTATCTTCCAATGCATTACCCTGCTCCTCTCAACTTCGATGTGTATTCCAATATGTTCTCACTGATCAATTTAACCTCTACAAAAATTCTGTCTGTATATTTGCATTTTGGGGCCTTATTTTAGCTTTGTCATGCATGATTACAAATGTCATTTAGTCTCTTTCTAGTGAAGATAGTATTAGGAAATTATCTGCGCCTCTGCCAGTAAATATGTATTAGTTAGCTGTCTACAGCATTCATTGACTATAGGGATGATTTGAGTTGTATGTATGTAAAAGGTATAATCACATATGAAAGGTCCATACGCTCATAGATATATTCTGTTAATGTAAACTTAGTCCCTCTGACTACTGAAAATTAGAAACACAGAGGTAAATTTTCAAAAGGTGTGACAATAGAAAGAGGGGTAAAATATTGTGTACTCTAATATCTTCGTTCTTCATATGAAGGTAAGGATTAAACTTAGGAAGTATGTGTTGGGACTAGTTGTGCTCAAAGATGGTCCTAAAGGAAAAGTGAACTAAACACTTAAATACCACAAGTACCTCTGAGAAATTATCCAGCTATATAACACAAAATTTTAGCTTAGACTTTTTACTCATTATTTGTTGAAGGAGTATCATAGCTGGACACCCGGCACTAGCAACTGAAGAATCTTATTGGAAAAAGGGATATTGAACAATTTTCTTACACAACTGATACATTTTCTTGGAGGGTTTTGTTTGTTTGTTTTTGATTTGTGTTTTTTTTATTGTGTTTTTTTTTAATTAACAGTTTCTCTGATAGTTCATAAATCCTGAGAGGAATAGAATAAACCATAAGATAGTTTCCTTATTCTTCTCAAATAGCATCTAATTTAGACTTAATGTATGTTAAAAACACTGACAGTGCATGTACTTAAGGGTTTCATTGGACAAAACGTGTTTTACATTATGCATCAGAAATAATACATGCAATAATTTATCTAATTACCCATAGTGACAACATGCCTTGACCACTGCCAGTCATTCTAACATAACTAAGTTTTCCATAGCACTTATCCTAGTTTTCTGGGCTTATCTGTTCTGAGCTTCATATTTGGACTCTAAATTCATGGGGGCAGGGACTGTACTATTTTGCTTTTGCATGGCATCTGTCATGCAGAAGTCTTGGTCTCATTCTAGAGCTTGTATTTGCTGTGGCAGCACAAATATTAAAATTCCCTTCTCTCTGTTATTCCTCTATTAGTCTTCATTTTATTTAAATAAGTTTTGGAAAGCCCTTACTTATATACTCTATATGATGTCATATAGTATGGAATACCCTTTTGGACAGCTTGGGTCCTGCCTGTGTCTCTTGTCAGCTTCTTGTGCCCCCCAGCCTACTTGCTGCTGGGGTGGTGAGAGAAGCTGAAAAGTCCTTGACTGAGTATAAACACTGCTTAGAAACAAGTACAACATCAGTGTGTTATCAATATTATTCTCATCCTAAACCCAAGACACAGCACTGTACCAGCCACCAGGAAGAAAACTGACTTAATTTCAGCTGAAACCAGGCAAACCGAGCATAGCAATGAGAGCTGTTGTAGAACACAAAAATATAGCTTGATGTTTTAGGTTCACTGTCTACTGGGTTAATAAATAAGCATCCATTCCATTGTGTTCTTTACTCCTCTGTTTCCTCCTTCATGGAAAAAAGAGCTGTTGCTAGCATAATCGATCAGCAAAAAAAAAAAAAAAGAATGCTCTAGGCTGCCACCCAGTGTGCTGTTCTACAGAGTTGTGTGAGAAGGCTCTGCCGGAAAAGAGACAACCAAGAGCAACAGAAACTAACAAAAGAATATCATAAATCGGACAAAACTGGATTACTGAACCAGACCACATTTCTGGGAAATCAGTAGAGATTAAAGATTAAGGTAATAGTAATAGAGAATGGACTCAGTTTCCATGAACAAAGATAACCCTCAGATGGATACACTATTATTCACAGGTCCAATCAGGCTGAATCTTCCACTTCAGAATCTCATATATTAACTAATCCAGGGTGTTTATGAAAATCTAAAACGCCAAGTACCATTAGAAACCGCAACGGAGCTGCCAAGCTCAGCAACATGGCAGAGGCAGGCACGCGTACTCCTGGAGCATCAAGCTGCTGAATAATTTGTCTTGGCATACGGCCTGGAGTACGGTGAAGAAATCAGAACCGTGCTAATTGTACAAAAAAGGCTAAGAAGATTGACTAACTGGTGGAAGTACAAACAAAAACATGATTTAAAGGAGAATTTATAAAACTCAAAAAAATTAATTGGTTTTGGAAAAACACAAGAGAATGCAGAGAGAAGAAGGTGGCAACAGATACTTAGAATGGGTTAGCTATACTTCAGATGCAAGTATTACTCTGTAAGCATGTGCAAGTGTGATCTGGCCCAGGTTTAGTATTTACAAACACTAAACCAGCTCCAAGTACGTTTTTCCCTGTGACTGAATTCTGAGGTCACTTATGAAAGGTCTTTTGCTGAATTACATGCCGATCACGGAATAGCACATTTGCTATAAACTGCTTACTTAAAGGCCTAGTTAAGAAGTATTTATCCTAATATAACTATTTAGCATGTAAAAATTGAGAAAAAAAAAGAAGACAACCAATATAACTTGAATACTAATATGTACAACTTCTTACTTCTATACAACTGCACCACTATAAAAATAAATTTTAATATGTCACATTCCCTCTTAAATGTTGAAACCGCTAAAGCAATGTAAGAGCAACTGTAGAGATTTTCAAAGTTATTCTATATACAGCTAACCTTATTCCTATTGAAAAGTTCCCACTGTTTTCTGAGAATGCCGTTAGGTCAACTCTCAGTACTTCCTAGAAGAAAGAATTTCAAAGTCTTCTGTGCAGTACTATGTTAGTGAACGCAGTTTTACTGAGAAGAAACACTTTTACACTACCATGGCGTAACAAAAGTCAGCCACCTAAGATGTGTATTTCAGTCTCCAGCACTGAGAAAAAGTGAATTTTAGAGTTTCTGAGAATTTGCTGTCTAATCCCAGCAGCAAAATCTCCATTCAGCAAAACCTACTAAACTGTAGCAAGAGTGATCTTTTTTCAGGAAGTGTAACCTTTCCCTATTACTACCACTGCCACTTTCAAGATCATTTATGCCTTCAACAAGAACAAGAATCAATACAAACCCTTCCATGTAAAAAATACATGGGCGGAGTCCCTCAGGGATCAGTACTGGGACAGGTGCTGTCTAACATCTTTGTCGGTGACGTAGACAGTGGCATTGAGCGCATACTCAGCAATTTTGTTGACGACACCAAGCTGTGTGGTGCGGCTGACGTGCTGGATGGAAGGGATGCCATCCAGAGGGACCTGGACAGGCTGGAGAGGTGGGCGCATGCCAACCTCACGAAGGTCAACAAGGCCAAGTGCAAGGTCCTGCACCTGGGGCAGAGCAATGCCAAGCACAAATAGAGGCTGGGTGATAAGTGGATTGAGAGCAGATCTGAGGAGAAGGACTTGAGGGTGCTGGTTGATGAAGTGTTCAACATGAGCCGGCAATGTGCGCTGGCAGCCCAAAAAGCCAACCGTATCCTGGGCTGCATCAAAAGACATGTGGCCAGTAGGTGGGTGGCTGGTCATTGGCACAAGCTCCCCAGAGCAATGGTCATGGCACTGAGCCTGTCAGAGTTCAGGGAGCATCTGGACAATTCTTAGTCATATTGTTTACTTTTAGGTAGTTCTGTGAGGAGTAGGGAGTTGGACTTGACGATACTTATAGATCCCTTTGCATTTGAGATATTCTATGATTCTAATGGACAAGTATTTGTATCCTTTTTCAGCTTTGACTGCATCATGAAGAGGTTAGACTATGTGATTGCAATAATTTTTCACAGCCTACAAACTGTATGGATGACTGCAACTATACGGAGTCTTATTGAAGCAGCTGGGATAGCTTGTTCACATAAAAACGTGAAAAAAAAAAAGACAGACTGTTCTTTATGTCTAGCTCTTGCTAGAGTTTGAATCAAGCTAAGCAGCACTTGTGATGGAGCAATCAAACCCATCACATCTTCAATGTCTGAAAAGAGAATTTCATTTTGGAAAATATAAGCAAGAAAATGAAATGCCAAGTAGGAAATGAAGCTTCTCAGAAGTAAAAAACCATGGTTTTAAATTATCCTATAGAAAAAAAGAAAAAAAGATCTTTTTTTGAATGTAGTTGGTTTGTTACAAAATTTGCGCTGCCTCTATGAGAGCAAGTCAAGCAAAAAATGATTTGGGAGCAGCTTCTAGGTGGAGATGTGCAACAAATCAGGAAGTAGAGTCACTCCCTGACTCTACAGCAGTAACATTGTTGGACTAAACTGACAGAACTATTATCACTATTGCTCTTTTCCAAACATGTACTGTAGTTTTTCATTATGTACACTCAGATTTCAGACTGGATTGGACTGTGACATAACAATGTCCCTGGCAGAAATCCAGCTATAGGAGAATAATTTTCTTACTGATGGCTTACTCCATACATTCCAAGCACCATTTCAATAAAATAAAACTGTGACACTCAGTCCACAATTTATACTATGGTATTTAACTTGTCTGTTTGTGGACACACAGCATCATAGTAAGCAAGAAGGCGTATGAACAGAGAAGCCCCAAAAGCACTAAAAAGTAATGATATTTTTGCTTATTTGGGGGGGGGGCTGGAACAGAGTGCTATTGATGGCATCACAGACAGTAAGAAAAGAGAGGGATTTTAGTTCTCCCTTCCTTGGTCTGAGAGTTTGGTTATCTTTATTTTTAAAATTCTCTTATGCCATATGGATTTTACTGAAACATGATATATCTGTCTAAAGCCTTTCTTTTGCATAATAAATATCAGCAGTTAAAGATCATGTTGCTCAGTTCATTAAATGTTTATTTATTAAGTTAGTTCTTATCTACTATACTGTTATAAACAGCATTACCTAATACACAGTGTGCAGTCGTAACTAACCTTCCCCCAACACATGGCTAATTATGGTATTTCAGTATAGTCATACCTATTTTCAGGATTTAAAAATATATATATGTACACTGGGAAAAGTAGAGTGCATTAAAAAATATTACTTCACCACTCACAAATACTGTCAAAATACGATGTTTTTTTTAAAAAAGAGAGACACAATCAAAACACATTTACAAAAAAATGAACATATTTCTAGCTTTGCAACACATTGCAGGTTCTGGCCAGCTATTTTCCACTCAACATGAGAAACTTTGCACCATATGTCCAGTTTTCATTTAGAATGGATATTTATCTTATTTGGAAAAACAACCATGCGAATTATCTGGTCCCCAGTTACCTGGTAGAACACTTCCAAATTAACACTTTGACTCTGCTTCAGTCAGGAAGACCTCCTTACAGTTTCAGATTGAGGCCTACGCATTAAATTACGAAGTGCCAACTTTGCACGTGTCCTGATAAGTTCTAAATATAACTTTCCCATATATTAATGTGACACATTTTAATCAGTGCTTGTGTTGATAATGCTGCCTAAAGAAGCAATAAATTCCGATACTGCAAAAAATCAAGAGCCCTTTTTTTAAAACTGCAAATTACGTGTTGTACACAGAACCAATATAGATAAACTTGCAAAGATCAGATTGAATTCAAATCCTATTACACAACGGCGGTACAAGAATACCAATCAGAGCAGCTGCTGGAGAAGAAGTATTTGTACTGCCCACATTTTTGCAGATTATCTAAAGCAAATTCCCTCATGCAGTTGTCACTGAGCTGTTACAGTGAGAATCAGCAGATGGTTAATCAATCCCAAAATGCCCTTCAGGAGCTACAACAGCTGTGTATGGTCAGCACGAGTAAACTCATTCAGAGTAAATGTGAACTGGGAACAGTGCGGCATGGAAACACAATGGCTTCCTTTCCTCATTACAATGAAATGAGTCTGCAAACATTCCTTAAGCTTTGAATGTTCCAGAATAAATTCAGTAAGATTTCTATAACAGTCATGTGTAAACAATCTACCTATAACAAATCCAAAACCAGTTTACTGGGGGGGGCAGTGTCAATTAAAGTGAATTACTCCAAAATGCACAAAATGTGCTATCCACAAATTACAGATATCAGCCCTGCAGTTGTTACTCTGAGAACAATCTTTTAAAGTTTCAAATAATTTATTCACCGGCACTCCTATGTAGCCTCAAATACTTGTACATATATTTGGGTTCAAAAAGGCAGGGGGTGGGAAAGGGCCGTTGTGAGGCAACCCACATCCTGTTATACAGAAAAATGTTTGGAGTCAGTTCTGCATACACTGATTCCTGAATCACAGAGTTCACAACCTTTCGCACTCTAACATCACAGACTAGGACAACATAATATAACCGAAGCAGCCGCATATTCTTGCATAACATGTGAGTATTTTAAAGGGACATGGTATGAACAAAGTGTTCTGAGTTTCTTTCCCCTGAAAATTTGTTAAACTTTCTAATTTATACTTTGACTGAGGTGGGAAAGAAAAAATATGCAGGAGAATTTCCAGCCAGTCTTAGTAGGGAGATCCACAAAAGGGTTACAATAGCTATGAAAATTAGGTGTTATCAAATTCTTTAATTAAGGAATCACAGCAAGCATAAAAGCACCCTGTCCTGAATAATAATAAAAGAATACATTAAGTACTGGTGACTATGTAGCTTTTTATATGTTTTAGAAATACCATAAAAACAAAAAAAATCACTACACACAACAGTGCTTCACTCAATTCCTCTTTACAATTAGTTTTCATCAAGTCAAAACACCACTTTAAGATTATCACAAGTAAAATGTTTTCTTTGAAAACAAGGAGCAACTGAATTTCTTCATTTGCAATCCATTCTTATGTCAGATAGTAAGTCTTCGGAATTGCACTTACGAAAGGCATATAGAGTGATAATTCCAAGCAAAAGCTAAAAGATCTGTTCTGCTTCTGATCTTCTGTCACATACAGGAGTATTTCCCTACAGTGCTACTTTAAAGAATTCTTTTCTTTAATCCACTATTTGTATATCATATTCAATGAATTTCCTTATTTTTTCTTGAGATTATTTTGGAGTCTATTATGTACTCTCAATTTTATCTCTGCTTTTAGTTATGCCTTTGGGGAAAAAAAAAAAGGTTGCACTATATAATTCCTCTCTGCACGTGTAGTTTATGTTTCTCAGGTGTTTCTGTTCCCAGTCTTCTCTGTTAGTCATCCCCCAGCCAAGCTCTCATTTACATTTAGCTACTTTAGTTTTTCCTCTTAAGTCAATTTTCCCAGCACCTTGATAATTTTTACGCTATGTGAGAACAGTTACCTTTGGCTTTTTTTGGAGTCCTGTACCTGGAAATACTGGCTCATTCTTTTTATGTCATTACAAGTGTATGTTCACAGTGTGGCAATCAATGGATATATTTTTCAAGCAAGAGTATACATGTTCTTTTAGAGTTATAAAACAAGGTATAAAGCTGCAATAGTGAGCATTATTTTATTCCTGGACAGCTTACTTAAGAAATAATATAAAAAACCCCAACTTAGTACCCTATTGAAGAGTAACACTAAATCTCAAGGGTTTATCCTCTGTCCTGATTTAATATATACATGAAGAACTAGAGAATTAACAGTACTCTCTTTAAATTTCTGATACCAAATGTAGTAATTCTGATTATTTCCTATTGTAAAGTGGAAAGTTTCATACAGTACTTAGTGGATTCTCTTTAAACTACTTTCTGAAAACAGAAACTGTCTCATATGAAACTATTGACACAGATACTGAAAACAAAAAAAAAGAAAAAAAAAACCATCCCAAGCTCTGGAAAGAATGAAAAAAAACAAAACCAACCCCACAATACCCCCACATCCACAAAGGAAAATAGGAAGTATCTTGATTCTGAAGCGTTTATAATATAAACATCTGTTGTTGATACAATTTGTGAAAATGGTTTATTTTTGATAGTACAGAAGGCTGGCCTTCATCTTCAGGGTTCCAAAAATGAATGGGACAAAAGGAAGAGAATAGAGATAGTATAAGAAAACAAATTTTATGCATAAACTAAAGCTGCATTGAGAGCACAAGATGTATTTATGTACTGACAAGATTTTCTTTGCAAAGAATGTATGGAAATTAATTTCAAAGTCTGCCAAATTCCATTTTTTCCCTTTCTAGTAAACACCACGATTTGCTGTTTTATTATTGAGAGAGCTCTCAGAAGAGATACTACTTGCAAAAGAGAGAAGTAAATATCCTGCCATCAATAAAGCTGGTCAAAAGTGGTTAATTTTAAAAAGGGAAGGTAGGGTGGAAGACACTCACTCAGGTTTTCTGACAACAAAATACCTGCCTTTGGCTTAACAACACTGAAGCTTGCTACCGCATAGAAACTGTAGGCTGTGTTCCGTTCACCCATATGGAAAAAAAAAAACCAAACCAAAAACCAGCAACACAGAATTCTTGCATTTCAGCCTTAAATGTTGTTCAAGGAAAAGCCTATCCCAAAGGAAGTCAAGTCTTTTCTAACAAAAGCAAATAAACTACACACGAAAATCCCAAACATTCAGTGGGAAGCCGAAAATTTTCTCAATAATGAGCACAAAGAAAATATATATAGACATGCAATCAAGATGGGCTGCAAATACTTAAGGCAAGCTTAGTATTAAACAAGGGCCCGTAAAGTCATACAGCTTAAAATTACATAGATGATGCATGAAATTCTAAAGACTGAGATTTGCTGGGAAAAAAAAAAGTAATCAAAATCCAGCCTAGTCCATTTTTCTTCTAGATTTCTCATTTTCTCACTTTCCAAATCTTCAGAAAACCATTTACATGTGACAAAACGTAAACCAGAATTTTCTAGTTGGAATGCGCTGTTTTACATGAAACCAAAGATCTTTCCTGGAAGGAAGCAATTCCCAACTGCTACTTTAACCACAAATGTATGATGCTCAGCAGAAGGAACTATTCTAAAACCTAATTATTCTGTGTTAGACAGACTTGTTTGTGTTGTTTGGATTCACACCTTCACTTGGGAAGATAGAACATATGGAAATGGAATCACACCAAAACATTGGAAAAGCAATTACAACAAAATATTGGAAAACCAATACTTCCAAGCTTTGAAAGAAGAACTGATTTTGGAACCTAGTCTGTCTTGAAAAATTAACAATCATACTTTTTTTCATCTGTGCTGGAAAGATAAAGATAGATGATCTTGGAATCTGGAGTCCTGGGTACTCCAAAAAAATCTCCAGTTAATCATTTCATTTATACTCCTGTTTTTATTGAACAAGAACTAACAATCTTCATTGTGACCTCATCTGACAGGCTCACAAAAAACGTATGCTCTTGATGTGGAAGGTAATTCTTCCCAGAATGTTCTATGATCCACCTATAGGAAACACGTTTGTGTAATCAAAACTATACCTTTCAGCAGAGTTACTAAGGTTCTGAAAGGGAGGGGAAAACACTGCTCAATTCTGACCAAAGGAGACTGACAGCTGCTGCAGGAGGTGAATCTCCGCATGCTTCATTCCTCAATATCATTGCTTCTTTCACCCTCATTTCTCTGCACACTACACAGTTTCAACCATAGCTTTGCCAACATTTACTCTTTCCCCTTTAACAACAAAACAGAAAGTCTGAGCAGAAACTCTTGGCAATTTCAGTTCTGTGCTCTTTCCTAACAAAATGCTATAACCCATCTCCATCCTCCATTTTCAGTTTTCAACACACACTTGAGAGTTATCATTACAAAGATACATCAGTGATTCCTTCTATTTTTACCATTAAAACTCACCTTTGTGTTTAATCTACAGGAAAAAGAACTCCAATGCCCACTCCCACAAGCAACTAAAATAAGCCCATCAATGTGGCAACCGCTTATCACCTCCTTTTTCACTTCATCATCTTTTCAAGAATCATGTTTCTTTTGCTTTATAGCTAGATTGCAATGTTCTTGATTTTAGTGTTTTCTTGAACTGAATTAATGAAAAAGGTGCGATTGGCAATCAGTATTTCTGATAAAATAAACATCCACTGACATTTACAGGGTAAACAAAAGGCCTCCGTATTTCCTTCTCTTTTACAGCAGAACAAACACACTTGCAAGAAAAGTAAAAGCTTGGCAATTCAAATACTAAATGAATAAGAAAGGGGTTTTGTTGCTTGTTTTAAAAAACACGGCATAGGGAAAAAGCAGGTATTTGATTACTTCCCACATTATCAAGTTAGTCTCAGTCTATATTCAGGGTAGAACTGTGAGAATGACTTATTTTGGGATCTTTACTAAGAAAAAATTTGGGGAGAGAATATTTAATTCACTTTATATTTATAGTTACTTCATCAAATTTTTATGAAGCTTGTCTCAGATGATTTTAGTTGAAAACATATTTTATTTCAAGAGCTGAAATGTATCATCTTGCTAAAATATTTTTTCCTGATTCATTTTATCAAATCTATTTACTACAAAGCAGCTATTTTATCAAGTTCCCATTAATGATCCTCAAAACATTTTTCAGCAAAATTTATTTAGTTCTATTTTAATATAAGTAATAGTCAGATTTGGGCAGAAGCATCTACAAAATAAATACTTTTCAAGTCTTAGGCCCTTCTCTATCAGGTAATTAAAATAAGACCAAATTCTTACTTTATTTTCCAATATACCCTTAATGCCTTCAAATCTCAAGGTTCAAGACAGGATATTGAACTAGATGGACCTTAAGTCTGAGCCAGTATTTCTATGTATATTGTGAATAATGAGCTCTGTACTTATGACTTTAAGAGATAGATGTGAAGCTAATATATATGATAAAGGAATACTGAACAACAATTATCATGCACATTGTTTTTTTTTTTGAAAAACCCAACTTATTCCAGGTGATACAGTGGTCAGCTACTGCAGTAAAGTTGTATTAGTTACTGCTTGGTACCTCGTAGACACCAGCGACGTGTTTACCAATATACTGTGCAAGTATTTTCCTATATTTTTTTCTAAGTCCAGGAAGCTCTGTACTACGGCTAATGCCATGCCTTTGTACTCGATAGTTGACAGCAGGTGTATTTGCTTCTTGTTTTGAAGACAAAAGATTAATAGTGGTCAGATCTTTAGCTGTGAAGCACATCAGAAGAGTTTATTTTAGTGTCACTCCAGCACTTTTCCTTACAGAGAACACGGCCTTGAAGGTGGAAGCGTGAACAAGGAAAATTGCAAAAAGAAAAGCTCCTAGTTCATTAAGAACGCCTTTCAGATCTCTCACACATCTAGGGACAGCTTTGTAGTTTCTGCTAGAAAAGAAATTTGGTTCTTCTCTCAACAACAAATGCACAAATGTTAATAACATTGCTCATGTGTATTGTTTCTCCAGTTCAATTTTTTTTCCACTTTGCAGTAAACAGGTCATATCTTCAAATATCACTTACAGTTTTGTTCATTGAACTTAAAAGCTCATGCCTTTTTTCCTGGTACCGTACACTATTATAATAAACCTTTATTGTATTATACATGGAATTGAGAAGAAAATGAAAATTTGAATTAAATTTCTCTGTTAATATAATCACTACCATAACCAAATTTAGTTTACATGGCATAAACGACACACATTAGTTGCCTCCTATTCTGGAGTATGTCTACCACTTTCCTACAGATTGCTAAGAAAATTAAGCTGTTACAGAGTTCATGGAGTCTCAGAGGACGGGAGCCCATTCCTTGTAAGGTCCACTTATTTAAAACCTCAGCAGCAAGCATCTGGATAATAGAGGGGTAAAGGTTCACAATAAAGCCACAATACATAAAAAATACCCATTGTACCAGGGCTATTAATCAGTAAGTGGCAGCAGCCCAGAAAAGTAAAAGAGAAAATTAAACTGCTATAAATGAAAGATAATGGATGTCTGACAATGTCATGTTCCATTAAGTGATTTACCCAGCACACTCTCACTAGCCCTGCAACCTCTGGCATCAATTTCCATAGCAACAAATGGCAATGTTACCAGCCAGAGCACATCCAGCAACAGAGAGAACGAGCTCTAACAGTGGAGTTCAAGAAAGGAAAAAAATCCATTATAGCAATATAAGTGTATAATGTACAAGAAAGAATCACATGCTGGACATGCCTCCTTTGTGAAAAAGCTATTTTCCTCATGCCTAATGGCCCATGTTTTGGCCAGTTCCTGTTTATGGCTTGGAAGAGGTAGACACTGAGAAAAGATCACACAATTTATTAGCCCAGGATGTAAGCAAGCAGCTGAGTACTTTTCTTTCCTTTTGGAGAAAGTTTATTATGGAGAAAGTTGCAGTGTGTTACATTCCTATTTCTGAACTCGGTACCAAGAAGTCATTCCTGTTTTGCACCAGGGACCCCCACAACCAAATTCTTCGACCACCCGCAGTGTCTCCTGGAAATTCCACTTGTGACGGTATCATTTCCTACCCTTTGCCAATCACACATAGGCATAATCTATCACTAACTTCACTCAAGGTGAGGAATACAATACCTAGGTAGATCACATATTTTTCAAACACACACAAGAAGTGCACTCAACAATAACAAGCTCATTTACAAGATACAGTACAACATAAAGCCTCCAACATTTTCTTTACTTCAATAGTCACAACTGAGGCATCCAGAGATTAACAGGTTTCAAGAAAAACCCTTTGCAGATGGCCAGAGTTTCTGGAGCCAATGCACACTGAACAGCAGGCTAACAGCAGATTCCCCAAGCTAACACTGAGTTCACTTCAGAAACAGAAAAGAATTGTAAATGTTGCAAGATAGCAGATTTTTACCCTGTTGATTTCACTTAGCCCGTTTGGGGATTTAAAACTGGAGAGGAAAGTAAAGCTACAAGTTGGAGAAAACTTAGTTACTGGGGTGCACAGGGTGTAAATCCACACTGCTTTCCCTAAACAGAAGAAGGGACAGTTTGAACATTAGGGTTTACTGAAGTCACTGAAGAAGATCAAGTCTTCAAAACTCACATGAGATAAAGGTAGGTATTTCTAGAGCATGAGATACTTCTTGCTGTCTTTTTCCTTCACAGGGGTGGAATAGTTTCTTCCCCTACAGACTTACACTCAGGCTATATGATTTATACGCATGGCAGGAGAAGTGTATAGGAATATGCATACAAGTTACATGTGGAAAAGGTTCCTAAAAGTCAAGGCTCTTAAGTTAGTTTAATAGTTTGGCTCCCAACAGTTTTAAAAGCACACCTGATAATTCTGAATCTCATTTCCAAGTCCCCACAGGACATACTAACTGTCTCAGTTGTGGGACCAAAATGGGATTTTGAATATTAGCAAATGTCCTGGAACGGATTACTCTAGCCAGGTTATGCTTGAGTATCACTGAGCAGTATTTCATTTGCCTGGGTGTTGTAATGATTATTTCATTACTACTGGTACAACACCTGGAAATATTTCAATTAAAAAGTACCATCTAATCATGATGCCTTTTATGTAACTTTTAATTAGAATAAGATGGTCAGGGTACACGTTTGTTAGCTTTGTTTTCTTTTGAAAGACTTGAGAGAATTTATTAGGCATATTGCTCTCCATTATTTTGCAAATGACTTAGAATCATTTTGGTAGATCCATGTTGTCTTTCATTCCTAAAATATTTCATCAGGTTTTTCCAATTAGGGACTGTATACAGTTATTCTCTTCTTTTTTAAAAAAAAAAAGATTCATCACTTCTAGGTTTCTGATTTTGTATTGATAGACAAAATTGCCATGCTAACTTGAATATTTCCTGTATGTTATTTACAATGCTATGACTTCAAACAAAAATTAATTCTGAAACTTTCGGTGTAACTGTTACTTTGCTCAATGTGTGATTCCTATTGCTGCACAGAAATGCACACTCCAACTGAAGCGTATAGTAGTAAGTATATACTCCTGGTGCTACTGATAGACAGTCATATTTGAACAATAAAATTAATTATCTCAGAAGTACTTTCATCTTTAACATGTGTATATAATCAGCAACATCACATGATTTCTTCAATTTACCACGAAGTTAAGATAGTTACTCCCCTCCCACCTCTTCCCCCAACCCCCCAAATACCCTCCACATCACACATTTGTCTAGCCTTCAATTAATACAGCACATTAAAATCTCCTTTAAAAAAAAAAGTAAAAGCTAGTATAAATTTTATTTCCAATTTTCTGCTCCAAGATTTTGGTATCCACAGAAGTGACTACAGTTAAAACAGTTTCTTCTTTTCAACAGTCACATAATTTAAACACGTAATTTATGGAAGACCTGAACCTGTAAGTGTATGAGTTATTACGCAAGGTTTTATCCTCAATACTTCCCATTATGTTTGATAGGATATGTGATTCTGGTTTATAAGTATAGACATTACTGTCCAGTGTAACTCATAATATTTTGTTAATTACAAGGCCTATTCAAAGACATATTAAAGTACAGAAACACCAATTCTATTATGATGAGCATGCACTCATTCCATTTGTCAGCATTAAAACCTTAAGGAAATAATGTTGCTGTTAAACACAGCTATTTAATTCCCAACATCTAAGCCATTAAAAGGAGGCTGTACTATTTAACGATTACTAACCATTGTTATTTTAAAAATTCCAAATTTTCACTCCTCTGTATGCAGTATATTCCCTCTATCTGTAAGCCTGAGGCTAATGTGTTTATCCTAGAGGCAAAGAGGTATTTTTTAAAAAACTAATGATCATTCTGAAGGAGAAGCAATGAAAAAGCCCCTGTCCTGAGCACAGCTGCATGAGGGAATTTCTCAATAGAGTACTTAGATATTCATGTTCTGATGCAAAAGATGAAAAATATGCTTCATGAACAAAACCTTGGGACGACTCCAAAACAGGACCTGAATAAGCTAATGATAGAGAGGAAGGAAAAAAAACACCCAACTCTGTAGCTTAGGCAACACTTACACAGAAGAAGAGAAGCAGAAAAGTAGTCTAAACCTCATGAAGGTATGAACTTGCAGATAAATTGGAAGCAGATTAGTTTCACTTGGACATCACACACTGGGTGTGGGGCAGTAGGTTTTTGACATTATCATATGACAAAAATCACAAGAAAGTGACTGAGAAGCTACTAAAAATACTGTAACCTGCAATTCCTATACTTCCGTATTAAGAAGTAAATTTTGAATTTCCTTGCCTTCCCTCTAGCAACTTCAGCCCTGCTCTTCTCTACAGGCACTTGTGGTACATAAATATTACCTGCTTTCAGAATTACTGCCTCAAGTTCACACACTGACTGAGGGAACTGTCCTTTAGTAAAACAAGGGAAATTTTCCTACTGGTAGAAAACAGCTTAAGAAATCTGAATTAAATTTTATCTGTTTAGGTAATCGAGGTTCTCTACTTTAGCCTAGAAGTGAAAGAGTTTCTTTAGGGAACAATTGTTTTTTTCCTCTCCTCCCCCCTAAAAAATCTGGTTTTAAATCTTCCTATAGGCTATAGAAAATCATCACTATGTCAGATGTAAAGCTGGTACCATATGAAGTATACATAACGTCTTTGTACTGAAACTGGTACTGTGAGGGTATGACTGCATTATTGTGCCTAGCTGAGGTCAAGCAATCTTTAACAGATATCAGTGTAGGGGGATTTTCTTCAACTGCCTAGAATTTTTTACATTTTATCATTCTTATTTATGCTTTCCTCACTCCTAGTTGATGATGTATGCAAGGAAACTGGTTTTAGGCTAAAACAAAAGCATTTATCCAAATCCCTCCACATGTGAAATCTTGTTGCACCCCAGCAACAGCCTGCAAAACATGTATACGTTGCCCTCATAGATGACAGTACTCAGTGCTTTTCCTGCACAAATGTCATGCTCTAGTTTCAGATAATCCACCGTTGGGAAAGTGTCAGAACTAGCTGAGGAAAATAATGCTTTGACTTGTCACAGGTGGAAGATATATCTGTAATTTCAGATACTGCTGATATTGATAGAATATATTTAGCCATTTATATTCCTGTTGTTTTCCACGGCTTTCCTCTTCGAGAGCTTAATCTGATCAATATTGTTATACTAGGACACAAATAACAGCATGAGAATTATAAATGAATTGGGCATGAGGTTTGGCACGTTAGCCGTATTGCCATATTTCACATTCCGTACTTTTGGCCTTCCACGTGCTGTGACGTGCAAATGACATCCACTCAAGCCTGCAGCAAAAGCTGCTTAAAAATTGCTACTATTTGCAGTGGAAGTAGAAGCTAGTGATCCACTTTTCTCCTATCTAGGACAGAAAGGTATTTTTCTAGACAGATCTGAAAAGCAGATGAGACTTTACTTCTAAAGTATGACTACCACAATCTACCATATTGTGGAGTAGTGGGAAAGGAAATTAAAAGAATCCTGGACATCTTAAATACTTTCCAACAAATAAACATACTCCTAGCATTTTTATTGCTTACAGCTATGAAACTATGTTGTAAAAGCAAAGGATGAAACAGTCCTTGGCATGTTTTTTTTTCACCCCCCCAAAAAAGTTCATTGATACAATCTAAGCTGCAAAATGGTCAACTTCTAAATGGCTCTTGAGGAACAGTTACAAATCCAGAGACTCATCAGGAGAAAAGACACTTAAATCCATAAAGAATTCTCACCTGCTGATGAGACCAGTTGCAAGGAGAATGCCACTCCACAGAAGCAAAATTTTCATTTTTTTTTTTTTCTCTTTAGCAAACAGAAGGTATTGAAAAAAGCATAGCTGCATCAAGGGGATTTGTGTAGAGATGTGAACTGACTGTTCAAAAGAAACAAACAAAAAACCCCTTGTTATATGTTTTAGCATTTAGGGAATCTGTGACTTTTTAAACTTCCTACTGTGATGCTATGAACACACCGTCTCTAATGCTGCCAAAGCTTATTGAAACCCCTGGTAGGTAATGCCACAATGCTCCACGCACCATGAAATTCAATTACATTTAAGAAAATTAAGGTTGAGTTTAATTACTTGTGTGCACTTTGGATAAGCACATGTTCTGTTTAAAGATGTGGCTTGCAGAGGTCCTAAGTTTCAGACTGAATGAATTAATTCATATGTTGTGCATTGCCTTTTGAAATTAATTTAACTGCTGAAGATTCCTTGCATTTCTGAAACAAAGTCAACCAACCAAAAAATATCACAATGCTCCAGTGAAGCTTCAGAAAAAGAAATAATTACTCTTCTGTACAGAACATGCAAGAAAATATTCCACAAGACTGTTTTGATTATGCAAAATCCTGGATAAGAGAAAAAAAAACCAAACCCACAAGAAAACCCCACACATACAATAGGTATACAGTTTTCTTCTCTTTCTCTGTTTTGTATAAGATAATCAAACCAGCTTTACAAAACGACCTGGAAAAAACATGCTACTTGGTTTATATATGTGCATTTTTTTTTTCTTTAAATCAGTCTTTTCTACTCTCTTCTCCCAAACGAAAGAGCACAACATTGCACAGACAAGTTGAGACAGCATGTCTTTGTTATGCTTGTTGCTAGCTGATGAAATCCAGAGTTTCCATGTTGAATGTATACTATAAAATTCTTCTATCCTTTTAAATGCAATATTATGATGACTATTTGTTATCTATTAGTACTCAAAGAGAATAATGAAGTGCTACACCTTTTTTTAATAATACTCATGCTCTAGCTTCCTCAGAGAGTTTTCTCTGTGACAAACTGTTAAAACTCATTTTTTCCTAACATTGCAGATGTTAATACAGGTTTAGGATTAATGCTTTATTCAGAGGCCTCTTAAGAACAAGGGTATTAGACTGCCTACTGCCACTTTGCAATCTCTTGCAAACCCAGTCATACGTAGAGTTTTGTTGGACCTGTCAGTTAGTCCTTAAAGACACACAGGAGTGAAAAGACAAGTTGTATCAACAGCTCTGAATCCAGCCCCCTCTTTCCTATAAAGAAAGCTGTAAATATGAAAATACATCTCACTATATAGTTATTGCATGGTCAGCTTTAAGAGTGACTGCCTTTTTTTAATTCAAAAGTAGGCTGAAAAAAAATACAAAAGCATGAAGAACTGTTGGTGACAAAAGATTTTCTTGCTAAAATTAACAAGAATAAATAATTTAATTGAATGCTGCAGAAGTAACATAAGTAGAGGAAAAATATTCTTTCTGCATAAGGCCAAAGCAGGCCCTAACTACTACTGTAGTAAGACATAATGAAAAAGAAGAGGGATGACAGGGAGGAGGGAGAGAGGAGGTAGAAGGGAACAACAAAGTAATAACACATCTTAATTGTACAATATGGATCCTTTCTGCCTCTTGGGAAGTGAGGCATTACACATTGTGTTTTTAAATTAAGTTTACCAATTGTAAGACCGTCTCTGTACGGTTCTCATTGCTTTCATTTAAGAAGCAAACAGTATGAAAACAAAGAAATGAAAAAAAAAAAAGAAATCAAACCTACCAGTGATTTTTCATCTAGCACCTGGTATTGTCATGACTTAAACTGATCACAGTAATGAAAATTTACTGAGGATGCTGTGTTTGTTTTAAACACACTGTTATCTCAATAGCTCAGTTTGAGGGGGAGGGGAGGAGGAAGAATGGAAAAAAAAACAACCCACGACAGAAAAAAAAAAAAAAAAGGCACGAAAAGAAAGACTAAAGAGTACATTTTAACACTTCCTTTGTCATCAAAGGAATAATGCTTCTATTGTCTAACAACACGCTGGTGATAAATGATACTATTTCAAGTCTTCACAATACCAAACAAAATGGTACACTAGAAATGAAACTCACAGTCCTATTAAACCACCTTTTAGACATTCCTCTCCCAGCTTAGTGACCCCAAAGGTAATGTAACTTTAATACTATTTGGGAAGATAATAGCATGACTGAAATGGAAGAGAGAAAGTCCACCTTGACTCTGATCTCCCACACTTCTCACTATCAGGGAAAGTGGCCATGTAGGAAACACTACTGTTGTGAAGAACAGGCATAGGTATGGCCACAGAGGTACAGTGTTAAATCTTACAGGGAGAGCTGTTCTCGTTGATATTGCAGTAACAGTATGTAATAAAAAAAAAAAAAAGATGAGAGTCATTGAAATAAAACGAAGACTTTTAGAACACCTTTTTTTTTTCCCAGTCATCTGGCGTCATTCTATTTTCCTAATATTTGCAGCTGCAAGGAAAAGAATTTATCAATATGTCTAAAAAAAACATTGATTTACTCATCTAAACTCCTAGTAGACCTTCTGTGGTGAGAATACTGTTTCCAAGCAAACTTGCCAAGACACAGCCTACTTCAGTTCCTGATAATAGCCCAACCTAGGGCAATAATTCTGTCGCATAGCATTTTCTACATCATTTCATCAGGTGCCTAATAAAACAACATGAGATATCAGGCTGGCTACAGAAATACTACGAGCTACCTGAGGAAAGACAGTCCACCTACAACTATACTCCAGCAGGTGCCTGCTCTTTCACACCTGTCACTCCACCTCCCTTTCTGTGAGCGTGACAACCAGGAAAAGGAGGACAATTTACCTTTTTTTTTTCCACAGGAGCAGCTCATGCAGCCTTGACTCTTCAAAAGGGCCATATTCTCCAGCTCTCACTCTCCCAAATCAGCAGCATCTGTTTGTTGTAAAACCACTGCTCCTTCTCACCAGAGGAGTCCAAATAAGTCTTTCACCCACTCACTCCTTTTCTGGCTCACCCAAGCTCTCTTGTCATCCTTTCTGTAGATGAATTATGCAGTCAGACAGGGTCTTTAACATTTTAATAACTGGAGTTTTGGGGAAATTTCTCTCACTCTGAAAAAGCAACGGATCACTTTGTTGGCCTATTTGAGTTTCTGTTATTTCATTGTTTTGAAGAGCAGCATTAGGATTGGAGTTACAAAAGATACTTAAACGTGCTAATCTAAAAAGGATTAGTCATTTCCCTTCACATCAGAATAAGTTGGTTTTGCGAATTCTCTATTAAACCGTCTATAATTTAAAGCACAGAAAGTGCAAAGCGTGTCTCTTCATATATGGCTGAGTTGTGTAGCGTGCCGTCTTCACTTCAGCTAGGATAGGGTAAATTTTCACAAGCAGCTGGGAGGGACCACAGTCAGGATAACCAGCTGAACCAGCCAAGGCCCTGTTTGCTATCATACTGATCTCCTGCCCTCCATATAAGCGGAGGAAGCTGGATGGGGGAAAAGCACCTGATTCAAGCAGCAAAGAGGCTGGGAACAGGGCAGTGAGCAGGTGTGTTGTGTATCACTTGTTTTATATATACTCCTAGCACTTGCTGCATAAAATTCTTACAACATGCAAATCTAACTTACAGTTTATTGATTTAATTCTTCTGTAAATGTATTTTGTATTTCATATTCTTGCAGATTTTTTTGCTTTAGTAATGTTTAGATATATTTAAGACTCATTTGTTGACACAAAAATTGCAGAATAAAATCTGTATTTTTCACTGGAGATATGCTGTGTACGTGCTCTTGAAGTCAGACTGAAATGTATTTAATGCCTTGGATGCACAGAAAAAAAAGTAAAAATAGACTAAGTTAGGGAGAGATTTTTGAATTCATTGGATCAGTGACAGTCAAAATGTTAACGACAGACTATATTGGCAATTATCTGGAAAGGAACAAAAGAGAAACAGAATACAATTCCAATGGATAAATACGTGGCGACCCTACATCACTAATTCACTATGAAGTTCTCATCCATCCTGGTAATTAGAAAAGAACAAATTAACCAAATTAAGAAAAAGAAAGAGAGGATATTTAGCTATATGAAGCAACAACCATTAATATGCAATAGATTGAGCTTTTTAGCTTGGGAAAAAATAAGGCAGATATGATAGAGCTGCATGGAGGAGGTAAAGAGGGAACAACTATCATACAGAGCTATAATTTGCCCTTCTTTCCTACAAAAGTACTCCTGAGAACACAGTAAAATTAACAGGCAAAAGATTTAAATTGAACTAGGGGAGAAGCACTTTTAATAACACACTAACGATAGAACGCACTGCATGAGCAAACTCTGGAAGCCACAAGTGTAAGTAAGTGGAATTAAAAGGGATAAGATAACTGGATGGAAAACAGGTCCATCCATGTCTGTCAAACTTTCTGGCCTGCAAGCAGTCTCTGGCTCAGGAAGTTCCCAAATCACTAACTGCCAAAAGCTAGGAATATGTAACCAGAGAAAAGATTACTCTACACATGCCTCGTGTCTTCCACTCTTTCCCTAAGCAGCTGCTACTGGCTTCTACCAGAGATATGTTGCTGAAATAGCTAAACTTTTAGTCTCATACAGTATGGCAGGTCTTGTATATCTCAGTCTCCTTGCCCCAACTGGTGGCATATGAATTAATTCTACTAATTTTAACCTGCTATTGAACTTAAATGAGAATATTAAAATAGCTTGTGTTCCTAAATAATAAAAAATATACTAATTTTAACCTGCTATTGAACTTAAATGAGAATATTAAATTAGCTTGCGCTCCTAAATAATAAAAATTCTATTTCTCAAAGAAGTTAAGCCTAGTGTTCAAGCTTTGACTTTCTGGGAATACCAGGCTAATGCTTAAAGTCAGTGTCCATATGGATGTACAAGATACAAAAATTTAAATCCTGAATTATGAAAAGCAACTAGAGGAAAAAAAAGAAACCAAGCAAAACCCCCCAAATGCTAGTGTCACCTGGTTCTTCACAAGCAAATGTTCTTGGTTTAAATGGCCCTTCAGCACCCAACCTAAAGGCTGGACCCAACTGTGAAAGAAGTTGCTTGTACATAGCATAAAATTGCCTAAGTTGAAACCAAATTCTGCAATCATGTTATCTTTTTTTTCCCTTCCTACAAGGATATATTTTAAAAAAAATATCTGCTGTATACACTTCATAGCATCTACTTTTAAGAAATTATTCTGAAATGTGCTGTTAAAACAGAAAAAAAAAAAAAAAGGAAGAGAAACAGAATGCTGCTGTTAAATAATGTCAACTCATCTGGTTATGCTTAACATGTACTCAGCTGTAAGGTAAGTAGCAGATTTGAGGTGGTTGATGTAAACTTGAAGGTATGGCTCTGTAGTCTTAGCTATAGCTATTTACTTTCTATATTGGTTTAAATGGAGCTATAATCTTCTGAGATAATTCTAACTTGTATAAACCAATTTTAAAGTCTTACAAATTTGCACTTCTGATTTAATACTGGTTTATTGAAAACTTAGAGTTGGTCAGTTATATTCAGACAAAATATTCCTTATCACTATATATATATATTCATCAAGATTAAAATTATTTTCTAAGTTAAGATGTTTGGGTATTATGAATTTCTGATGATAAGACTGCCTGGGTGTCAACATTATCAAAGCCTTCTCAGTATTAATTGCCAACCAGCAGGTGGGCTGAGAGGCATTGTAGTTGGCAATCTCAAAGGCTGAAGCTTTGCAGCTTGCAAGAGGACTCCTTAGCACTTAACCAGCAGTGCCGGGGTGGATAACGCTTTCATGAGGGTTAGACTACCCTTGTAGGCCAAGTCATAAGCACCAGCAAAACTAGAGACCTTTTCTACCTCACTGTTTTCCAGTTTTCCCTTTAACTTTGATTTATTTTTCTTTGTGACTCTTCAGTGTTACCTTCAAATATCTTCACTGCACTTGTCTTGACCATTAACAAACAGACTGAATTTCATTGCTTTGTTACAAGTGATTGGCTTACACTTTCCACCTACTGTTCAACTTTTTGCAAGGGTTTTCCCCCAGAGCACTGCTGAAGCTTGCTGACTCAAAGCAGTGTGTGGCTGTGCTTTAGTAGGGAAGAGCTGTTGCTGCATGCTGGGGGTTGAGATGCTGGAACTCATATAGATACTTAGCAAAGACCAGCATTTCTGAAGGATACTGTTTAACAAGGGTAATGATGTTCCTTACCCTGGGCTCCCAAGTCTTTTCGTATACATTTGTGAACAGTGGCCTCTCCAAACAAGACACGCATTCAGTGTCAACTTAAGGCTCCCACACTTAGGTATCCAGGTAATTAAAATATAAGCAAAATACACATATGGAGGCTGACAAGCGCTAAGGTGTATCAAAATAACAACCTCTCAAGAATATACCAGCAAAGTAATTACATTTTGTTTTCAAAAACATTTGTGCTGATGAAAATCTTCCTATACATTGGATAACTAATTTTATTGATTTGTTCAAGTACGCATTTATGGCTCCTGTTTTCTATGTTCTTTGGTCATTACTTTTTTTCTTACAAGGAAGTAAGTACAAGGGGTGACAAGTTTCAAATGCACTGAAGTTTAGAATGAAGTTGCTAAAAATAAATATATGACATGGTTGCATAAAAAAATACCAGGACAAGCTGTTGGTCTTTGTCACACAACACAGACAATCAGTTCTCAAGCTGCTGAAATAAATGAAAATTTCAGCCAGCTATCAGGCTGTTAAACTGATTTTGACAGAATCAGGGATCTGGATAGCCACATAAGCAAGAGAAGGCCTATGTTTGCCTAAACCCTGAGGGCTGTAAATTTTATTTGCAGTCTGAGTCAGGCTAAGAGTCAGAAAGCATTTATTTGCCTGGCCTCTAGACTGGCAGCAGGAAGAGACAAAGATGGCTCGGTGTGCTGTGACACTGTTGATAAATCTAGCACAAAATTAGGTATTTTTGTACTTCCTGAGGTGGGAGACAAGATGGTACTGCATTGGGCGGGAAATGAAAAAGAGGGCTTCGTAAAATCGTAGGAATTGTCATGCTTTTATTCAGCCCCATTGCCGAATACCATTCTTTGTCAAGTTTAAAAGCATCATCTGTCACACTCTGTTGGTGTTAAAGTGACCTTTGAGCTGGAAGTGTTCAAGTCATCAGCACATATGTTTGGGCCATGCAGAATTAGGTCCTCGCTGGACAGAGATCTTTAATATTTAGATGTATCTTAAGAAAAAGATCAGGGGAAGACCATAGCAAGGAAGCTACTGAAACTATTGCATTTCATTTGCCTTGGAAAGACTAACAACCAGAAGTCTTGGTGTTCTAGTGTTTGCAGAAAGTTGCTTTTTGTTGAACATGAGACTTTCACTTAGAAAAAAATACACAATCCCCTCTGTTAGTATTTGTCCAATCTCAAGCAAAATACATTCAGCATTCAAATTCCTATTTAAGTATATTACAGCTTTAAAAACCCTCCTCTTCCCAATGTTTCCTATTTTGCCACCCCCAGTCCGGGGGCATCAGATTACATGCGTTCAAACCTGAGCACTTCTTTCTTATCTCTTTTGTGCTGTAGAACTTTTGAAAAACTTTGTAAAATAACGGTGCTATAATAGTAAGAGGCAGAATGTGGCAGCTATCAGCAGCTAGGGAGTCGGTTTCTTTCTTTTTTAAAATCAGGTTGCCACCTTGTGCAATTAAGAACGTGTATATTACAATGGAAGTACAATATGATAAAATAGTTTTCTGAATCTGTAAAAAGTATTGATATGACTAAAGAAGGGATGTGTAATTCATTTATTTCAATGCTTGCTGAGTCTGGAAGTCAATGTCAAAATTGAAAATGTTAGCAGTTTTCTAAGTAGAAAGAAGATATATATATATAGTAATCAGTTAGTATCACGAGATCAGAACACACTGGCTTTGGTTGTATAATGATTTTACAGATTTTACAGATCTTTACAAAACCATAACACATTTTTGAGTCTGTGATAAGCCAGGTAAAGATTCTTTTGATAAAACCTTTGCTTTAAAATATTTGGAACTGTTTAAATGTTAGACATCAATTAAACATAAGATAGAATTTCAAGCTAACTTGAAAATTCAGACATTTAGTTGTGCACAGATTTTACAACAGGATTTGTTGATTTTGAGGTGATTAAATTTATGGTGTTCTGGAAAAAAAATGAGGGGACTCTACAGCTTTTATGAGAAGTAATGTAAAAATAATCTCTTTGCATTTAAGTGCTCAAGCCAGTGGAGTACCAGTGGCAAGTGATCTTATAAACAGCTGTAGTTGCAGCAGGAGTCTGAGCTCTCACTCCCTAGCTTCACAATCTCTGGCTAAACCCCTTGTCATTAAATAGTTCTTCAGTGACATGAATAAAGCGAAATGGAAAGTGCTTGAGTGGAGGATGAAATGCCTCCAGGAACACAGAGAGTAAGCACACTCCTTACTAATTCAGCTCTTGCCGAGGTTGAAAATCTTCACCTTCATCTCCAGGTAAAAAGAGACAAAGTATTTTGTTTGTCCAAGTAAGTTTAATTACATTCCAGTTTAGCAACAGAGTGCCCCAAAACAGCTCAGCAAGGGTAAACAACGCCTTCAAATGAGCTTTTGCTTCTTCAACCCCATCTGGACCTGCTCTTGGATATCTCAAACCTACCATAGCCACTTATAGTCTAACAGGGAATGTGACTTGGCTCAATTTCAAGGCTACTTTTCCAGGGTATCAATATCCCTGAACGTGTGAAAAAATGGATAATAGGTTTAATTACTTTGTCAAAGAAATAATTTTGAATCACTGGGCTTCCAATGTCACTCATACCAGATGTTTCGACTTCAGCTATAAAAAAGCCCAACAAACTGATCCGAATAATTCTTGACATTGTACTTGCCTGCCTTACAGAGGAATTGCAAGGGCAAATTTCTTCATTGAACAGGAGTTTCTCAAACACAATAATAGTTAACCAAGTAGGACCAAATTATGAAAGCCCTCCTCAGGAAAAAAGTCTTGCTAACAAAATACACTACTATTCCCCAAGAAAGCATTATAGAATTTAGCTTCGAGACTACCACAGCGTACTTATAGTGTCCCAGAATAAATAAATACCTCCATATCCAAAGTATGATATAAAATATACATAAATTGTACTGTAAGTATGATACAAAATATACATAAATCGTACTGTACTGGTCTTCTTGCAACTTTTGATCTGAACTTTATACAGATAACATTCTGCTTGTATCTTTTCAGCATATTTTAAACTATATCAGGGAAATGCTGAATTAATCAGGCATAGATTCCCAGTCACCTCAACTCTTGATGTTTTGGGGTTTTTTTACTACACTTAATTCAGTCTCTCTAGGGTAGAAGACTTTTTTTGCTTTAAGAAAAATGATCCTGTAGACAAAACCAACAGATTTTACAGGAACACAAAATACATGTAGTAAAAAAAAGTGAGGCAGACAAAAATAGACTCTAAACTGGGAAATGTTGCTGACCACCGTACATCCATCTAGCATAAAGGGTGAATATTTGAGGACATATTCTGCCCTCTCTGCAATATGCAAGTTTCCTATGAACTCAGAGAAAAACAGCATGGGATTGGTACTTGGAAATCAGATCATAATGACTTGAACAAGGTCTTAAGTAAATGTTTAGCTTTGGGCATGTAGTCAAAATCTGTTCAGATCCAGCTATGTGCTCAAATGCTTTGCTGAATCAGGTTCACAATGAAATGAAGAGAGTCTATTCCTCTTTTTCCTGCTCTGTCAGAGAAGTCAAAACCAGGACAAACAGAAAACTAATTAATGTTTATATATGCAAATATTTCTTTCAGGCTTCTAAACAACAAAATCCTGTGGCTTGTGAAACCTTGTAAGCAAATCAAGGTATTTTCTCTTTGGAACACAAACTATAGAAAAACTTTTGATTTTAATTTTTTTGATTAACTTTTGATGTTAATATTTTGGAAAATGCTTTAAAAGATTTTTAAACATTCATTTATTTAATTTCTATCATAGTACATAAGGAACAATGTTCAACTCCCAGAGTGACCATAAAACTACTTGCTGAACAGGAAATAGTTTTGCCATGTTATTATGTCACCTTTTTTAGTGAAAATTTATCAGTTATGCATATGGGAAGGAATATGTTTTGTCTGTGTAATTTTAGTTTCCCTAAAGAGTTTCAAAGATTTAATCTATTTGATACAGTTCCAACCCAAATGCTCAAACTCCAAGTGGTTTTATTGGCAGTTTCCCTTTTTTTATTCTACTTTAACATGGGGAACAAAATACTGAAGTAGTCTGCAAATCTTAAGAGCTGGCACTGACAATTTTTTGAGATTAAAAAATGAAGTTTGAGTTTTTTTAGTAAGAGCACTTTAAGAGTATACTGCAAGACTCAGGGAGAAATCGCAGCGGCTAAGAGAATTGATCTGATCCTGAACCATGTTCCTGGTGTGACCTCAGACATGCCTCATCATCCCACACCTGGCTGGTGGTCCAGGCTCTGGGCTGATCCCACTGCCCTCCCTCCACATTCATTGTTGGTGTTTGAAAGAAGCCATCCATCTCAGTTACATCAAGCCATCACTTGCTGACAGACCTTGATGCACAAGAGGTTGCGGTGATTTTGGCATCAGTAAAGCACTGTTCAAAATGCGCCGTTAACACCGAGGACACACCTACCTTTTCCCTGTCCACACCCTCTTTTTTATTTCTCCATGTCTACATTACTGAGGCATTTGCCTGGTTTTGGTCTCTTTCCTCCCTATTCCACTGGCTTTGGATACATGTCAAAGGAACAGTATCAGTAGCATCACACCACTGGTTTTGCTGAGGACAAACCCTGTACTCTCATCTTTCTGTCTCCTGCACCTGATTTTTATGCCTGTTACTGCCCATCCTCCTCAGTCTCATGGGTAATCCGATAGCAGCAAGTGGAGGTAATATGCCTATTTAAACTCCTTTTGAAAACTTGAGAAAGAAAAGTGTTTATAACTTTCTTCTCTCAGTTGAGTTCAGACACTTGCTGTAAAATGAATAGCTGCTGTCAGAGCTAAAAATAACGGCACTTTTTTTAAGTGGGCATGTCCCATCTTGACATTATTCATTTCTATAGTGTATTACATTTTGTCTGCGAGATAACCACCTTTATTAAGACACAATGACACTAAGGTGGTGTCATTTTTCACTCCTTTTTTTTTTTTTTCTTTTTTTTCTCTCTTGGATCTCCCTGCAGCCACACGGGGGTTTCATTACTCTATAAGCCAAAAAGTGTATAAATATATATACACACACACACTTGTGTGGAAGGTGGGAGAGTACAAAATGGAAGGTGTTCTGGCTTTCTTTCTCTACTGTCACTTGTACTAAGGAAAATAATGAAAATGTGAAGAAGGTCAAAACAAACAGAGCCAATCCTCAAAGGTACTCAACATCTTTCACTGAAATCAATAGGAAATGTGTATCACCTCATTTTAACAGAACATGTTACCATGTCAGAGCAGAAGGAAGCTTCCTCCACCACAGTTAATTTCTGGGTCTAATCCTGGTGGCATGGGAGTCCAGTCTGGCCAATATGTGCTGTTCCAGTATAAGTCATGTGGGGCTGGAGGGGGTACACTGCTAGTGGCAGGATCTATCTCAGAAGTTGCAATGGAGTCAAACTCTTTCTTTACTGGTAGTTTTTTTTCATAAACATTGCAGCTATCTGTGCCCTCTAATTCATACATACTTCTTCCTAGCCTGGTAATTAGATATTTTCCTGATGGTCTGTATTAGTTTTCTCTTGCTAATACACTGTAAAACTATAGAGGAAACAGTGCCTTAGATCATAAATACATGTAGAAACAATAGCACCACAAAAAAGTCTAATGTGTTTTGGTTTATTTGTATTTCTCCAGATAAGCTTAGAAAATATTAATACAAAGTTTCTCATCTTCAGGACAGCAACAACATCTATTTTGGAGGACCTTCCTTTTTATTTTCAGATTCAATTAGCTGGTTCACTGACTTGTGAAGTACATATGCCTAAAAGTTGTATTTTGATTTTGACCTCTTTTCATTTGTGCTAAATGATAAATATAAAACAATCAGAATACAGTGAAAAGTTTTTTAAAAAAACAAAAAACAACAAAACATTTAGACAATGATGGAACTGTATAAAAAATGAAACATGGAACTAGTGAAGCTTTTTCTTATTATCTTTGGTGAATAAATAATGTATTTGCCTGAACTGCTGTAAATGTTCTTAACCATAGAATTATCCAGTCTTCAACAAAAAAAATTACTCTGTCAACATATTTCTGTTCTATTTTGGTACTTTTACTGACTTTTCCTACAGTTTATTAGCACTATTCACTTATTCACTAAGTGATCTAAAATTTGTCATAAGGGATGTTTTCTCATTCTCTGTATTTCTTTGCTCAGTATATACATATATTTTCATAAATAGATGCATACAGGTATCATCTCTAAAATACAAAGAAATAGATGCTAAAGGCTTAGAGAAAAATAAACAGCAGTGTGCTTTGGATAGCACCTCAAAACTTTTTATGGCTGTCTGTTCTAGTATTTGCTCAGACCATCATCATTCAAAGTAACCCCTAAAGGACTTACGTCTTTGAAGAAGTTCCTCTTCATGCTCATAAACTGTATCTTTCTTGGACTTAGTACTAGCCTAATACTGAGCTTGATGCTTTTCATCCAGGAACCAATCCTGACTAAGCAATCAATCATTTTGACAGTAATACACAGAAGAGGTCATCCTTACACTGTTCATACCAGAATCCATGCAATAACACCAGTTTCTTCAATCAATAAACAAAGATGTTGGCAGGGCTAGTGTGAGAACAGATGCATTTGAGAGTTCTTAAGCAAAGGTTCTAGTGACTGAGATATAACTTCCCTTTATTACTTGTGAATACATTTCCGTGTGGATAACTTAAACCATGTCTGGAAAATCAACACCTCTCCCAAATGGGACCACAGTACCACTGAGGTGATAATGTTTACACCAAAAAAAAAAAAAAAAAAATAAAAATTATCACAGTTAAGTAAAGGGAGGCTAAGTCTCCACCCACTGGTAGTAGGTGACCATCCTTCAGTGACTGTAAGCCTGTTGTCACAGCATAGCCAGGCCAGTTTGTGACAGGATTTGGGTACTAGCCGAAATATTCTGTCACCAACTCCCTTCTGTGTTCCAAATAATACGTAAGCTTTTATTTCTTGCTTATTTTACTGTGGATTTACAGAACTGGAAAAAAGGTACATTATGTGATTAAATCTAATGTTTTGCTCTTCTAATGTACTGCTTCTACTCTTAGTCCTGCATTTCACTGTAGTCATTAGACTGAAACTCACTGTTCACACTTATCTGCTATGTAACTAAGTATCCCAATTTTACCTAAACCCAAAATCATTCCAGCAGCCAAAAACTGAATAGCATCTGGGCTTGGAAGTACTCCAGGTGTCGTCTTTATGATTTATTATACCACAGTGCCTTCTTACTGCTACAGCACAGGAATGAAATGAGTGAAGCAGCTGGACCAGTGACAAGTATAAAAACCTCAGCCCATCATCTCTGCCCTTTTTAGAGCAAGGGATAGGTAAATAAAGAGTATGTAAGTAAGCATACCTGTACTGCTGTGGGAGAATGAGCAAGTGCAGAATTCCAGGAGCTGATCATCGGCAGGATAACGGGTGTTTTTGTTGTTCTTTTTTTCTCCTAGGAAATTTTTAAATTCAGTCTTATTCTCTCCAAACTTTTCTGTCCTTAATTCCTAAAACTTAATTTGACTGTAAAATTATTTTAGTTGAAACTCTATACTGATATGTCTACAGCATTCTGTTGAGTAATGCAGTAATCATGGTAGAACATAAAGAAATTGGAAGATGAGTTTCCTGCATATAGAGCCAGGTAACTTTTGCAAAAATGCTGCTACTGGAAGGATTCATCACAACTGCCCCCTTTTGCTTCTATTTTTCTGTAAATCACACTAGAAGAAAAGAAGGGAGAAGAGGAAAGGGGAAAAAGGTAGGGAAAAAGGAAAAAAAAAAAAGGAAAAGGAAAAAGAAAAGGGCTAAAGAAAAGATATTACATGACTCAGCTCTAAAAGTTTGGAGATCTTTGATTGTATTTAGGAAAATCCAAAGGTACTATATATGACTGTAAAAGTCTAAAAATACAGGTCAGGAACTAGAAAGGCAGAATGGAGAAAGCTCATATAAAAGGTACAAGGTAAACCATTGGTATTCCCCGGTATTGTACAACCATACTTATATTTAGTGAAAATCGAGATTTTTCCCTCTAATACATATTTATTAAAATGTCATGTATGGATATAACTGCAGTCTCCCAGTTTTCTAACAATGATACCCCTTACTTAGCAACAACTAAATATCAGTGTGTTATCAACATTATTCTCACATTAAATCCAAAACACAGCACAGTACCAACTACTAGAAAGAAAATTAACTCTATCCCAGTAGAAACCAGTACAGCCTTAGATCTCTTTTCCATCAATGAATAAATGTGTTAGAACTTGCAGAGTAATGAAGCATCTACCGTGAAGAAAAATTTCACAAGCTGGCTTTGAAGAGGCACTAGATCCTAAAGTATGATTCCAAGATGTCTAAACCTACATCATCTTAATTTACAAAGTAATAAATGATACATGTTTTTTAAGTGTAGGCTTAAGTCTCTTTCTAAGTGTACAGGAATAAGATTACATTCTGTAAAATACTTTACTGGAATTTCAGGATAATAGCACTGGTAGTGACATGGAAAAGAACAGGTAGCCACTTGAAGCAAGAAGGATAGAGAAATCTGGCCCATTCAATTTTGCATTAACTCAACTGCCAAAAAAACATTGTTCTTTTGTTTATTAAACTCTAAAGAGGTCATCTTTCCTGACTGTGATGGTTCTGCTTATCACCACATTCTGCTTATATAAATTAATCTCAGAGTTAAAACTATGCTGAAAATTTCTTGTCAGTTTTGGTATTCACTATTTTATTCTCTCTTGCAAGGTATCTTCTCAGATTGTCCATGCCTGCTGAAGACTGTTTCAACCTAAAATAGAGAATAGTGCCTTGTTTATCTGGTCAGTGAAGACCTCTAGCAGATGATGTCTGAAGCTGTCACCTAACTTCAAAATGATACCTAGACCTCTTTATTTAAAATACGCATTACTATTGCCTCATTCTACCTTGTTTTTCTACTGAATGTAGAATAATAAAGTCAAATATAAGCCAGAAATACTTCCCTATGGATGTAGACACACATTGGAAATCAGCTGGGAAACTGCAGGAAACAAATGAAAGGGAAATAAATGACAGCAGCTTCTTAACCATGCAGTGTAACATCCTCGCTTGTTACAAGGCAGAAGAGCATGCTTGGTTTAACTCATGTAAAGAACAGTCTGCTTAGGGAGTAGAAATAGGGCTGGTCTGACAGCAAGAGACACCTCGATTTTATAAAAAAATTACAAACACAGACTGGTGAACGGAATACACTGACCAGATATAACATATTTTTATTGAAAAAGTCCTTATTTTTTTTGTATATTGCAACCTTATTGATCAGGAACTTTTGATAAGACATGCAATATACTGTGGGGTTTGCTTTCTGATTTATTAATCCCAAATGCCTTTAGTATGTAAAAGCTATTCTGTCTTCAGCTGTTGGACAAAACCACATCATATTCAGTAAAAGAAATTTGAAGCTCGTCAGATTTTTCCGCCATTGTATTAGCTGCTATCTTCGACCTCTCTGTTTCTCCAGGGAAACTGTTCTGATTTTTCAGTGCTTAGCTTACATTCTCGTCTATTCCCAATGGAGGTTTTTGTTTTCAAATGGAACACAATGTGGAAATCCACAAGCTAGCTCCTAAGGTCTCAGAGCTGTGCTGTGACAAGACTGCAGCAAATGAAAAAGACCTTGTTAGGCCAACTGTATACAGGCTCGTTTCTAGCGTGCTTCTGATTTTGGAGCCTGGAAGTTAGGCATTGTTGTGACCAGTGCTGGTAAGCTAATGCTCTGCCTTGGATAAAGTGTGTATCTGCTTTGTAAATATTCTGAAGATTAGACAATGAGCTATTTGACACCACCTCACCTCATGCTTTTATATGGAAAGTCTAGAAAGTAAACGCAGGAGATCCTAGGAAGCTTTACAAAGTAAGATGGTCAATTCAAAGAGCTATGATTTTCAGCGGAATCTGAGCTGTTCATTTATTGGAATAAGATGTGGGTCACAAAGACTTTGCAAAGTATGTTTAATTCTGGCTAGCAGCATTGCTAAACTTACCAATAAATAAGGGATATGACAACTTTACTACCTGGGTGTCCTCAGGATGCCTCATGGAGAAATTAACTCTACTCTCTTGCAAGTAATTTGACACAGTTCTAGTTTGCACACATCATAAAGAAAAAGCAAAGATACTTATGAGCTGTGACATCTGATATGCTATATCATGTAAGACTTGCCTTAGCAAATTATTCAAGGGATATTAACTTTAAACACCTTTTCTACTGAATGTCCAAATAAATTTAATGTTATCATGGTGATTAATTCACTCTCAACAATAGCCATAAATGAATTCAAAGGCACTTCTACCAATTCAGATAAAACAAGTAGAAGGCCAGAAGAAATGTCATTAGCAATATTAAATTATCATCTTGGAAACAGCAACAAAACGTAGGATAGAATAAGTATGTACTGTTTTTCACATTGTCATTATGTAGCTTATAAGTGATGAATGCAGAAAACTTTTCACGTCAGTAATTCTGAAATCCATCATTTAAAGATAAACATTATCAGCTGCTATCAATTCAATTTCTAAAAATTTCAGTAATGCTTTAATAGGACCTATGGCTGTATCACAGTACAGAGACTGGAAAAGATGATTAATTACAAAGTATTCTGAGCTGCTATTGGCTACAGTTTTCATTTTGATAGCTTATTAGATTTTAAAAAGGTAATTTTTGTATATAACGCGTGAGATAATTTTTACTTACTGTGTCAACAACATTTGATGTTGGTTTCAGGATTTTGTGACCCTCTGTATTCCTCTCAGTGTCTCGGATTTGTCACTGATGTCACTGAGCACTGCTCTGCCCCTAGGATAAAAGACAGTTCTAGGGCTAGAGTCATTATGAAGCTCATAAGCAAACTTTACTCACAAAGTCTCAGGGACAGGTTCAAACAACAAAACACCCAACAAAGGTATTGCACAAGACCGAGAATATCAGGTGAAGGCTTCTGAATTGAAAAGCCATTGCAGTCACAATCCATGTTCCTTACCTAGCCAGAGTCTAGAACATGTGCCAGTGCTGTTACCCGTACTGTAAAGCTAAGGCTTTGTCAACATGCTCCTCTGCTTCACTCACAGCAAGCATAGGATGCCTATGGTCAAAAACACTACACTTTGCACGCAGCTTCCTGATGGTAGAGTCTCAACATTTATGTGTTCTGGCTGTGATGCCTGAGGTGCTTTTGAAGGGAAAACAAATTGCATCTTTAAGATTTAGAATATTTGGTTATTGCAAGAGACAAGCAGATGGATGGAAAGTTCAAAACCTGTTATTTTTAATTTTTTTTTTTTTCTGACATTGTGTGGCAAACCAGGCAGTAATATTTAGGTATCCACCAACAATCAATCAGCAATAGTTGCAGGGGGGAGTGGACTGTATCAGAAATAGTGGCTTTGTTTCTATTTGCATTCAAATTGCGTAGAGACAGCTTACCACAACAGGACTTTAGTCCATTACTTTGAACAGTAAACAAAGGATTCCTTTTAACTAACCTTAGTTATTTTAATGTCAGACATCCAAACTAAGCAAGTAATACAGGTACCAAGGCAGAGGATGAGTTGTTCCATCATAAAATAAGTTTTCTCTGATTTCCATGAGTAATGTGATAAGGTAGTAAGTATTACAGTAATTGTTGCTATTGCTATAATAGAAATAGAAGCACAGTATAAAGGATCAAGCCATCTACTAATCTGATGAAATACAGGCAACCTTTTTACAGTGCGGAGAAATGAAAGAGAGAAAGAATCTAAACATCTAAAGCCAGCCATTGGTTGTTCCCAATTGTAGTCTATATCTGAATTTAGCTTTATCCATTCACTCTGCCTTTCTAGATATCTTCATGCGTAGAGCTACTGCAGCTCCTCAACACCTCTAACAGGAAGAGAACATGGGGTTCCAACCTCCAACATCTTTCCCTGCCTTCTACCAGGTATCATTCACAAATTACTCAGATATCATGCAAGAATTACTATTACTGGGAAAGCAGAACCTTTCTGAGAAACTGCTGCCCATAGTAAATACTTTATTCCCTTTAGTAAGGGCAGTGAGTTTTTAAAGCTATTTTAAGTCCTGTTTAAGGTCATACCAGTTTTTCACACAAAGGGATAAGCTAGTCAGCTGTTTTTGTCTATAACAGCAGTTATCTAATTCATGATACGTGTAGGATACTGCCCAGAATCTACTTTAGCTCAGTATAACGTGGATCTTTTAAAAATATACTGAATACATTACTTATATGCTTGTCATTTTCCCTGCAAATAGCATTACTGTAACTTAGGCCACCTACCATTTTCAGCATGTTCAACATTCCTCTCTTGCACTCCCTAGCCCTACCTGATCACCAACAGTCCAAGGTGATGACTCATGCTTCATGAAGAGGGAGCTAGGGTTTTTGCTTTAAGGAGCCTGAAAATGAAGTTCTTTCTATCATTGTTTGATCATGGAGTATGAAGGCAAGACAAGATGTTGTCTACCCTTTCCCTTAAAGTATATTTAATTTAATACTTGATTGGACTGAGATCAATTTTCAAAGTAGTAAAAACTATACTAGTCATTAAACAAAAAGGAAAAGAGAACTAAGAGAGCTACAACCTGTCTGCTATACAAAAAGCATGGAGAATTGCAATTCAGTCAAAGAATCTGGTTTTCTTTAAGACCATTAAAAAAAAAAAAGAGCACTGGCTTCAGGGACAGCAGGTTCAAGACATGTCTCAGGTAAGACTCCAAGGTAAAACACGATCCTAAAAGATGCCGATGCCAAGCTCTTTCCAATTCTGCAGGAGGTGGGAGAGTTTTATTTCTCACAAGAGACAGTGAGCACATTTTAAAGTACCTTACAGATTTGGTGTTATGTCACTAGGTTACACCTTTTGATCAACACCAAAATGAGAAATGTTTGGTATTAAATAGGTATGTTCTCAAATACACGTTTTTACAGTGGAAAGCATGCTATTTATTGTTACAGTAAGTCTGACAGCCTGGCAATTAGGTTGTGAATTGTACTTTTGTTAGCTATGGCCCAAATTGACAGTTTTATGGAAGCATAAGTAAAAGGTATTCTAGTCAATGTTTTGAGTCTTTGTAGTAGGTCATCTACTGAAAATGTTGCTACAATAGAAAGAGGTTTCTTAATCTAACTTCGAAGTGCTAGAAGCTGCTAATAGTCTTTACCTTTCTGTTGTATCATGTCACGTGCATGCAGCAGGTTTTACTCCTATCTGTTTCATAATCTTACACCAAAGTAACTATACCTAAACAAAGGTGATATCACACATGATATCACATACAGACAATGAAACAGAAGCCTCTGTTTTGTTCTGTATGTTCTTCCTGCAACTCCCTGTACCTGTCTACTTGAATGACTGAATTGTCTGGGCCAGGCACCTTTCCCACTACTACCTCCAAGGTTGTTCTTGGACTGCTGTAGAAGTACAGCACCTTCTTTCCTAGTGCAGAAATCACATTTTAGATGGGTTTTCTGTAAGTGTCTTGCTTTTGGCTTGACATTTTTATGCCATGTTAACCACACTGCTTAACACGGAACTGGGGCAATGAACTGTTTTTATTCCTAGAAAACAGTGAATGGTCAAGTGTCCTCTTTGTTTTCTGGGTTTGGGTGAAGTTTTTCATGAGCCTTCTCTGGTCTTTTTGGGTTTGGCTCGGTCTTTTGTTCCTCCACAAAAAAGCTGGCTTTTTAACAATTGCTTTTGCTAGTGTGGATCATTGTCTTCTTTCCATTGAAAATGTTGACATTATCCTGAAATCTTAAACCTGCAGATATTCTCTAGTGCTCATTTACTTACTTTATGAGAACCACACAGACCATATTGTCATCTTTTCTCTGCACTGAATCATTAATTTTCATGACACGTTGTGGCTTTTGAAATTATTGTCTCCTTTCATGGAGAGGTGCACAGAAAACATACTTATGGAAAAACAGGCCTGTTTGAGCAAGAAGAAACAGAAACTATAGCTCCCAGTGGAATACTATAATGCCACATAAAAATCCAAGTACTTGCAGAGCTGTTTGAAATCTTTACATCAAAAAAAATACTTATTTTTGTTTGATTCTACTATGCAAGTGAAATGTTTTTCGACATAACTCTGTTATTTATATGATTTAATGAGCATTCTAACCCCTTGATGCATTGTTGGCAAGAGACTACATCCTTACTAGTGTTAGTTACCAACGTATGCCAACATTCTCTATTTTGCACATGTGGCTTATGTTATTAACACTTCCATAGTATATGGTCAGGCAAACTATCTTTCAGTAAAGGGTTACTAGGAAAAAGATGGTGTTTTACAAAAGTACAGATGAGTATAAAAAAGAAAGTATATAACCCAGGATCAAAGTGCTTGGGAAATTCTTCAAATTCATATTACTAAAAAAAACACCAAACAACACAACAAACCCAAACCAAACAAAAAAAAAATCCAAAAAAACCCCAAAGAGAATACAGGTATACTCAGCCTTGTATTTTTTTTCTTACATAGTAGTACATAAAAGACTATGAAAATGAAACTGTCAGTTTCCAAAGCCAAAAATATTGTGTTAAAACCACATTAATCCAAATCCTTCACATTAGTACCATTTCATAGATTAATATTATTCCAATATGATTGTTACTAGTGGTTTGGGTTTGGTTTTCTTGGTATAGTACTGAAGGATTTTTTTTTACTGAAAAATAACTATTTTAGATTAAAACAAAAGAAAAATTTAAGTATAAGTTGAAATGCATTTTCAAGTTTACCCGTTAAACAGTCTTGCAATAGCAATGGAGCTAACAGAAATTTATTATTTATCTGACTCATCTGAATGAAAGAATACTGAAGTACTGGGATTCTGTCACACACCACTTCCTATTACTGTTCACCATTTCATTGAACACTCTTAGGAAGCATTATGGCTCTGGAGAGACTTTTTTTTTTTTAATTTTTTTTTTTTAAGGATATAAATATGTAACAGAGACCATAAAGTGACAGTTCTCTGGAACAGCGACATTTGTGGCCAGGTATTTTGTGCAGCATTTAGTTTAGTGATACTCTAGTTTAAATTTGGAATGTGAGGATTACCTCCCCTTCTAAGAGGAATTTGAAGGGATCATTTTCCAACATAAGTACCTCCCTATTGACATGTTAGAAGAGAAAAACTACTTCCAAACTCTGAATGTTCCATTATCAAAGTAGATTAAGGACTTAAAAATGTTTTCATCTGAATTACATATTTTACAGCAGATCAGGATAGTTAGGCTGAGCTACCCCATCTCCACAGTTAAGAAGCAAACCAAAATTTGTGGAAGTACACAGGTGTTGTCCTACTTCGAGCAAGTATTAGATATTTCTAATCCAGGGTGTATCTTTAAAAATAGAGTCAGCTAATACATCTGCAGAACTAAACATAAAAATGCTTCCAAATATTAGGAATAAGAGTCATTTTGAGAGTACTGTTGTAATTCTTCCATCTTTTCTGGCACAGTTAAAATTAATCTTATTACTGTGGTGATTTCACACGCAATCTAGATTAATGTTTGCAATTATTAGATACTAGCATCTGGGAATTGCTGGTTTGGTAGTGTAAACACTTATTTAGATAACCTACATATTTATATTTCTTACTAAGTCTCTTTCAAAAAAATCAATATGACAATTAAGGCAGATGATAGTGTAATCTTTGGTAATTAGCAATAGATCTTCAGTTGCAAGAAAAATACTACTAGGCTTTTCTTTTTATTACAGCTCTAGCTGGACAAGTCCTGTGTCAGGAATATGAAAGCTCCAGGCAAAATTCAAGGATAATTTCAATTACATCCATTGGAAAACAAAAGAAACAAACAATTTGTAAGTCATAATAAACCCAAGTACTAGCAAAATACCTTCTTCACTACCCTGGTAACTCATGCACAGCAAATTGTTTTTCTCTGCTCCAACGGAAAACATTTATGTACATTTGTTTGAATTTCAGTCTTTTTAAAAGGTTCATTTTGTTTATTTGCCTTATAATGCTGCCTGAATTCCACAGGAAAGACATATTGAACCCCTCCAAAAGAAGAAAATATAAAAAACAGTCAAAAGAGAACACAAATTAAACATTTTTTTCCATATTCCAAAGCAGAAAAGTATTAAAATTAACTGATTACAATTTTCAATCCTAAATAGAGCTCAACCATTTCTAATTATTATTTCTATAGGACCTATAAACTTATATATATTGTTCACTGACTCTTGCAGGAAGAGGCCAGAAGGGTTTGGATTGTTTAAACTAGTTGGAGGAAAGCTGAAAGAGAAACCATTCCTAACTATAAATAACTCCTGAAAGGAGTACCAAGGAAGGAAGGGAACTACCAAATTATATGGACACTCACTAAAAGGTCACATAACCATGAATAAGAGTGAATGAGATTTGGAACAGGATTATTAATCATTAGACAATTTCCCTCTCAAGAAAGAAAAAAAAGATGGGCAAATTTCTTTCCCCTCCCTCCAAACAAAAAAAACCCAACAAAATCCAACATAACCACTCAAATCCTTCCTGCCCTTAATTTGAGGTTAATAAAATCTCTGAAAAGCTCTGTGTGGTTTATGCAAACACTAAGAGACTGAAATCAACAACCTAAAATAAGGAACCCAGTTTTGTGGCCTTTGGGAAGTTCAAATATGCTGCTTATATCAAGGCAATATCAAAAGACCAGTGTAGAATTACCAGAGTATATTTGGCTGACAAATACGTTGGGAAGTGAGTGTATACTGATTAAAAAGTGGCTACCACATGCAGTCATACGTGACTGGGGATTAGAGCTCCTGCAGTTCTTGAGCTGTACTACTGCAAAGCCCCCCGTAGCTTTCGCTCTCTTACAAAAGAATACCCAAGGCAATGGCCACTGTATCAATAAAGAGTTTTGTCACAAGCAGTGTGGAAAGATGGAACCACTTTCCACATTTAATGAAGAACCAGAGCTGAGGAGGAATGCATCCATTGGCCGAGTTTTTCTGTCATCTATGTATTCCAAAAGAACAATTATATTCCAGGTAATTTTTTTTTTCTTTTTAGCACATTTCTGTTTCCCCTTCCCAATAATCTAATGGGGTTTTCTTTCATGTTTTTGATGTGGTACCTAGGATACAATAAAAATCTTACAGTTTCTAAATACTGAAGGGTTTTCATCACTTGATTCTAAAGCTGTAGCATGTCTACCCTGATACTATTAGATTATCACAAATGCTGGCCAGACGGTTTCAATTTACACCACTGTTGAAGTTTCGAGTTTTGTTTTCACTGCACTATGGATTAAGAAGAAAAAAAAAATTAAATTCATTCTCTGTCCAGTAGGTGACCTTTAAGTTTTGTGGCTTACTCTTTCTCCCTCAAACAAGAGAAAAAAACACATGAACTTCAGAAATCTTCTTATTGAAAATGGGATTGAAATTACTATGAGGCCATAAGGATTCTGGCTTCAGTAATGAGATAAATCATCATAAAGGTGCTGCTGGCCTAGCACTAAGAGTCTGTATTGCTTACATAAACAGTCATAAATCCAGTACTTCAGTGCAGGTTATTTTCACCACATAGAGCAACTTTAGGTTTTTAACAAATGTAATGTTAACTATTACTCCAATGGGGGATGCTTGTCCCTACTGTAATTGATTTTAATCAAACTTTAATTTAATTATTCTAATGTTCTTTTCATTGAAACACTTACAGTAGTGCATATTTGATATATTTTTTAAAAAGTTTAATATTTAAGAGAGATTTTACTTAACATCAATCATTTCACACTTCCCGTATATTCTTCACAGCTAATACTTTGTTAAATTAGTAGTCTCCATCAATATAGGATTATAAATAAAAAGTCACTAAAAATCAGGACTACAAAGATTCCATGAAGTTATGCAGGGAGAAAATTAGAAAGGCCAAAGCTCATCTAGAATTTCATCTGTCTACTGTGATACAAGACAATAAAAATTGTTTCTATAAATATGGCAGTGCTGGGTTAACGTTTGGACTTGGTGATCTTGAAGGTCTGTTCCAACTAGAACAATTCTATGATTCTATGATATGAAGTATGATAATAACGAACAGTTCACATACTGCTGTTATCTCTTCACTTCTTTCTGCTACTGTATACCACTCCTCACCCTTGCTGTGAAATGGCCCTTTTCTTGATTTACTTCTGCAAGTACCTTTCTCTATTCTATCAGTTATCTCTTCATGGGTTCAGCATAGGTTCAAGTATGTTAGGTAAAAGGAACAGCTAATCTAATAGATCGCCATACTATACAGGTATCACTGGGGAAACGTAAGTGGATCTCTTCTGTAAATAGAAAACCACCATTATTACTGAGGAAGAACCATGTTAGCAATCATGGCACTTGCAGGGCTCTCCCATGAATATATGTGAAACATCAAAAAAGCAATGTGTTGTTGCTGAGAAGCTGTGTCAGCAGCAGTGGCAGAGCACTTCAAGAGCTGGTGCTGTGCTTGATGGCATACAGAATAGCTTTGAAACTCCTGTAACTTTCACAGACTTCAGTTGCTCTGCTGAGATTTAACTTATTAGTCTTTTTGCTGCTTACTGTAATGGCCTTCCTCTTGGGGAATACAAATCTGTGACTTGTATATTGATGCACTGTTACATACTGATCTTTCTTTATCTCTCCTAGTAAAGCAGATCACTTCCATTTGAATTTAAGGTCACTTCTTCAAATATTGAATAGACTAGATTCTGCACAAGCTGCAAAGATGTCTATTTTTAAACCATCGTTCACGATGCTGACCATTAGGACAGATAAGCAACAACAGAAATCAGAAAATATTTACAGGTTCTGTAGTTTCCACAGCTCTGTTCAAGGAGAGAGTAACGTCAATCAGATGATACCTGAGTACTCAAGAAATCATGTAACTAAATAAGTAAATAATCATTAAGTAAATAATTCAACTTGGTCTTCTTCCATATAAACAACTCCACAAAGTGCATAACCCAAAATTAAAATAAATACATAAAAGAAAATGAAAAGAAAACCCCAGGATTACTGGTAAAAAATCTGGGTTTAGCAACTTTAAATATGTGCATCTCTTCTGTGAACTGTCACTGCTCTTCGATTTGTCAGCCTGAAAAAAAATAAGACATAGACTTTTTATCATCATCCTGATTAGACCAAAATGAGCAAATGACTATAATAAAACAATACAACAGTAGTACATTTATCAATGACTTTATATCTTTTAAAGAAAAAAAAAAAGATTTCTGAGATACTAAGTCTAGAAAAGCAGCCTATGCAAATACATTTATTCATAGGGGTAAGTACCTTATACTGTTTTTTTTATTTCCCTGAAATCATTGTATCTCTAAACATAGAATCATCATAGAAGTCCAGAATATCTCCCTTAACTTTGACTCCCACCTGCTTGGGCTACACTGATGGCTGGAAAGTGAGGGACAGCCACTTCAATTGGTACGGTGCATGACCACAGGAATGCAGCACCGTGACAGCTACAGAAAATTAGATTAATTGTCCAAGGTTACACACTTGGATAGTAAATCATGTTACATGTCCTTATCTCAGCTGAATGTAGAGATGGTTGTCAAAAACATGTTTAAATTGGGTTTTGTAGAAAATAAGGTTATCTCATGGATCCCATTTGATCATAGATCTTTGACTTATTAACTTATTAATGCACTGATCTTCATGAATGGAAATATTATCTAAGCAAACTGCTTAAAATATTGATTTAATTTTTTTCAATGATTTAACACTAGTGTGAGTGAGAGTAGAATTACATCAATTGCAGTACATTTATGCCTAAATTTCACCCTGAAAGTTAGCATTTCAAAGGAAATACGAATGGTTTTGCAGTAAAAAAAAAAGAAGGAACACAATGCAAGTCATATTAGTATCTTACTGCAGATTGTTTTAAATGTAGGGGAAAACATCTGTCAGCTCACATCTGTCAGCTTAGAGCAAAGATATCTTACCAACCTTTGCAGAGCTTGTCTACTGCTGCATAAGTACAAAATGAGTAGAATCATCCAGCTCTATTTTATCAGAGAAACTGAACACTTTCTAAGCCTATTAGCTGAAATCATGTCCTGAACATTTAGTCTTTCCACCACAACAGTGAGTCAGAGAGAATTTTATCAACAGTGAAAGTAGCTACAGCAGGTATGGAAAATCCTCTTTGATCTTACACAGATCAAAAAGAAAATGTTTATGCAGTTATATATTTATTCAGGTATTCATTATTGATGACTACGTCTCCAAGTGAACCTTTTCCTGGGTGCAAAAATGGGAAAGACAAGCTTTCATTACTGTGATTTATTTGTGGAAAATGTAATGTGACAAGACTTGTTTATTTTACCACATCTGTTCTTGGTGCTGTATAGTCAAATGTATCCTTCAGTTAGACCTGTCTTTGAAGTCATGTGATAGGTCTGAATGTCACTTCAATGGCAATGTATCTTTGCAATGCAATTTTTTAACTTCACCAACAGAATGATGTTTTATTACAGACTATCAGAACATTGCCTGTGCACTGCATATTTGGTGTTTTGTTGCATAACACACAGTCATATCCAAGCATCATAAACTGGCAGACTACAAATATTACATCTATTTTTTAAGGTAGCAAATATATACACAAGTTCTCTATCTAAAATAATTCAGATGGTATGATTCTGATCACCCCTAAATGAGTGCTAAAGTTATATATTGAGAACAAAGCAGTCAGTTCATCAATAGATTAAACTGCTGTCTCATGTTTGATTAGTCACAATCTCACCTCACTGGGTTATCCCAATAGAAGTTCAGATTCAGATCAGTGCAATATGAATGGGGTCTGAAGAAAAAAAATACTTTTGGCAGCTGGCTAGATAAGAGATTCCTTTCAGCAAATCATCCTTTTAAAGGCAAGAGATAGGTTGCTATCAATACAGATATATAAATTACATTAATCATTATGGAATAACTGCAAGATACATTTGGCAAAACTAGGCAAAATAGTGGATGAGTAAGTGAATAGATGGAAGGACAGCACATACTGTGAAAATTTGAGTGCAAAATGATGGTCAGGACAGGACAGGACAGGTCAGGACAGGAATTTTAGCAAAAGGCTAAACTATGCAACCTTTTGCATAGCAACATAACTTATTTATGCCTAACACATTCACCAGTTATTAAACAGGAAAGCATCATCATCTTGTTTTCCCTTTCATTTCCATGCTGGTAATGAATCAGATCTGCACAATTTTCAAAAGATGGTGACAGTAGACTCTGAAAGTGCCCTTTATTCCATAGACTTGTCTCTTCAAGTTCTTAGCTTTCTGATTTTCCACCTCATCTGTGTACACTGACAAACACTAATATTCCATCATCACCTATTTGTTTTGACTTGGCCTCTCAAGCTTCTCATTGTTTGATTTCAAGGACTAAACAATAAGATCAGAGAGCTGAAATGTATGAAAATAAAGCACTTGTAAAGAGTGTTGTTCCAAACAGTATTCTTTCCACTAAATATAATTACCTCTGTCTGAGTGGGTACAGACGGCTTGCAGATAAGCCATTTCTCACAAATGCAAAACACAGACTTAGTTCAATAGGAGCTGAGGAGCATTTTGGCACTACAGTTTGGTAGTTATAAGCAGCTTTGCTTGCAGACAATAATATACATTGGTTCTTTGAGGTTGGTGTGATGCATTGATCATAGTCTCAGTCTCCTGGCTTGATCAGACTAGAAAAACACCATGACCACTAAGAATCACTTATCCTAAATAAGAGTGTAGGAAGCCTGTGGCAACATGATTGAGCATAGCAGCGGGTCTGTAATGCACTGAGTAAGATCTTGTGATAACCAGAATTATAGCCAGAGTGCTTACATTGGAGAGAATAACAGAACTTGCACTCACTGCCTGATTTCCTGGGTTTAAAGTTTAGGAGTCGTTGCTGAACATACAATAGCAAATGTATGGACATGGTCGGAGAGGTGACCTTATACCACTCAATTCAAGAAAATTTCATATTTTAAACTCATTAGTCAGGAGGCACATTATATAACAGTTCAGAATGAAGACAATGCCATTTAGGGGAATTATTGAACCAGTTTTGCTCAGCTAAGGAAATCTACAGGAAATAAAAAGGAATCAAAACGTTAAGTCTAACTGCTTCCTTTTGTCTCCTTTTTTCTTTTTTCTTTCTTTCTTTTATTTTATTTTTAAATGCACAATTTTGTTATATATTAGAAACCAAACCTAAGAGAATTATCTATTTTTATCTCGATAGATCTTGAGCTTACCTTTTTGGTAGGACTACAAGACTGTTGCCTCTTCATTTTTTCCTTTTGTGGAAGAGGTGAAGGTCAGACTCTTTCAGAGTCTCAGGGAAAAAAAAAAAAAAAAAAAATCAGCTGTGTCTTAATATTCCTTGGTAAACAAAACTTTCCATTAATTACCAATGTCTAAAGAGACTACTGAATCTAGTTATGATTAAATTAATTGTTAGACTTAATCAGTTTTTTATATAGATATTCAATGAATAGATCTAGAGTTCAGAGATGTACATCTTCCACAGACTGTCTAAGAATCTATACAACTTTATCAGTCAGCTTCATCTCCCTAATGTAATTGTGTAGGCAGATTTAAAAGCTAGGTAGTATGCAGAAGCTACCTTGTCCTAGAAACCACATCCTTCTGACAATGCTTCAGCTTCCCAGATGTTACGGATAAAGCCAGCAGCAAGAAACACTGGCCCAAATCCAAAACATACACTACTATTACTTTTTTATGTCTTTGCTGATGCAGAAATCATGCAAAACACGTAAATGTATCTCTTGAAGACCCACTGGCTGCTCGTCATGCATGGGAAGGCAGTCCACACAAACCAGACCCTGTGGGCTTGGACATGGACCCAACATGTGGGGCTAGCTAAGTGGGGTCCACAGCCAGGCAGGCCACAGATAAGAGGATATGGAGACCAGCCCTTCTGCAACATCACTGAGGCAGAGGCTGATGTCTCCAAATGGCTTAAATGGGGTTCTGGGCCCCATTTGGGGAGCCTCAGGGGACAAGGATGCAAAGTCCTACAGTGCCCTCAGAGCCAGGAAATAAACATTCATAACAGAAACATTGTAATGTTAGAAATAACTTTCTTCATACCATTTCCAAGAGCAACTGAATGTAAGTACTAGTTTCCCAGACAATTAGGTCTTCTCTGGGAACATTATTCTTAATAAGAAGCTTTACAGCGGTTTTCAAAGAGCTTCAGCTTCCTGTGGAGTGTTGTGTTATCCTTCCTAATACCTGTACTAAAATCTCAGAACTATCAAAGGTGATTTGCAATTCATTAGTTTTATCACCTCTTCAGAAAAAGTTGTTTTAGAGATCAAAGAGAGATCTGAAATCCCAAACATCTGATAAAATTAAAACCAATGCTATGTTAGAAGGTAAGGACTAGCCTCAGCATAGGACAACCTATGCACATCACAAGTAGCTGACAGGCAGAGTCTAAAGGGGGTTATGAAGATAATGAAGTGGTAAGGGAAAATTCACTTAATCCACTCTAAGGCATCAAGAACTAAAAGCTTTTCTATATTCCTTCCTATTCCAGCTCCTTTGGCAAGGTGTTTTGACATTGAAGAGGAGGATGTAAATAAAGGGAAATAAGGATATCATCCTTTTTTCTTTCACAGCATGATGCAAATCAGAAAAAGTGAATAATTATATGTCAATATCTCTTACTGATAGATCAGTATCAAATATAATTTTATATTATATTATAAGCCCAAGTAAGGAACCTATAATTATGATACAGGATACAGATGCCCCCACAAAGATGTGGAGGGGTACATTCTCATTCAGAGAGTTGAATAGATATCGGATACTAATAGCTCCATACAGATGAAGAGCTGATTTTCTGTAAATCAGTGAAATGATAAGACGTTATAAGAAACCTGAAGAGCATGAAAAACTGTTTTAGGTGCATGAAAGGCTTACCAGTCCTCACTGACCGAATACCAGCATGAGGATCGAGGCATCAACAAACTTCACCATCATCAGTACGGCAGTTCTGTAGAATCTTTGCTGCTTAATAAGTGAAAATTATCTCCAGTTAGTGAATGTATAATAATTAGGAATATGCAACATAAAATATACCATTAAAATTAAGGGCTGCTTTTTATTGACTTGGTTGACCCTTGGTGCAAACCTTCCCAATAGTTATTTTCTAAACAGATAAGGTACACAGAAGAACGAAGAGATACATGGACTGAGGTACCTGGGCAGGCAGATGAGATGTGTGTGGATCTCATACTGAGATATATGCAGATAGAAACATAGAAAACAGAAACATAAGCTTCCTCCAAATAGGCAGAGTTTACTCTTGAGGTGCTGATAAGAACCTGAATGAATACCAGAGAAGGTACTAGAAGATGTCTTCAAAACAAGTAATTAAAGTTGTCTGGCTTACATGGACAGTGTTATGGGCATGATTACTGGTGATTTTTTGAAATCTGCAATGATCAGAAAATAAACAAGCACACACATTTGGATTGACAAGAAAATCTATAGAAAAGGGTAAGCATTCCTTTGGGTTTCTCAGTTGATTGGCACTGTCACACATTTAGGAGGGTATAGAAGCTGTATTTTGTGGAAGGCATGAAGAAGTTGTTTTTACTGGAAGAGGTAAGTCCCATAATTATATGACTAGGATCTCTGGAAAAGCACCAGATACACTCTGGCTCACAATAAAACCAGAAGTCAGGAACAATGCAGACATTCTATCAGGAAGCCCAGTACTGATCGTTGAAATATTATAGGTAGAAAATGTATTACTGGAAGTTAAAGTTACAATACAGCATGCACAGCCCATAGTAAAAGGCTATATTCGAAGGAAGCTTAGGGCTTGTATTAATGAGGTTTTCTCAACAGCTACTGAAAGCTGTTCTGCTATTATTTACTGTTTGCCTAAACATATGTATAAAAATACATTGTGCCTACTCACAACATGTTCTGTTATTTTCTCTGTATCTTGGGCATCAATCAACTTAGAAGCTTTTTCCTTCATGTTAATACAAACATACTTTCCAAGTTTTATACAACATCTGTGTTCTAATAAAACAGTAAAAATCTGTGTGTGTATGTATGGACATACACATCTGGATCCATACATACACACATACAAAATTATGTGTGTATATATGCATCTCCATAAGAGAAGAAAGCAATTATTCAGTAGTACTTTGGACAACTCAAACAGGACTTCCACTACTACTATTAAAAAACAAACAAACAAACAAAAAAGTTTAGTGGCCACAAAACCACTACAAGATTAAAATCAAGGCAAAAAATATCAACAATCATAATTCTTCTATATCAAAATGAAAGAATGCCAATATCCTTGGACTATAACTGTCTCTCTTGAGCTTGGGTAATTAAGGAAATTTCCTGTAAGTTATTTAAGGTGTTCATGCAGTCATGCCACATTATTTCCTCACTTAACTGTTTAGGCTTCATAAACCCTTATCTTGAACCCCCAAACTGGGATCACTCATGCTTCTGAAGTTGAAGATATTTTCTTGTCTGTTTCTATTCTTTTATATATTTACAGCATTACATCCAATGAGGATGCATTTACTTCACACAATGGGTGCAGTAACTCAGGGTACATGGTCTAGTGCTCTCCTTTTAGAGAAGCGAAGTGGTTATCGAAAACACAAATTTTCACTACAACAGCACCTTATTTCCTTGAGTAAAATAATTTCCCTTCCCTATTATGGCGTGATCAACGATTGATAAGTGTATACTTCATTTCCTAGTGAAAGAACTCATTTCCCTATTTCTTCAACATCATTTCAAAGTCAAAGAAAACTTTATACTAATCAGACTGACTTTTTTGGTCTTTAGTAACACATTCTGAACTAGAATAATTATTGGTGTCGTGAAGACATCTTGAGAACAGCAAACTCTCACCAAATCTGGCAGAATTAGGTTTACCAGTTCTGCCTGGACTGAAATGCAAACAGCATCAATCCTGCCCTACAACGAATGACCTGCTGAAGCAGAAAGTCTATCTCCTGACAAATGAGTAGAAAGCAGGTCCCTGCAGTACAGCACATGTGCCTCCTCACTGAATTGAGATGGAAGTGAAAAGCAAACTGGCCTGGTGGTCCAATCCTTTTAGCAGATCTGAACATCCTGGTTGCATCTAAGACATGCTGTAGCTGCTTGATGCTGGCTCTCACCTGCCTTTCACTGCTCTGAGTTACTCTCTAGCCTGGACACTTGATCATAATTTCAAACTTTCAAATTTGAATATTTGACAAATCTAATTGGAGTGACATATGTTTCACAGCCTCCACAACATGGTTCTTAGAGAACTTTCTAGATAGGTTTATATTAAGTTTCAGTGACCTTGTAAGTTCTACTCAGATGTCTTTTATTTGTAGCACCATGCTCACCCTTCAGAATCAAGAATGTGGGCACATGCAGAAGTTCTGAATAATCTTTATTTTTAAAATGATATTATTAGATCAAAGAAACTTCTGCATCTGATACGTGGCAGTGCATTATTTAGACTGGGATTTGTCTTACATAGCCATGAAAGGAAGCTGGACTGTCATATTGTTGGGACAAATCTAAGGGAAACAAGACACTTTTTTTTTTTTTTTTTCAAAGTGGGCACACCTTGATAATTTTTTTTTTCTGGTTTAACTAGTTTTATCTATTTTTTTTTCAACTTAAAGAAAAAAGTCTCATATATACCACATCCCTCATCAAATTGTCAAAATTATTCTGGTCTTGGCCAATTGCTGTCCCTTAATATTCACTGTAGAGAATTCTTCACAGCAGAAATAAAGATTCATGAAACTGAGGCGATAATAACAGAGTTGTTTGTACAAAACTAACAGTTCTCAGTGGTTTATGTTTCTTGTGCTTGTAATTGTTTTACATCTCTCATTTTCATTTTTTTATTACACATTCTGCTCTACATTTGGGCCTTAGCAGGTCGAAAGAATTGAGGAAATATTTTTCAAAACAGCAAAATTCTTCAGCTTAGGAATAACATTTTAGGTGCAGCCACTGTATTATGCACTTCCTAGCAGATGATCTTATATAATGAGTCTCTTTTTAGTAGAAAGAACTGAAAGTATCAGTTGGTAGTTTACTCCTATTCTTATCCAGTACAAGGTGACTTTCATTAAGAAAATGGAAAAGTATATTTTTATGACTGTGGTATTATACTCCTGTTACTGTTTTTCACTTAACTTTAAGAAAATATAATTATATTTGCTGATATAATAATCAGCACCAGATGTGTCAAATGTGTTTGATTAGAAGATGAAAGCTATAATCCCTGTTGTTTTCTGTGCAGTTTATATTAGACTGCAATCATAACAATTTAAGGTGTAACATCACCCATTTTGGTGACTCTTCTGAAGTTAAATTATGCCTTGACTTTAATGAGACAATGAACACAAATAAAAATATACAGGTACCTACAGCTGTGAAGCAAACCTTGAGGGCCTTATTTGTTTAGCTTGTTTGTTTAGCTTGTTACCTAATAAAAAAGAACATTCAGTATAGGTCAAATACACATGTTATTTTCTAAAGCCTTTTTACCATAGCAGAATTTATTAGGCAAAATCCAGCCAAGAGATCCATCTACCTCTAGAGCTCCATTGTTAATGACAAAGATATTGAGCGCAGATATTAATTTTCTACAGAGTTTACACAGTGTATGATTATTTTTTGTCCCTACAGTTTTCAGTTCAAATGTTTTACCACATTAAGTTTCCCTAGAAGAAAAATAAAAAAAGTTCTTTCAGATGACCTATCTTTCTTCCTTCCTTTCATAAGAGGCAAACAAATAATATCATGTAAGATATTTAAAATATTTTCCCTATTAATCAAAAACCAAAATTTGCACTTAAATTATTTGGCTATTTGGTTACAAAGCATATGAGGAAAACCAATAATTTAATTAAGTTGAAATAATCACATTGATTGTTGCAGTTGAGAATTTTCATCAGACATTTATTAGCTTCCTTTTGTCAGCTTTTTTTGCAAACCTATTAAATGTATTAATCAGTTCATGCATTGATTTCATAAACATTGCTGCACTACCTGTTCTATTAATAGATGTAATATTTTCCATGTAGAATATTGATTAAGAAAAAAAAATGTAGAGTTGAAAAGGTTGTTACATTCAAGGTTAAATAAAGTTTGGATTGATAAATGCATTCAACAGAAAAACCCACAATGAGGTGGGATCCATTTGCTCAACATCTGGTGCCATCTGAGGTGCCCTAAAGTATCTGAGGTATTTGTGTGGGGCTGATGGGTGAGATACAGCACTTGCAGAACTGTGCACTTTGGAGCAGCAGCAGCTAGATCAAATCCCCCACATCCCTTAAAATAGGAGCAGTCACTTACGTTTAGGCAATGGAATGTACTTTGGCCAGCATCATTTTACAGTGCAGAAACTCACTTTTCTTTTTATAAAGTCGTATGATATTTTACCAAGATTTTTTCTCCAGAGCAATGTTATACATTATACTCACTAAACTAAATAATTTCTTTCGCTGACAGTAAAACATTTGATCAGGACAGAGACACATCAGCCACACAGGGATGAAGGACACAGAGACAGATCTTTATATTCTTCTCCCAGCATCTTTTCACTGTGGAACAAGAGGCAGTTATCACAGGGTATGCTGTGCGCCTTCCATAATCTATTTTAGCAGGGCTGATTGACAACAATTTTCATTGTCTTGTAAATTAATCCAGCAGACATTTCTGGAAAGGGCTGAAGAGCATCCACTTTGGATCTGCTGTTACAGCCAGAGGGACACAGCAAATAGCTGATGAGAAGTGGCTTCTCAATCATCAAAGCTGTTTGGAAAATGAATGTCTGTTGTCTTCACTGGTAGCTCTTACCTCTTATCTACATGTTAACATCACCAAAATGTGAGCTATTAATATGAAGAAATAGATTTTGCTGTTTTAACTCACATCTCAAAGCATAATTGTGTCTATACAACAGGGGTATTATAGTTTCTCTACATGGAGACCTGAAAGACAGTCTGCTCCATAAAGACTGAATGTCCCTCTCAATACTTCAGTGCACACCTTCATTCAAGTGCCAGTTAACTGCCATTCTGCATGGTCACCGATGCAGATTTTATTGATAAAAACACATTCTTGATTCTCACCTACCTTTTCTGAACTAGAGGGACACTGGATGCACCATAGGCCATTTTCACTGCAAAAGCCACTGGTACCAGATGGGGAAGGTTTGATTTGGTTAAGTCTTTGAGTGAAATCAGAGTCTGTATTTTCTGCATGCCTGTATAAAACTAACTGAAAGAAACTGGATCCTTGTCCTCTCTCAGAATGGTGAAGAAATTCTCAGGATCAATAAAAATCCAATTAGATTATTTTTTGGGAGCCGGAGATTTAAAAGGGGCATAGAAAACTTGACAACATTTACCTTGTCCAACACAACAACTCATACGGTACATACCAGGTATAGCATACATGGAAAGAAATCATCTTGATCCAGACTAAATCTAAGGAAGAAATGTTTTACAGTGCGGGTGGTTAAACACTAGAACAGGTTTCCCAGAGAGGTGGTAGATGTCCCATCCCTGGAAACATTCAAGGTCATGTTGGACAGGGCTCTGAGCAACCTGATCTAGTTAAAGATGTCAGCTGCAGTGAGCTTGTACTGGACGACCTTTAAAGGTCCCTTACAGCTGAAACCACTCTAGGATTCTATGATTCTGTGATTCTATGATTAAATCTGTCAGCGGCTTAAAGCAATGCTCCTTGTGCCTTCCAGACTACGTTTAAGTTCTCTAACACACGTAGCTGACTGAAATATAACATGAATATATCATTTAAGTAGCATCTACTTCCTTATCCCACATAATGATGCAATAGAAGTTACAAATCAAGAAAGATATCAAAAAGAAAGAAAAATCTCCTTTATGTTGGCATTTGCAACAAAATTCCCCACAGATTAATCTGACAATCTATTGATGGAATACTGTATCAGTAGAATTAACACTATGTTTTTCTGCAGTTCACTATTTTTGAGGTACACAAATAATGTTCATAATGTTGTCTTTATAGAGAAAACCTTTTTCATCTGATTTGACTTAGATTACTCCTAAGCTTGGAAATTCAGTGTCTAAATTACAGCTACTGTTCAAAGATCTTTCTGTGGTCTTTTTCTGGCCTCATCCTAACTTTGAACACCATGTACTGACCAGGAAGCACAAACAAAATAAAAGAGATGTGTTTATCTACTATAGTAAAATAGCTGCAATGTTTCTAAAGTTTTATCCAGATTATCACTGCAATTATGGTTGACTAAAGGCACGTGTTTACTTTATAAGTTTTCATTCATTTGAAACGACTGTATCATTAAAATGGTAAGAGGTATTTTTTATTTTTGTCAGAAAAAGATTTGATACAAATTGTATTTTGGTATTGAAACTGAAGTTTTCAGTAATGCTTTCAAAGATAATTATTTTTTAAATATTTCTCTCAATAAAGTCAAACAATCCCTTTACATTTTATGCAACATAACTTATAATAACTCAAAAATTGCAGATTTCTCTAGCAATTCATACAGCACGTTGATGTTACTGTAACAATCTCATTAAGTGTTACAACTACATATTTTGAATACAGGTTTAAATGCCTATGTTCCCACAGGCCCCTTAACGACTATGGGGTCTAAAGGAGGCCCAATGGAAGTGACATTTGGGACAACAGTGCAGAACAAACTCATCTGGAGAAAAAGCTCTGTGAGCTTACTTTACAGGGGAATCAAATTATACCATACCATAAATATCTCAGAATTCTGGAGAATTTTTTTTCTCTGTGACATACAGGCAAGCCAATATTCAGAAATTTCACTTTGAGTTTCAAGCATCATGTCATTCTTCTTTTCTTCTATTACATGTCTAATGACCCAGTTATTTTTCTCAGTTCTCTTCAAGCAGTCTTGGATCACTGTGACACTTGATAAGTAGCCAATTAGCAGCAGTGCCCCTCAGTGTCTTTCATTTTATTCTTACTGTCTGTGTCCTGAATTGATTCAGGAGTTCACCTATTGCTTTGAATAAACACTTTTAGAGTTCTTATACTACCATTTTTGTTTGGGGTTTTTTTTTTCTTAATCTAAAAGATTCTTTGAAGGAGTATCCAAGCAATATCTAAGAAAGCAGTTTAAAGGAAAAAAAAAAGATTCCAAGGTCTTTTTTTCTAATTAGGAAATCTTGCATTAATGGATTTAATTAGTTGGATTAATTAATTTAAGTGCAAACACATAGCTTTCAAAATGAAGCTAAGTAAGTCTCACGGACTGATTGTCACTTGGTAATGCAAATAAGGGTCAGTACACTTTCATAACAGCTACCTAATTATGTGATTGGGAACAAGCTTTGAGTGACATTCACACAGAAAGTACAGAGTCTTTGCTGCTTTCTGCCACAGAACTACAATAACCTTTTTCAAATGTTTGTGGGTTTTTTTTTTTCCAGAAAATAGTCTGATATTCTGGAAAACATAAAATTTGATGGACTATTTTTAAATTGTCCTTCCTCTGTTTTCTTCTTTTTTTTTTCCTCCTTTCTCTCTACACTGCTATTTTTCATATCAAAACTAGGATTCCTCTGTCAAATGCAGTTGCAATTATTGATACTTCTTATCTTAGTCCTTCCAAACGAAGATATTTTCAGTCATTTCAAGAAATATAACAATTAAGGATCTAATTAGAACCTAAACTTATTAGAGTATGTCTCTGTTTCCATATACATTAAGAAAACTTTGACCATTTCCAGTCAGCTCTAGTTTATACTAGTTATAGTCTGGTCCATAGTTTTTATATTACTCCTTAATATGTGTTTAACTGTAACAGAAGATAAAATCTACTTTGTCAAAACACTGTAAATATTAAGAACTTTCAAAGTGTCCTTTCCAGAGAAACAGGTATGGGAAAAGGCCTTAGCAAAAATATCTGTCAGATGTCTCCATGGTCCCATAGTGCTATTACATAGGACATAGATTTATGAATCATTCACTGTCAGGACTTAATTACTTATATTTTACTTTAACTTGCTTAAGGCAGCTTTTGAAAGAATTAATGTACATCTGGAAAACAAACAGCCCAACAGTGGCTTACCTGGATTTTACTGCTCTGTCTCCATTCTTACTCTCAGCATCCTCCTCCACATTTTGCTGTAACAGGATGGAAAAAGGAAGAAGTTACAGGACCAAAAGATTAAGACTTTGTTTTGTCTTACCTATTGATATAACAGGATAAATCACCTCTCTGATCCTCATTGAGCTTAACTTTAAATCTAATCTATAAATTAAATGTTAAACAATGATCTTTAGATAGTTAATAAAATGTAATATTAATACTTATCAGGGTTATGTAGGTTTGTTTCATGCAGAGAAACATGACAACTATCAAGCAAAACAACTATACTCACTTATGTTATCACTAAACAGTATTTTTCAGTGTTTCTAGTAAGAGTTAAACATTCAACTGAAGATCCTATCATCTTGAGATAAAATATTTATATTTCACACAGATTCGGAAAACTATTTAGTGTAGCTATTAAGCATATTCTTTCTTTAAAAACCAAACAAAACCCAGAAGAAACATTGTGACTAGGCAAAATAGCTGCCCAACGTAATTCAGTAAGATCAGTATAAAGTGCAGGCTTTTTTTTTTCCTCTCTTTCTCTCCTTTATTTATTTTCCCAGTACAATTATTTCCTCTTCTTTTTAAGGGAAAAGATTTCAATAGAAAACAATCAAACTGAGATATTATAACTGTTTTCTTTTGTAAAGTGCTCTGTGATCTATACTCATTAACTGCTGCAGGACAGGTCAGGAAAATGCTTATCTTTTTCAATTCTTTACCTTTGTCCTACCAGTTTATAGCCAAAGGAGAGGCCCACTCAGTTCTGCTCAAACTCTGAGCCATTTACAAGTCATCCAAATGCCACGGATACTCCTGATCATCAACCAAATCACAAAACAAATAATGAAGTTTGCACAGTGACCAGTTTCACCATTAAAAGCTCATGCAGGCATCTGTTAACTGTTGTCTTATATGACTTTGGTAATTTAGTTATGTTATTTAGTCCCACTGGGGAGATACATAACAGGACAGGCCACCATGATAGACACCTTTTCCTTACAGGGCCACATTTACTTCTTGCTTTTATTAAAAGAAAAGTTCCTGTTGGTGTGCACTTAAATGGCTTTAGTGCTACCAGAAGCATGACATGACATCAAGGCTAAGTGGACAGCAAGCAGGGCTTTCAACAATCAGCACTTTCAGAGACTAGTTCCTTGAGACAAGAACTGCTGTCCAACACTGGATGCTCAGGCTCCATTTCCTTATCATTTTGCTAGAGGAAATTCTGATTATGAGGTTTGTTCGACAGAGCAAATAACTACATCTGTCAGAAGTGGAATGACTGGCAGTCAATGAATAGAGAAAGAGTAATCACTGCATTCACCTTCATTTCAACATGTACCTTATTTACAAATACAAATTCAATAGCAGCTATTTTCAGTCAGGCCTGGATCAGGTCTGAAGCATGTTATTTTTGCTCTGGGAAAGTACTTAGCTCCCAAGAGTCAGGTACTGGCAAATGTTCAGAATCTTTGCAGATAAAGGTGAATAAGGATTTCTCCTCATTCAGTGTTTCTGCACTGATCACTATATTTCTCCAAAATATGACATTTAATTTCCCTTATGTTATGGTTTGAGGCTACCCAGACGGTAAGAAAGCATCACTCAGCTGCTTGCTCACTCTTACCCCACTCTGGTGGGATGGGGAGAAGAAAATACAACAAAAGGCTCAAGAGTCAAGAAAAAAGATGGGGGGTGGGAGGGTATCACTCACCAGTTATGGTCACAGGCAAAAGACAGATTCTACATAGGGAAAACAAAATCAATTTAATTTAAACAAAAAAATACCACCAATTTACCAACGCAATCAGAGTTGGACGGTGATAAATATAACTAGATCTTAAATACAACCTTTCCCCCCATCCCTCTCAGGCCCAGCTCTGCTACCTCATCGCCCTCAGAGGCACAGATGGGGCAGGGAATGGGGGTTGTGGTCAATCTCAGTCTGTTCCATGTTGTTTCTGCCGCTTCCTCCTCCTCAGGGGAAATCTCACAGTCCTCCCCTGTGACAACATGGCAATCATCCCACAGAGGACAGTACTCCACAAACTTCTCCTTCTTGTGGGTCCCTTCCTTGGATTTCTATCCTCCCAGCGATGGACCACTCCAGGGTTAGCTTCCCCTAGAATCATAGTCTCACTTGGTATCAGTCCCCTGCTCTGTTACGGGGTCCTCCATGGGCCGCAGACAGCATTCTCTTCCACTGTTGATCTCTAAGGGCTGCAAGGGCTCAGCCTGCCATCTCACTATAGGCCGAAGGGGAATAGCTGGTACCATGTGCCTCCCTCCCTCCTCATTGCCCTTGGTGTCTGCACAGTTGTCTCCACCACATCCCACTGCTCTCCCACACAATATAACTCTCAAATCAAGGGAAATTGCCCAACAGTTTTCCCCCTTTTAAATATGTTATCATTGAGGCACTGATTGGCTCAGTCTTGGCCAGAGGTGGGTCTGACTTGGAGACGTGAGAGCTTCTTGAAGCTTCTTACAGAACACATGCCAGTAGCCCCCTTCCCCAAATCCCCCCATGTACAAACCCAACACATCTTATCTAAGCATCGTTTGGAAGGCATCAAGATGCTCTCTAGAATTAGTTGTTTTCCTACCTTCCATGAGTCTTCTGCTATAGTATCTATAAGCAAAAGAATAGATCAAAAGACATTTGTTTTCATTTTGGCTGTGAATATTATATCAATATAATTTTCATGAAATATACAAAACTCAGAACACTGATTGGTCATAAAGTCAAAGTGCTACGCTTCATTCAAATTTGTTTACTCAGAATTCTATTACATGATTAAAAATGAATGGAGTATATGTTACATTATTTACTAAACCCATTGCATTTTAATGATACTACATGGATATTCACACTGTGTTTATGTTCATATTTTGTATCTATCACCATACTGTCTGGGCACTTGTCAACTGTAGTCAGGAAAAAGAAGTTCTCGATATCCTATGGGATTTGGTATCATTGTATTTTACTTTCCATATTGCTTAGTTATTTCCACAGCTAACCTCCATGGTACTTCAGCATTCTGGGAAGATATATTTACTCAAGACAAAATAGGTACTTTTTGCCTCTTTATGGCTCTGGTGATGGCTGGAAGACAGGCTGGGACTCGATCGCTCATTATTATATAAATATGAACTTAGTGTAATTGAGTATTTTATGTAGCCCTGTGTTACAGCTGGAAAATCCACTCAGGTGATTTATCAGAAATGGTAGAAGTCTGGATCAGGACTTCATTGCAAGTCTGAACAGAGTTTATCTATCTCATTTACATATGCCTATTTTGTTAGAAACCGTAGAAACTGGGTTTCTAGGAAGAGAAACAAAAACTTTGACAATATTAATTCAGTAGGAAGTGATAGGATTTTTTTTCTAAATTTCAAGAAAAAAATCTTATTTATATACACCAAATTTAACAGAAAAAAAGTACCATGTTTGTCCGGTAAAGGCTTATTTAGATTAACTCCAAACATGCTACACTGTGCTTTTAATCAATGTAATTGAAACAGACTCTTGAAATTACACAGCTTCCCATGTATTTCCTATTTTTCTCGAACTTCCTATAGAAGATGTCTTGAATCTAAACAAATTTAAGGCTAATTCCATAATTCTTGTTTCCTTTCAACTGCTCTGTAATCTATATCAGAGTTTTAGTGAAGCATGAAAGAATAATTCTAGTGAATCAACAATGAGTTGCAAAAGCGTTCATTCTTCACATTAAAAAAACCAACTTGCTCTAAGCTTTGGCAAAGTTATGGTGTTAAGGGTACATTCAGCATTTCTCTAAAGATATCCACATCTCTAAAAACACAGAGCACAGAGTAAAATTTTCTTGAACGAAATTGAAATTGCACGATACTACGGCTTTTTGTCCACAAACTGTTTCATTGTTGACATTTCTGTGGAATTATGGACCCCATGCTGGCTTGTCTTTTATTCTTACTGAACTCTAAGAGCGGTTTTGGCAGTGTTTTCAGTGTACATGCATGTATGTTCAGGAGCGCTTCCAACATAAGCAGAGTGAAGCTTGGTACAAACAGTCAAAGACTCACCAAAGAAGTGGGACAGATCATGTGGAAAACAAATCTGGAGCTTCTTGGCCGTAGGAAAACACAGCTGTGTACATTCACACACACATATTGTTTAACAAGTACAATAAGGAAAAGGTTTTGGCACTAGGAAGACTAAATTATTTCAGCTAAAATAGAAAGAAACCTGAAGTTTTGTCAAATTTTGGATATCAACTAGGGCCAATTGAATATATGTATTTTAGTAACTGAACCAGCCAGTCAAGATCTTGCTCTTGGAATTTCTAATTTTGTGGTTGAACTGGAACTCAAAGTGTTGAAATTAGGCAATTAAAAAAAAATCACTTGATGTAATTCTGGCCAATACCACACACGCTGGCTAATGATCCATCAAAGAACTATACAAAATGGCATAAGCCCTCCTGAAATTAGACATGGATTGAGCTGTTCTTTGATGTCTTGAAGACAAAGACAGAAACTAACGGGTAGAGTGGAAGAGACTGGTAGCAGAAGCAGATTACAAATCCTCCCCTCAAGGAAATGAAAATAACGGAAGAAAAATGTTGGAACTGCAAAGCCTGAGAAACACAAAATGAGGAAATAATGCCATGTGAAGGTCTTCATCAAAAGGCACATGCAACACAGTTTTAATCAGTCCTAAATCATACCATTATAGTGGAAAAGGCATCTGCCTATGCCATTTAGAGTCTCATTACCTGATACTGACTGACTACAGCGTAAAAATAGATTATCACTGTGAAATCTGAGAGGGCATCTAGTTTTGCTCTATATAAAAGCATGGGAAGTCTAACCCATCCCCACCTTACAAAGATGTCTGAAAAGGATGTGAAAGTCAGTGATACTCTGAGCATTCAAAACATATGCAAATTTTTGGTATATTCAAGTTTAAGTTGCTCTCATCTAACTATAGGTATTTAATTGAGATGCTTGGCTTCCACAGGGTCTCTCTAGAGTCAGTGGAGAGAAGAAGGCACTTCCTCCAGGTAATTCAGGCCATCACACTCATGATGTGGAAGTGCACTGATTAGAGGGATAGCCTAGGGTGATGAGGGCCCTTTGTGAAGCACTTCACTTAATACATAATGTTAGATTGACTGCAGCTGAGGCTTAAGTTTTAAACAGAATTTATATTAAAGCCTGAAGCAGTTTGGTCTGTTTTTAATTCACCGAGCAACTCATATCATATACACTGTGCATTTAAGAAATGTGCAACGTTTATGCAGTCTTTTAGACTGGTATTCGAATATTCTGATGATTCATAGATACAAAAATTAATTTATTTTCACGGCTCTGCTCTCCCTGCACTACCAATGCAAAATGCTCAAAGGGTCCGTGGCAATATGCCGTGCATTCTTACCTTTCTGGAGCAAAGTCTCCCTGGTTTGCATAACGGATTCTGTCCGTTGCAATGCCTGTGTGAAGGCATTTATCCTTTTGGTCCTAGGCATCCCATTTACAGCACCAGAAGGCAGAAACAATTCAACTTTTCTTTCGAGAAAATCTCTGGGTTTTGCACTGTTGTTTAATCTCTTGACTTGCAGTCTCTCAGAGATAAGTAGGCTAACAACTCTGTAAAAGCACAAAAAATAAGACAGAGGTAATGTTGAAAACTTTTTCAGAAGAATTATTCTTATATGTGGTTTTGATGTATTGGTATCTGCTTCAGCTACTTTTGGTCAAGTAAGCATACTAGCATACTTTTAAATGAAAATAAGGAGTAAAAGTCAGAATTTTTTATCCAGATACTGCTAAGAGGAAACACTTTTGCACAAAAAGATATTTTTTCCCCCTTTAACAGCAGGCAACAATTTTAGACTCAGGAAATCAGTGTAAAGTGAAGGAGTTTCAGAGGACAGCATGCACTTCCATCTGACTGTGTACCCATCCTACGTAACTGGGTGCTGCAGGAAAGCCAGTTCTGTGAGGCAGTAAGTGCAGATGATTGAAAGCCAGAATTTTTCATTTCAGTACATGACTACTTTGTCCTACAGCCACAGGAAAATTCCTTTTGTGCTTCCATCACCATCCGTTTCCATAGGACGACATCATAATTATGTTCTGAATCAGAAGGTAGTATTTCTTAATGATCTGCACCCTCTTTTAAGTCTTTCTGTATAAACACATTTGTTACCTTTGTACACTACTCTCTTCAGAACACTAGTAAGAATGAATGGCAAAGAAAAACATAGGTTCTTGGATTTTGCAGAGGAAGAAAGTCTCACAGTTGTATCTTGGTTTTAGCCTGTAAGAGAAAGTCAGGCCACAGATCTCTGGAAATGTGTATAATATAAACAGAAATAAGATAATTCTTCCTATCAAAATAATTAGCGTCTACTCCATAATTATGGTTTACCAGGCATTAGATGTCATTATAAGAGTGAAAGAAAGCCATGGATACCCAGCCATCATTGTGCTTCTATTTGTATCTCAGTGCATTTCTTGTTGAAACCGCAATGATTGTTATTCTCAGCTTCAGATTTGATTCAAATACTCTTGAAATCAAGAGCACTTTTTTAGCATTTTACTTTTTTAGCATTACGGTCAGGATCTCAAAGAAAAAATTTACATGTAGAAGGAAAGACACCAAAAGGATCCAAAAAGTAATTTATATCTATGCTTATGCACCATAATGTTGTTTTTTGACTTACTGTCAGTATGTTTTTGACTTATTGTCAGTATGTTTAGCACTTGTCCGCCGGGTTATCTCTGTAACATTGCCCATGGTGATGTCTAAATATAAAAGAGAGGGGGGTAAATTGTACTAATAAACCACAGCACTTTATTGTAGTCTTGCTGCAGTTCGTTGTAGCCAGGTAAGCATTACAGAGGGGCTCAGCTTCGTGGTCTTCTGGGCCACAGCAGGAAGGCTAAGAGCTGGTGCACAATCCCCAAAGCTTCCTCTTCTCTGCAGTCCAAGGAACGACTGCTCCCAATGTAGATACATATGCAGCAATTTTTGTCAAATCCTCACATTTCCAGCTGTGTACACACGACAGGACAGAGGTCAGCACCATCTATAAACGTGCTCAGTATCTGCACAGACAGCCATGTTGAGCTCCTTGTTGCCATGACTATACTGCTGTTTAGTGTCCCAGTCAGGTAATTCAAATTTGCATCCGCAAAGGCAAGCTTCAGTCATTCCACTACCTGTGGCATAAGCATACTCTGAATTCATAGATGCCAGGCTGCAGTCTACCAACCACCTGCGCTTTAGAGATACCCATTAAAGACTATAGACAAAAAAAACCACACCGCCTGTCAATCCTGTACTCATCTGAAGCACAAATTGCTACCTCCACACACAGAGAGGAAGTGTATCTAACTGTGCTCCTCCTACTTGCATAAAAGTAGCTTTGCAGCTCATTGTTTAATCTTGGGCAAGTTGCTTAATCCTACTCTACATCTATTTTCCAGTCTGCTAAGCACTTTCAGATGCACAGATCATCTGCACCAGAAAAATGCTGTGAAACAGCCTACATTAACAATTTCAAAACACTTCAAAAATATTAGATAAATGGCATTAACATTTTGATATTTTTCTGCACTGAATTATATTAGAGTGGTAACCATTTATAATTGAAATAGGAAAACAAAATATCGACAAAATGTAAGTGCATGAAAATAAAAACACGGAATTCAAAAAAACAGCTATAAAAACGTCATTTAGAAGAACTGATCATCACATGAAAGGCACAATATGCCTAAAACTATCTTTAAAACAGCAGGAATCTCATTTGGCTGCATTTCCACAGTAGCACCTGTTGGTGGCTTCGTAGGAAAAAATACATTTTTCCTTAAAAAAAAAAAAAAAAGGTAAAACCAAAACAGCCCTCAGACGTGCATTTCAGAGGAAGATAAAAGTGCAGCATCTGTATAATGTGGAGCTGCATCTAAAATTAGATAAGAAAAACAATCCCTTGCAAAAAGTATTAAAAAAGCAATATGCTCTTAAAGCAGGTTTATGATACAACCTGAATGGTTTTTAAAATATGTTTCAGGGTTTTCAGGTGGTGGATGATTCTGCAAAGTTCTTAGACACTTAGCCTGAGCACAAAGGTGGTGATTCTAATTTTAGTTTAGGGATGCAGAAAAATGACAAGCCATGATATTTGAGTATAAAGGCTGGAGATAAAGAAAAAAAAAAAGAAAATACTTAAATCTTTTCTGAAAAAGAAGTTTTGAACAATGAGTAATTGTTGTGATTCACAGGATTAAAAAATATTTACATTATTATTTTTTCCACTGCTTCTAAAATTACTAATTAAAATCTTACAGGCTTTTTCCAAGATTGTTACTTACACAGAAATACAAATATACCTACGCATAAATCTTTTGGAGAGGTCAGCATTTGCTAATAGGTAACAAACTTTCTCCAGGATTTTTTTTAAGATTAATGACATAAATGTATTTGTATCCTGAAATATGCTATCAATATGTATATGTGTGCCAGATTAGAGGAAATATTTGTAATTTCGTAATTTTGATAAATCCTGCTTACAATTTCTAGACATTATAAAAAGCAAAACAATACTACAGTTGAGTTCCAGTTTATGACTATTTGTGGATAGGAGACCGCATACAGGAACTGGATGATTCAAACTGAATATTTTATGTGGAATCACATGCATAAAGTTCATCTAACAATTACTAAGAATCTCTGGTCAACCAGCAAAGGAATAGACCCTCTTTCTTTCTCTCCCTGCCATGAAACTGCTTTATAAATTATGACTACTAAGTATAAACACCCATAGATTAACGCAGAAATAACACAGAGTTGCCAATCATTGGAATATTCACTGAAACACTTAAAATACTGGATATTTTAAAAAATAAAGACAGACTAGTTTTTCTTAGTGCCACAGAAGGAAAAATAACAGTAGCCGTTTGCCCATATTAGTACTACCAATAATTACCTGAGTACCTCTAGATTTGCAAATTTAAATTTGAAGCTGTAGGCAGTTTCAGTCAATGCAAAATTTGAAGATAGGAGAACTCTGCAGGTAGGCATGTTGACTTTAAGTCAGCTGGTACAAATAAACCACTGCTGGGCGGTGTGTTTGCTCAGCTAAAATCTATACTAAATCTACTGTAAATTAAATCAATAGTCAGGCAATTAACAAAAAAGGCCAACTTTCAGAAGGGTTGAACATTGACAAATCTTTTAGTGAATATTAAGATAACCAAGTATGAGTGTCTTAACTTCTGTACTATGTGTGGCGTCTACTTCAGGCTTGTACAGTGAGAACTGGGTATTAGATTAACATATTCATGAAAAAATGGTGATTCTTATGATTGAAACTGACTATTCCGAGGTGCTTAAGAGAATTGTATTTACTATATCACAGAGGGTGAGAAAAACATAGTGAAGATATCAAAAAGCTCTCCCATTTCATGACAAATGGTTTGGATCAGATCACTGACTGCTATTCAAAATAAGAGAAGATTTACTGCAGTGATGAGAACAAAAATTAATTAGAAGGAAAACACTTTTAGGAAATAACTTAGCAGTTCTACTAGTAGATTCTATATAAACTGGCAAAGTAAATAAGCAAATAATTTGGGTTTATATCCAATCACCACTTCAAACACTGCTGAGCTAAATGAGAAGAAGTGAACCTAAATAATTACTTCTATAAAGCATTAATGGATATTTTTGTCCTTAATATACTTTATAGCAACAAAGCTATAGTAATGTACTACAGTGATATAATCTACGATATTCCTTAGATACCCATACCTGCTATTATTTTCCATGCTAGCACAGAACCCAAGTTCCCTCATCCCTTAAAATTACAGGCTGATTGATAGATTCTTGAAACTAAGTTACCTGAAACATTTAGATGATCCTAAGATTGTGGCAATCATGCATATTCACTGGAACACAGTACCTGGATTTTCAAAACATAACACAGGCTATCCTTACGCTATCAGACACAGATAAAAATCATACACAAAAGCACACTGTACAAAATCCACAGAGTAATCTGAGATGATGTTTTGGCATGTTTTCTCTTCAATGGTTGTTACTGCTGTTATAACCTAGCAGGATGGAGGGAAAGATGCAGGAAACTTACATAATGACATATTCCAGAACATATACTGTGATCACTATTTTTCCATTACTTTTGAATCTGTTTAATTATCTGAAACATAAATCTAGCTGCAATGAAGTTCAATAAACACTGTCTTCTTATTTTTTGCCACTTTTCATTCAAGTACAGAAATGTGAAAATGGGCTAGGTTCTCCCACCACACTGGTCAGCTCAAGATCTTGCCAAATTCAAAATTAAATAAGGTTCATTTCTCAGTAGGAGACTGATTGACTTGGTGTGTCTTTTTTTTTTTTTTAATAACACATCTACATTGTGAAACATACTAATCCAAGTTCAAGATTCTTTTATCACCTTCTCAGCCTTCTATCTGACAGGAAGATATATAGAGGCAAGCACTGGGTAGCTAAGGTGAAATATGAATATATTGATTTTTCAGGTTGTAGCAGATTAAATAACCTGTAAAAACCAAAAGTGATCAGGAAGAAAAAAGGTCCTAGTCAAATGCCTTCATGTCTTCAGTCTGAGTTGTAATTTTTGGATGATTAAGAGGAAAACATTTTATTTCTCCAGAAACCAGTACATTTATTGCTTTTCTTTAAAAGCTAGAATGCTAGTAGTTGATAAAGGACATTTTCCTGGACTATACCAAGCACATACAAAGAGATTCACTGAATTAAAACTAAAGTTACCTGTTTCTATATAAGGAAAGGCAACTGCCTGACATCTTTTCCTCTGTGTGGAAATGGTACCCATGTGTTCAACACATAATTCATTATTGAAAGAGTGGTTCTTGAGAAAAATCATTAGGTTTGATGTTTCTGGTATTCCTTAGGCATTCTCACTCCTCCCTTATTTCTTCCAAAATAGAGAAAATTGAACTTTCCATAATCCAAGTGACCAAGATAGTTTGCCATTGTTCTTAGACTTTCGTACCAAAATGTTTTCTGTTAGCTTGCAATAACAGGGGAATGGGTCTGGTTGATTCAGAAAGTCATCACTGGGATGATGTTCTTGTGGCATGTGGCTTTTCATTTTAAAGGTCAGCCTTGAGCAGAGACGATTTAGAAGTATCCAGAACGTGATTACTATCAGAATGAAGGAAATAAAACTTCATGAGTTTTAATGTTTTCCCGTTTTATGATGAACTCATAAAATTAGTCTTTGATTAATCCTCCAAACTGTCATATCATCATTCGATAACAGAGAAGACACTTGAAATTTTTGATCTGTATCATAACTGCATTCTTTGGATGCCCTCATCTTTTTCTTTTTATAGTGATGGATTTCTAAAATAATCTGTGAGGAAAACAAAGGATATTTCTTATAAGAAAACTTATATTGTTTTCAAGATTTTCTTGAAATTTGCAATTTTGAAATCTTGGAAGGATTAACACATTATAAAGCTCTCTGAAATCACCAGATTGGTTTTTTAAAGATACATTTTGTATTATATGACTACGGAAAGTAAACTCAAAGGGAGAAATGTGGAGGGTGAAGACAGCAGACTACAATCACACTCAGTTTGAGATGAAAGTGAAACAACTGAGCACTGTACTAGTCACAGAATCAAATAACAAATGAAGCTGGAGTTGGGCTGATGGTCAAGAATCCTGTGCCATGCAAAATGATCCAAGATCAGGAGTAGGTAAAGTTAATTAACTGTGTGTGGAAGAATGCAGAAGTGATGATCAAGACACAGAGTCAGGCTCAGAAACATGTATTCAAGGAACAGATACACAACCTAGAATCTTGAAAGAATAATCAGTAAAATAATCTCATGTAATAAAATCCTAGATTTAACAGGGTCAAATGTCCATACCCATCCAGATCATGTTACCAAGTTTCTCAAAGAAACTATCGGCAATGCTACTGGGCTGACAGCTCAAGTGAACTGCTGCTTCCAAGGAAACAGACATCAGACTGTCAAGCTGCAGACCTCCTGGAAACAGCACTCTGGTAAACATGCCACCAGGCCAAACATGTCACAAAATGTTCAGCTCTAAATCTTGTTTAAAATACCAATTCATTTGCAATACATGGCCTATATTGCTACTTCATTACTTTCCTCTCCCTCCAGCTCTGCTCATCACAGAGTCTTCCTCTCCTTTGCTGAGATTTCTGTGGCTTCCTTCTTCTTGCAAGTCTGGTCATTTTGGAGATATCACATGATCCACACAGTAAAAGTAGACATTATTTGGACTCATTTTATCAGGAATGTATGAAGACTCTTAAAGGGGTAGGATGAAATTGCTCAGTGTGGTATTTTTACACATCTTCGGATGGCTTCTTTTTCCTGTCCAAGGTGATATTTTAGATGGACTGTAATACATTACAGAATAAAGAAGAATTAGAGGAGAGTACTTTACAAATTCAGACAATCAATTTGAAAGGTTTCGGAATCTCTTGTTATTTTTACTTTCCAATTGCCTAGTATCTTGTAGATTGCCTCTTTTTATTGTTGGATGGCTGCATCAGGTTTCTGTGTGTGTGAACTGTGTGTGAACTCTACTATGAACTGTAAAAAAGAACCCTCTAGGCAATCGCATATATTTAAAAACAAACAAATAAAACACGCATTAAGCAAAGCATAAAAAATGCTGTGGCAATTCAATAGTAACTAGGGATCTGGAGATTCTAGGCAATCTGTCCTGAATGTAAGAATTAGAGCTGCTAATTTTTTAGAAATACTTTTTTTTAGAAACAGAGGAACATGAAGAGGTACAGCACTCAGATGGAGCTTAATAAAAAGAAACAGAACAACCTAGGTGGCAGGAAATATGTCAGATGTTCTTAGGTCAACATGCCAGTGATGGAAATCTTCCAGCCAGGAAATTTTCTGACATGAAATGGCTGAATATAGGGCTGCCATCTGAGCTCCATGACAGGGATGAGACAATCCAAGCCATACTGAAAGAAAAGTCAAGAGTATATCTATGCACCATGCATAAAGGTATGACCCACACGAAAATGATGGACACCTTATTTTTGAGACAAGCTGGAAGAGCACAGTTTATAAGAACAGCATGCAACATGCTCCTTTTTTCCCACTTAGCACCAATTCCACAATTAAGAAGTACATATAAAGTATACTTCCCCTATCCCCTTGCACAGAAATGAGTTAATGAGAAAACGAGAAAACCACTTGCGTTTAATGGTAGGGGATTTTAGTTGATGGTGTTCTTGCTTCTGCTTTCATTAGGTGCACACAATAAGGTGAAAAGATTAAGCTCTTGTCTGCATTCTGTTTTCCTCAGTGTAGACTTAATGCTTTACATGTCAAGCTAGGATTTCTTTTTTTAAGATTTCAAAGATAACAGAATACATAAAAATATTTTTTCATTGGAACTTTTCACCTCGTAACAATGACAAACTGTTCATTTATTTAATGAGATTTTATATATGTGTAATTTCTTGGGAAAGTTTTTCATCGCTTTCGGGTTGAGGCAAGGAAGCATTTGTGAAAACAGCGCCTGAGAGAACGTGCTGGTCAAAAAGCTCCAAAAAGATCAAATGTTCTCCCTCTTACCCTAAACCTTAATGTTCTTTCTAGAAAATACTGACAAGTCAGTGTTTCCCCATCATTTATGTTATAAACCATATAATCTATAAACTAAAATACTATTAGGACATCACATTAAAAACGCAGTCTTTTTAAAATGAAACTGCGAGTATTTTAATTCTGAGAGTAGAATTTTCTTTGTACTACAGAGATCTTAATTTAGAATAGGTGCAGTTGCATTAAATTCTGTCTTTATGGAGCACATGAATTTGAAGTGCATTTCTCCTTTGGTGTTCTTGATATTAAGCGCTTGATCATCTGAAAGGATTCTTAGACACGTATTGAAACATAACGTGTCTACAGCAGATGCATTAAAATATTGAGCAGCAATATCAGCAGAACTTGTTTGTTTTATTGTTTTCCCCCAACACTGTTAATTAGACAGCTGATATATCTCCCCAAAAGTTTAATCTGATAACTGGCTACTGATGGACATTATGAAAGGATAAGAGAAGACAGATACACTGATTAGGAAGTTAGACATAGCCACAGACCTTATGTCTTGCCTAATGAAACTTGCAACATTCATCAGGACTATCTCATTGATATGTCAGGGGGATGTTTTCATGTGCAAATACACCATGCTACAGGCAGTCCATGATATTTTGAGCACTTAGCTATAGCGAAAACTCTCACATCCTGTACAAAATGACACCAAAGTTGTCACTCTCTAGGTTAACAATGACAGTGGGTATTTAGCTACAAGAATTTTTCTGGCTTACCATCTGTCATCATGTTCTGTGTTTTCACTGGCACATAAAAGCTGATTAGTCCACATCAGCAAGTGTCGATTTGAAGAATGAATTAAAATACACCAAAAGTTATACAGATCTTTAATTGCCTCCATGGAATGTATCCAAATTAAAATATGTTTATCTGGATAAAGTTATATAAGAATCCTCCAGGGAACAACCAACACGAGCCTTGTGCTATTTGGATAAAGTCACAGGACCTTGTACCACCGGGACAAGATCATTTTGCTTAGCACTAAACTGTATCTCAACATACCACACCTTGAAAATTGTGTTTAGTTTTGGGCCCCTCACTACAAGAAAGTCATAGAGGTGCTCGAGAGTGTCCAAAGAAGAGCAATTGAATTGGTGAAGGGTCTAGAGAAGAAGTCGTATGAGAAGTGGCTGAAGGAACTGGAGTTGTTTATCCCAGAGAAAGGAGGCTCAGGGGAGACCTTACTGATCTCTACAACTATCTGAAAGAAGGTTGTAGTGAGGTGAGGGTTGGTCTCTTCTCCCAAGGAACAAGTGACAGGAGGAGAGGAAATGGCCCCAAGTAGCACCCTGGGAAGCTTAGTTGGAATATCTTGAAATATTTCTTTACTGAAAGGGTTGTCAACCATTGGAACAGGCTGCCCAGAGAAGTGGTGGAATCACTATCCCTGGAGGTATTTAAAAGATGTGTAGATGTGGCATTTAGTAACATAGTCTAGTGGTGACCTGGCTGTCTTGGGTTAATGATTGGACTTGATGATCTCAAAGGCCTTTTCATAGAATCGTTTTGGTTAGGAGAGACCAATAAACACTGTGAATAATTTTGCTTATGTCCAGATGTTAGTCTAGAATGGATTTAATTTCAAGTAAGACAGAAATTTCACAAAGAGTGGAACCTATCTGGACCAAAAAGATGATATACTGTCATGGTTTAGACCCAGCTGGGAGCTGAGCACTACACAGCCGCCCGCTCACTATCCCCTCAGCCCTCGAATGGGAAGGAAAAGAGGAATTAAAATACAAAACCCCATGGGCTGAGATATGGAGAATTTAACACAATGCAAAAAAAGTGAAGTAACAACAACAAGAGTAATAGCAATGAAACAATAGACAAAACAAGTAATATAGAACAAAACTGAGAAATGGCACTGCCCTGAGTCGGTCCCAACTGCCTGCCAGAAACTCCACTTTGCCCGCCCCTCTCCTCCCCCTCTTATATAGTAGGCATGATGTCCGTATGGTATTTAATAGCCCACTGCCTGGTTCAGTCATCTAACATGGCTGTGGCCCCCTCCAAACTTCTGGTGAAAATTAACCCTATCCTAGCTGAACACAAGACATATACATATAAATACATATGTGTGTGTGCGCACATTTTTTTTCCCTTTCCACAAGCTATGAGATATTTGCCATGCCAACACATCCAGAATGTCATCGTGCATTTGTATGAATGCTGTCACCTTTGCAATTTGCCTAGTTATGCCTTTACTGGTTCTATGATGTTCTTGCAATCTAGTCATAGCAGAAACACTTCCATTCCTCATAACCATCAAGATAAAATATTTTAAGAGCAGGGCTCTCAGCACTTAGTTACCGTTTATTGTCAGTGCAGAAAGCAGTGTCACGCCTAGTCTGCAACTGCAGTTCAATGATTAGGCATATCTTCCATGCAAATATTTAGTATTTTACACTGGCAGTCTACAAAATACTTGATTTAATATTAAGATGCTTATACTTAATTTTCTACATCTTCTAGAATATAGATTTTTATTATATTCCAGGGCTTCTCTTTGAACAATGTTTTGACAAGAAATTGTGGTTACAAACACCTCTTGGGTAAAATACTGTATCTGTGCAATTTAGATGTGCTCCTACTTTTTAAAAGCAGCTTCAAGAGCGTGGAATTTGCTCAGCTTTAATGTGCATATCAATTATTTTTCCCTTTCCTCCATCCTTCCTTTTGTCCTTTCCTTCATCATTCCTCTCTTTCTGTATGTGCAGGGTTTAAAATATTCATCTAAGAACTGTGATATTAACTGATTTCATTCCATTCAGTCTTTGCATTTGAGTCTCAATGGGAGGCTATATACAAGATGAAAATGTTCTAAGGGCTTCCAGAATGCATCAGAAACAGATTTTTGATTATGCTGCAGTAGTCATGATATGGATGAGCACATGTGCAGCATTAAATAAACAGAAGTATTACGATAATGTTTTTTATGCCAAAATCTTCTACTGATTGACCCCTCCCAGCACTTTCTTAGTTTTATGACAGTGTGGACCTGACATTTAATTGGTTCATATCCACATCTTGAAATTAATTTCTATGTCAATAAAATAATGTAAAGTTTAAAAATGCAGTAACTCTTCACCGAAAACAAAAAATATGATTCTCCTATTTAGTCTGTTACAGATTACTGCTAGCCCAATTCAGATTAGTTCCCATTACTAGTTGGGCTGTAAAAGACGCTCATTTAGCACCATATGTTCAAGAGGTCTTAAGATTAAATTCTGCTGCCTCATCTTGGCCAGCAGCTTATTAAAACAGACCTCATTTGCATGCATCATCAAGTGCTCGTGCCAGAAATGGTGCAGAAGCATTTTGTGGTTTGTCCGTCAGCAACTCAAAGTAAATAATTTTGTTTCTCTTGGTAAAGACAAGGCATCCATCTGCACAGCAACCACAGCAGTTCTGCCTGCACTTCATTTTAGGAGCTCCTTGCATATTGCCTGTGTACTGTCTTATGCAGGGAGGCAGCTCAAGGACTCATGCATCTATTATCAAGCTGATTTTATAAGTCTCCTTTCAGCAGAGTATTTTGGCAGTATGTGAGCTTAAAGATTTACTTTCATTAATTAAACAAATTATCACTAGCCTGGAAACCAGAGATGAGGTGACTACAGGCTTTATGTTTCACCTTCAACACTCTGTGCATCCCTTTCTTAAGAAGTTAAGAGAGATCATCTGAATTATCCAAATGATAACAGAGATAGGAAAAGAATGATGATATCTGTCAGTTTGTCGATAGTTACAGGTGTACTAGTTTTTCATTCAGTTCTAAAGACCACAATCAATTTGAAGGAGATGCAGCCTGTGATATGTCCTCTTTTTAGAAAGTGTGTGCAGTAATAAATGCAAGTGAGAGTTTTCAGTTGGTTAATAACATTGGGTATCAAAGTTCAGCATATCTATTTAAAGACTTATCTGGCCCTCTGATTTTATTGCCATATTGAGTCAAGATTGGTCACTTGGGAGCTCTGCTGATTACAGAGTACATTATGTTGGCCAATCCTTGAACAATATAGTTTAGGACTCCAGTTTGCTTCAAGATCCTACAAAAAGATGTTGGGGAAAATAAACTAATATCATAACACGACAACATTATAGAGCCACTGTCAGGACGTAATCTGTTCTGAATAGAGAGCTTGGATTAACTTAGTTTCGTGGTGATTCATCATATACGATGATGCAAATTAGAGCATGGCTGGGCACATGCTGCTGTTGGTTAACCTGTAAACTGTCTGAAGCAATAAAACCCAAAAAGGTCATATCTTTCTGCAACTGTCTACTTTCTCCCTGTGAAGTCACAGAATCATAGAATGTTAGGGGTTGGAAGGGACCTCTAGAGATGTCTAGTCCAAATCCCCTGCCAAAGCAGGATCATCCAGGGCAGGCAACACAGGAACGCATCCAGGTGGGTTTTGAAAGTCTCCAGAGAAGATGACTCCACAACCTCTCTGGGCAGCCTGTTCCCATGCTCTGTCACCCTCACTAGAAAGAAGTTTCTCCTCACGTTGAGGTAGAATTTCCTGTGTCCTAGCTTGTACCTGTTATTTCTTGTCCTGTTACTGGGCACCACAGAAAAGAGCCTGGCCCCTTCCACTTGACACCCACCCCAAAGATATTTATAGACAGTAATAAGATCCCCTCTCATCCTTCTTTTCTCCAAGCTAAACAGTCCCAGTTCTCTCAGCCTTTCCTCATAGGAGAGATGTTCAAGTCCCTTAATTATCCTCGTAGCTATCCATTGAACTCTTTCCAGTAGAGCCCTATATCTCTTGAATTGGGGAGCCCAAAATTGGATACAGTATTCCAGTTGTGGTCTCACCAGGGCAGAGTAGAGGAAATCTCAAGGCAATCTAACAGTAAGCTTGTCCCATGCTTGCAAAGATACAGAGCAGTATTTTGAAGATATACATAAAACCTACAAAGCAAAATTACTTCTACATTTGTAAAAAATAGCCAGAATCATAGAATGGCTAGGGTTGGAAGGGACTTTAAAGATCATCTAGTTCCAACCCCCCTGCATAGGCATCTGCTCCATGATCTTGCCAGGAACAGAGGTGAGACTGACTGCCCTGTAGTTCCCTGGGTCTTCTTTTTTTCCATTTTTGAAAATGGGGGTTATGTTTCCCCTTTTCCAGTCAGTGGCAACTTCACCAGACTGTCATGATTTTTCGAATATGATGGACAGTGGCTTTGCAAAATCTACCAGCCTTAACAGTTGACATTTTTAAGAATAAAATCCGTTACTCATGTGACAAGCTCTGGTTTAAAAATGTAAAATTTAGTATCGTTCTTTTACAAATATAATCACATAACTCAAAATATTGTCTAAAGATAGGTGCTTCTAGTAACATAGTAATATCATGTTGTCCTGACTACAGCATGTTAATAACTGATATTTTGATCAATCTCCAATTATTTTTGTTTTCCTTTGAACACAGAAAAAGAAGGAAAAAAACCAGTTCAACTAAGCTATTTAATTTTATAAGAAATATTCAACAATTTTCTAAACCAATATGTCATTTGAAACTAAAAACCAATATTTCTTTTTAAAATCCTCACACCTTCAAGATTTTTTGAAATGTATACACACCTCTTTTTAAGTTGAATCTACTGTTTAACCTAGCCCACAATTCCTTATGGTCACTTCAAAGAAGCACATATTATTTTAGAAAATATTTTCTGTGAAAAAAAACACAAAACAAAGCAAAACAAAATAGATCAACCAAAACTGAGTGCCCCTTTAATTAAATCTCATTCCAGATCAAAATACTTTTTCTTCGAATTTGTCAGTTCTTACCAAGACTCATAATTTTATGGCTTTATGTGATCGCTGCCTTACAGAAGAAGTGACAAGTATTTGAGGCCCATTTCCCAGAGCGAGTGTGGTTTAAACTGCCACAGTGTCGTCTTCTCCTAGGCTCTCCTGCCCCAGTAACTCTGAGCGCACTGGCTACTCCAGAGGGTTCAGTGTAACTCGACTTTATAAAAAACAACTATAAGAATTTTACAAAAACTGATAGGTATTTTGAGGACATAGCTACTTAGTGCCCCCAATAAATGAAAGGCTAAACTGCTTATTGTTCTTCAGAAACCAGAGAGTATTCAAAAAAATGAACAACTCTGCAAACCAGGCTCCATTGCCTCCTCACAAAACAAGCTATTAGCCCTTGCTAACCAAGTTGCAATTTAGGTTAGCCAGGACTGAGGAAGGCTTATCTCTACAATCTTTTATCCGTCAATTTCTTTCAACACGTAGCTAATTGAGCACAAATGAGTAGAAGGTAAAGAAAAAGAAAAAAAAAAGAAACAAATGGAAGGATGTACCTGCATTTATTCGCAAAGATGGCACTGACCTTCATTTCATTCCACTAGTACTCTGGGGTTTGCCTTAGACAAGCTTTTAAATTTCATGAGTATGCTTTATTCGAACAGTCTGGTATTCTGGTTGGTGGAAATAAGTATATAAAGATGTTCACAGAAATGCTATTCAGAACTACTTATGTGAAGTGAGTCAAACACAAAATGGAAGCCAGATTTTTCAGTGTAAAGGGATAGGGACAGAAAGATTTCTCTCACCTCAGACACGATGCAGATGGTAAGCTAAGTAAAAAGTAAAAATGATCTAAGGTTTGAACCACTGCACAACACAAAACAAAGGATTTAAGAAAGAGGTTGCTTTATACAGGAAAAGTTACATGATGACTCATAATGACATAAAGGACAACAGCATAATTAATGCAAAGACAGACAGTCTGCAAACTCACTTAATCCTCCAGTATGCATTAAACCTGAAGAAAAGAAATAACTGCTACAGAAAGCAGGGTAAGGTTTAATCTATATCTATGCTGTCCTTGATAGCTGTTCTGAGATTCTGGATTATTACCAGTTCAAATTATAGTGCTAGAAATGTGCAGGATCTTTATGTTACAGGACAGTAAGCATTTTAACGAATTTAATATCATTTCATTTGTGCAAATTATCCTGCAACAAATATTGACTTGTTTGCAATTACTGAATGTAACTTTTAAAATGCATTAGGTAAATAAGATTTCAATCTAGCAAATACCACAAACCACTCATTTCAACTGTGCCTGTAATAATATGTCTAGAATGAATGTAGGTCTATATCAGAGGCTAGTGCATATCTTACCTTGACCTCCAGCTGGTGTCACCGCTAAAAGTGAACACACCTTTCCCCTCACTGAAAAGGAAACTGAAGAGAAACAGCTGCTATGGAAATATTGCATGATAGATGGCTAAATTAATGGGAGATTATCCAAACCTAGGTAACCACCTTCATAAATCAGAGCATTATTTTTGTTACTTGATCAAAATACTGAAATCTCAGAGAAACTAAGGAGAAACTACTTGAATCACACAGTAAAAATGTCCATTCTCATCTTGAGTTAAGCTTCATGTGTAAAAATGTGTTCTGAATAACAACCGGTCTTCCTCAGTTCAAGTCAGCAAAACCTCCTGGCAGAAATATTCACAGAATCACAGAATATCTTTGGTTGGAAGAGACCTTCAAGGTCATCTAGTCCAACTGTCGCCCAAATATTGTAAGCTCACCACTAAACAATGTCGCTAAGCACCAGGTCCACACGCCTTTTAAATACCTCCAGGGATGGAGACTCCACCACTGCGCTGGGCAGACTATTCCAATGTTTGATAACCCTTTCAGTGAAGAAATGTTTCCTAATGTCCAGTCTAAACCTCCCCTGGTGCAGCTTGCATCCATTACCTCTGGTCCTGTCACACGTGACCAGGGAGAAGAGGCTGTCCCCCTCCTCGCTCCAACCTCCTTTCAGGTAGTTGTAGAGCAAGAAGGTCTCCCTTCAGCCTCCCCTTCTCCAGACTGAACAACCCCAGCTCCCTCAGCCACTCTTCATAGGACTTGTGCTCTAGACCCTTCACGACCCTTACTGCCCTTCTCTGGACATGCTCCAGCACTTCTATGTGAGGGGCCCAGAACTGAATGCAATATTCAAGGTGCGGTCTCACCAGTGCTGAATACAGGGGGACAATCACCTCTCTATTCCTGCTGGCCACAGTGTTTCTAATACAAGCCAGGATGCCATTGACCACCTCGGCCACCTGGGCACACTGCTGACTCATATTTAATCGACTATTGACCAACGTCCCCAGGTCCTTTTCCAACTTGCAGCTTTCCAGCCACACATCCCCAAGTCTGTAGCTTACCATGGAGTTGTTATGACCCAAGTGCAGCACCTGGCACTTGGCCTTGTTTAATCTCATACAATTAACCCTGGCCCAATGATCTAACCTGTCTAGGTCCCGCTGTAAAGCCTCCCTAGAAAAACAATTAATATAAAACTGATTAAAAACTGTTTCTAGAAAAACAATATAAAACTGATTAAAGGAAAAACATTCTAAATTATCTTCACCAGCTTTAAATGAGCTAAAACTTCATTTACATAAGGCATTCAAATCTCAGCACAAACTTACTTTTAAGCAGTAACATTATGAATTGGGTTGAAAGTGGGAACTGAAAGACAAAAAGAAATACTTATTCCATTACTAGTTTCTTAGTATGAAGAATTATGTTTCTAATTTAAATGCAAAGTCTTGATAATGTAGGGACAGAAGTCAGTATTATAATGTCAACATTTGCAAATAGTTATCTCTAAACAGAGACACAACGCTTTCTTCCATCTTAAGCCTAGGAAATAACTATGGCAACACCACTGGTTATAACGTAGGCCATTCTTTTATAATGATAGTAGTGATGACTGTACGTATTGGTGTGGGCAAATTTTGTTTGTTTGAATGAAAGGATTAATGCTGCTTTTTCATATTTTACATATAAAAAATATTTTACGTACTTCATTGTTTACATGGAAGAACTGTTGACCACTAAGCATCTTCTATAGCTGAGAACTGTGGTGACAAAGGGCAATGGACAGGACCCTTTCCAGTGCAGTGCTATCTCACAGATTCAGCATAAGCACCCGTGCTTCTGCCCACAGTCTCAAAAAAAGTAGTGGACTCATTTGGAAAGCGATGTTAATCATATTCTCTTTGAGTTCAGGAACTTGGAGAGGATTTCTGTGTTTTAAATTAAGCCTCCTCACCAGGGACCAACTTCAGAAATGGATTGAAGATGTTGCAATGATATAAATGGACACCTTATTCTAAGTCATTAATATGCATATTGCACTAATCTAAACTTCCTTTATACTCTCTTCAGATTTCCCCAGGCAATCCTTCTCTTCTTTCCTCCATTTTCATAAATTTATCAATACGTTACATCCCACTCTTTAGCTTGGTGTAGTGCATTAGCATAAAACAGAGTGAAAATGTGCTTAATTTCTAAGCTGAAAACTACAAGAGTAGGTAAAGGGACACAAAGCAACAAAAAAAGGAATAGGTAAATTATGTAGTTACGTTGTGCCTCATTCAGTTGAATTTGCACTAGTTTCTTAGTGTATTACTAACTTCATTATGTATTCTTTTAAATGTTAGTAAATGGAATGGATGAAATTATGCTTAAGGTCTCTAAATGAACAAAAAGCTAGCAACTGAATTTGTAAGTTCTATTAATGCATTAATATAGTTTAAAAATTCTAAATCCATTACATTCCAGTAAAACACCCCTCTATTGATTACCTCTGAATACCTTAATACAATCTCTAACCTTTAGCTGGAAAGAGCCCAAGTAGATGCTCTGGCTGTTTTTTTGAAAGGCATGTTGATTATCTACATAACATTAGACTTTCCAAAATGCGATCTACTGTCTGGTAGCCCTTGAGAAAGAAATTACAGATGGTCTACAGGGAAGGGCTGAACACACTTGCAAAACATTTATAACTTAGTGTGAAATGAATCTGATACTCTTTTTGCCACTGACATAGCAGTTGCTAAAATTGTGCGTGGGTAGCAGGGAGATAGGTAGATTCAGAGAAATTAAAACTACTGGGAATTATTAAAGACAAGGCAATCTTGAGACACATAGATGGAGGGTAAGAAAGCATTTAGAAAATCTTTCTTTCCCTCTTCTCATCACTTTTCCTTAGGCATTCATTTATGACCACTGTCAGAGGTGAGATACCAAAGAAAATCAATGAGTTGTTGATTTGACTCACTGGAACTGCTTCTTACATGTTTTGCAACTTTGCATCGTTCAAGTTGCATCACTATTAAATCCTTGCTCTCTTAAAAAGAAAAGAGGGAGGAAAGGGGTAGAGAAGGAAACTCTGAAAATTCAAACAGGCCTTACTAAAAGGAATGTTATGTTCCATGGGTGCTGTCTGGTATTATGATCGTTCAAGTAAGTGTGAGCGGATTTATGCAATGAAAATGAAAACCAAGTGCTATATCACATTTGCACCTCGTTCATACAGAGAGCATTAAAGTGTTAAGTACAACCCTGACTCTGAACCCTAGAGAGTGGTCAGCATATATGTTGTATACATGTGTGTTAGCATATATGGAGGACATACAAGTGTGTGTGTGTATGTGTGTGTGTGTGTGTGTGTGTGTGTGTGTGTAATAGGTCGAGGTCAATTGTTTGAATACAGGCAGAAAAGAATTTTGAGATTTGGCTTTGAAATGTCATGCTCGTGAAAAATTAACCGATATTTGCTCATTCCTTTGCAAATTTTCATTTAGAGAAAACTACTTTCACAAAGTTTTCAACCAATCCCTTTTGGTTAGTAAATTGGATCCATAATTGACTGCAAATGAACTATTAGAAAGGGAGTAATTGTCCTGACAAAACAGAAAGCATGTCCTTCCGATATCTTCCTTTTTTTTAAAGATGCTTTTGAAATCATACCCCCAAAGGTCTCATTGCCAAGACAAGAGACACACGGTCAATTTGTCTAAGAATTACTTCTTTGAAAAAGCTTAGCTACTGTATGGGTCTCTAATGAAACTCAACATTCTGCTTCTGCCTGAAAACATCTGTTCTCTGATCAGGAAAAAAACCTGAAAACCTTTTATCTATCTCTTAAAGAAAGGATTCTGCCCTGCCAAATTACCCTTCAACACATTGTAGCCAAAAGAGGCTGTTGAACTTGTGCATTAATGGATTTATAGACCTTGCCAGGATCATAAAGATGAAGAGAAATCCCTCAATTGTTTTATGTATGTTTCTTGTTGCCCTTATCAACAAGGTTATTATGAGATAGTTCATATTATGAGATAGTTCAAATGCTCTTAACCATGCTTGTGCTTGTGATCTTTTCATAGGATATTGATACCTTCCAAAAGTTTCACAAGCATACAGAAACAACACTGAACTTTCTGCATAAGTTAATTTCAATCTTAAAAGTTATCAATAATGAATAATGAGATTTTAAAAAAAGTTATTGCAAGGAAAGCAAATTGGCAATAATTTGCATCTGTATTCAAAATCATTAACACAAATGAGTTAAAAATGTTTCATAAGGGATAAACAGAAAAGGAAGTGTGCTTTCTACGAGAAAAAATATAGAAAAGGTTGCTAATTTTTCCACTGTTGTTGTATTGAATAAAACTTTGGTTTTATTCATGGCTAGAGTTGTGACATTATTCTTTTAAAGTAAATTTCCATTAACCTCTTGCTTTTACCTGCAAAAATGGCTTGGAAAACATAAAAGTCAAAAGTTCACTGGGAAAATGAATCAGTCCTACCTTTCTCAGTAGTTATTCAGGAGAGGAAATGCAGGCCCAGAGTCATCCCACATTGTACTCTGAAGTCAGTTATCCTCATGGTCATTGCCACAATGGATTTCTCTATTACCAAGCCAGAGTGACAAGCATTCATACAATATTATACAACTCACCAGTGGGGTCTACTGTCCCATGTGGGGCCTCTCTCTCTTTCCAGTGCCTATAGACAATAGCCATAAAGCAACCAGGCTTTTAGCTTGGATCTCTTCAGGCAGTGCCTAAAGAGAAGTGGGAGGAATACAGAGCGAGAAGAGTGCCTCATGAAAAGAAAGTCTTCCTGTAGCCTCAAAAAAGCAGGTTATTAGCTCTCCCCTCAAAAATACCAGCTTTTGTGTTACACAAAGACCAGACCAAGAAGCTAAAACTACTGAGAAAGGCAGTAACAATTAGCTCTGCCACCTACCCTCTGAGCACACAAATGGAGCAATCTTAAATTACTCTGTTGACAACTGAAAAGACATTTTATAGATGCAGAAAATGATTCATCTAAGTCAAAATTTGCCTATGAAGATGCCAGGATGTTCTTTTTTTTCCTCCCAAATGCCTTTATCTCTGCACTTCCCTTTATGACATAACCTCTGTGCATTCCCATTATTTGATGAAAAAGAGGGTTTTAAAGGTCCAAAGAGGACTTCTGTTGACTTTCAATGCAAATTGGGCACTTTTTATTATCTCCCACCAGATCTATAAATGTCCTTACTAGTTCTGTACTTTAAAGAAAATAGAGTTCCCCAGGCATTGGGTCATTAACGAAAGTGTTCTCTTTTCTTGCCCTAGATAAGGGGTCATGGTTAGCTAATGTGGACATTTTTAAGATACATCATTAAATATTCAACATGACTTATTAAAAAGAGCCAGAAGCAAAATAAACTTTTAGAGGTAAAAAAGCCCAACTTCCCATATGTCTAAGAATCTCTAAATTAAGCCTGTTTACTTTTTTAAAGTCTACGATTTTCTTTTTCATTAATATTATTCTACATTTAAAGACCTCTTCCTCCACAGCCTGAGAAGCGCAAATTATCTGCAGCCTCAGCCCCTCCTCTCTCACACAGGCAAAAGACCACGGATTTCTGCAGTGGTATGACCTTTTCCAAAACAAACATTGCATTATGAATTGGTTTCAAGGCAAAAGCAATTCACAGCTGCAAAAGCTCGGTTAGAATACCGTAGAGCTGACACTGCACGAGCATTACCATTTCTACTTCCAGCAAATTAAAGGCTGCAGCTGATTTGCACGTGCCTCTTCTGTGCAGTCTTTCCCTACCTCCTCTTTTTTTTTCATTTGGTTGGTTGTTGTTTTTTTTGTTGTTGTTTCTTCCTGTGGACCAGTAGTTAAATGCTCAGTCAGTTAGTAAGTACTGAGAATTGGATGATTTTCCAGCCTTATAACTCAGCTGTTCCCCAAAGCCAGGAAGAGGACAGGTGTCTTTACATCGTTAGATTACTGCACATGGTGCCGTGACCCTCTGCATGTTTCAATCCATTCTTCAGCCCTAGAAAAGAAATGATTAAGAGTGAGAGCAATCTAATGGGATTCAAGAGTTTAGCAAATGCTTCCTTCTGGTTAAAATTTATTATTGTAATTGTTCAATTAATAATGTCTTTAAATTTTGCAAAGCTCAAGGTTCTGCGTGCAAAGCTAAGTCTCAAGAGAATCTACACTCTGAAATATTACTGAATCTTATTTTAAATATATAGCTCAGGTGTAAGCCTGGGTTTATCACTTCTATTAAAAAGAATAGTAATGATGAATCAGACCGAATAGCCATTTTCCATACCATGCTCAAGTATAGCAAAATATGGATCTCAAACTGGGAATCCACTGCTATCAGTAACACGGTTCAATGCGATCTCAGATGTCATGTAAGATCATAAAACTGATTATAGTAATAACAGTCAGGTTTATTCTGGAATGAAGAAGTGCCCTAGGAGGTGGTATAACTTGCCAGCAATTCTGTTGCATTATTCTCAAATGATATATAAAGCTGCTAAGTGGAGTAGTTTATTCAATATTTAAAAAAGCTGCTGCCAATGTGAAACTATAAAATGCAGATTGAATTGTAAATATTTAGTATGCATGAGACTACTGCTAAGGAGACATGGTATAAATAAATAGTGCTTGATTACTATAATTATGGTATTGGGGCCAGACTGGGCACTAGTACAACATTTAACCTGAAATCCTACTCTTCTTTTGCGTACAAGAAATCCAATCTCTAAGAGATATTTTTTTTCTTTGTTTTTCATAATAAATCTCTTCTAAAACATCCTAGAAGTTAATGCTTATATTAGAGCTATGCAAACTATACTATACAGTGTAAATGTAGCTCTTCTGTTTGCGTATGATTAATAAATCAGTCCTGACTTCTGTGAACATACATCGTAAGTATCTTCCAAGTGTTTTATTAATATAAACACCATCTTATGATGGTCCATTAAATGTCAGTTTTGACAGTTCTTTTTTGACTAGTTTTGGTCATATGGCATTGTTTTTGAATGTGAGGATAGAGGAATTCTGTATAAACCACAACTGTGAAGGAAGTTGATGGCTACAATTTATAAAATCATGAAGGAAGAATACTTCAAGATGTGTCCTTATTAGGTTGATTTTGAACAGCCCTAGACACTCAGTAGCTCCTGCTGAAGCCATCAGACTCTTTGAAAATTGAGGTTACTTATATAGGTGCCAGTGCAGCAAATGCAACAAAAAAAAGTCATTAGGTACTTTTCTGAATTTCTAACACACTAACTTACTATCTGCCACCTTCACTTCAGTTTTCCCTCTTTCAATTGATTTCTCTTTCTCTTAATCTCTGTAAAACTTTTCTGACATAAGAAGGTATTTCTCAGCTTATTTCTATATCAAGCAATTTTTTTGCTCTTTTGCATTTTTGAACATAACTCCAGATAAGTATTCCTGATCAAAGTCAAATTGTCCTCTGTACCAACTCCTGGTAGTTGTTACAGAGCCAATTTCAATTAATAATAAATGGAAGATAGAATTTTTAAAGTTTCCAAGAGAAGCTTTCCCATTTCATATGAAAATCTGTTTTAGCATTTGAGACTCTTCTACTAGGTCATTTAGCTCATCCAAATACAGTGAATCCAATAACTACTTTTTTCTTTCCAAGATAAAAGTTAATTTCTTACAGTGAGTTGTGTTCATTGCACACTTGGATGACAATATAATGGATCAATCTGTAGACCTGTAAAAAAAAGTTCACACAATACCACAAACATATGTTTAAATAAATAATTTAAATTCTTTGCAGTGATACTGTGACTTAAAATAGTGATATGTTGTGCAACAGAGTAAATAATGAGTCCCAAAATGCTATACCCTCAGAAGCAAGTGTTAGCAAAAAGAAGTAGGGGATGCGGTGCAAGCTGGAGCCTAGTGCTCTTATAAAAACTCAATCTTTTTTAAAGGGACACATCACTAGTTAAATATTTGTGTAGCAGGGGATGGAAAATGACAAGGTCAACCACTGACTCACTTGATAACTTTTAAAACAGTGTATATTGAAACGGCTGTACTACCTTCTGCCTCTGAAGTTAGGATTTTCAGTTTAGGCAGGAAACCTTTCCGTGTTTGCTGGGCCTGGGAATGTCTTCAAGCTGAGATACTTAAGAGACATCTAGGAAACTATTCTGGAATACCTCATAAATTAGAAGATCTTCACCTAAGAGATGGGAGCCAAACCCAGTACAGAGTCCTATGTTCGAAAGCCTGGCGCAGTGTTAGGCAGAATAAAAGCTGGCATGCCGCATCACTTGTATGTGAGAAAGGAAATATTGCCATCCTTATGCACTTCCACATGTAAAAGTGAGGTGGCTTAGACAGCCACTAGTGAATAAAATGATTGTCAGTGTCTGGGCTCTTTGCTACCTGTGCCCAACAGCAATCTTGCATTGGGTACCCAGAGGCCCTGCAGTAACCACAGGAAGGGCTAAACATAATTGAATGTGATCCAAGATGTTTAGAAAATCAAAAGGGAGACTGCTGGAGCCAAATATCAAAAAGCAAAACATGCCTTACAAATCCAGCTGCTCTACATGGTACAGGTACTTTATGCACTCTAATGAAAGGTGAGCCCCTCCCTATGGATTTCAATGCCCAGATCCTTTCCTTGGCAAACATGTCCAGCCCACACTTTTATGCTGTTAAAGGGCACAGGGATAAATGTATAGGAGAGGAGAAGAGGTGAAGAAAGGGATATTATCAAATACTTCGTGCTGCAGCTGTTCAGTCAAGATCCCACTGGCTGAGTGGGATGGATAGAAACAAGAGAGAAAACTATCCTAGCTACTATTTACAGAAATTATCTAGGAGTACTAGAAGTTGAAGATGTGCAGTTGAAGATCATTAAACAAATCATTCCTGAAAATGCTGAAAGCAATAGTTACAAGCTTTGTAGATGTGTTCATATAGAACTATCTAGGCCTTGGATGTTTTCAACCTAGTATTAATTCACTTTCTCTTTTCAGTTCTGTCCTTCAAACAGTACCCTAAATGTGGAGACCCCGTGTCTTTGTATAATCACACAAAACATGGCACTTACTACAATAAGCTGCCTTAGGAAAATCACTATTTTCCCCTGATTTGAGCCTGGGACAATTATCAAATGTAACAGCTGCGTGGTGTGCAGAATAAAGAACATACAGTATACACGGATAGAAATAACTTCCAGCTAACTTTTTATGATGCGCCTCTAAACAGTGTTTGTGGCTGAATTTGTAATTAGTGTACTGAACAGATGGAGTTAGCTGAATTACTGAAGTGCCCATAAAACGACTCGTGCCACCTAGAGCTTGCACGCTGGAATATTATTTCTCACCAGAGCTTTGTCTCCATGGAGAATGCCATGCCCCACATGAAGAGAGCAGAGAGGTAAAAAGAGGAATGTTTTACGGCCCTGGTCTTTATTAAGCCCTGGTCTCTATTAAAGAACCATGCTTGAGGAAGCAACTGCTTCATTGATCAACTTTAAATGACAAAGTGTTTGATAATCGTAATGGCAAGCACTCAGAAACAAACCAAATTTAAATGTTTCCCAGAAAGGCTCAAAAACATTTAACAGCTGTGAATGTTCTCACAACAAGAATTAAAATATCCGCGCCTTTTGTTGGGTTTCTCAGCAACAACTACAAACAACTTTGATGGCTCTGGATAATATTTCAAAAAAGCAACTAAGTAGTAAGTGCACAGAGGCGCAGCTCCACTGTGCCAGATACTCACAGCTGCGTTGTCAGTTAAATCAGTGACAGAAACATGACATATCGATCACCATGTCTTGAGGTGAAAGCACAGACGTGACTCAAGAGGTCTAGGCTCTCTTCCTGGCTACAGCACTGTGGGATTCATTTGCTGACGGCACTCCACACTTCAGTCTTCCCATCTGTAAAATGTGGAAAATAAATGATACTTTGCACAACAGACTTAGAACATAGCTCACTAGCACCTGAGTGTATACCATGTTCTGCTGGAATATGCAGTAAAAACTAGCAAAAATTAGCGTTAGTTCTCAGCAGCAGTTAGATAGTCAAAAGCAAAATTGACCAATTTCCTCATTCTCTCTTAAAACATTCCGGTAAGCTAAGATTAGCTCCAAATTCCATCCTGTAAGCCGCTCTTTGTGGCTGCATCTTGTCTTCAGACACTTGATTAAGTCTGTTGGTTACAATCACTATATTAGAAAATACAAACCTTAGTGGTTTCTTGAGAGAGCATGGAGGTGCCCAGCCCTCATTCAGGACAGTTCTGTTTCTAAGTTGTTTAATTCCCTAATTTGCAAGAGCAGAGAGATCACAGGCCTCCTCTAAAGTAGTACTGCAGGAATTGACCACTGACTTTGAGTCAAGCCTCAGTGCACTTATATACAGAGTTCAGTCCTGTTCTTTGGTGAAAGAATTTATCCTAAAAGCATACTAAATCATATATGTTTAATATTACCAGGAAAAAATGGTCAAATAGGTGTGATATTTGCAGTTTTCCCCCTAAAATACAACATAAATCATTTTATGAGAATTATGCTTAAGGATCGACAGATGCATGATCAATGGTAGAAGCTTGTTCCATAACTTCTAAAAAAAGACTAATTTTTAGCCTAAATAAATTTGAATAACTGATGTTTCTTTACATTTAAAAAAAATACAGAAATCTCAGCAGTTTCTGGGCTAGCTCCTTTCCTTATAGGAGGTGGAGACGCTGAGAAAAGGGCTGCAGCAGGTGAAACAGCCACATCCGCCACTCATAGTTTTTGTCATAGAAAAGTGTTGTTAGTTTGTTTTGTTGGTTTTTTGTTTGTTTTTTTTCTTTTAATTACAGCAGCACAGATGCTAATACCATTCCAAGCATGACAAATACTGAATGGACTATAAGAATTTGAAACTTCTGCCCATTAACCTTAATCTGTCTCATATTCCAGGTTGTCAAGAGGGTTGGAAACATGGCAAAGAGAACACAATTCATCTGAATAGCTGAAAGAGAAGGGCAATTTCTACACATGAACACAGAACACTGAGAGAGGGAGGCGAAGAGGGGGAAAGGAGGAGAGGGAGGGACTTTGAAACTGAACCCTTTTTCTCAGACTTGAAACAGATACAAAAAATAATGGAAGTTTCCCAGCAGAAAGCAAGAGCACTCAGCAAATTGTAAAGAAAAAATGTTTTTCTAAGAAAAATATCGTTAACAGATGGCAAACTGTGTGTGTTATAGTTTGTTCAAAAGTCATAAAAAAGTAAGTACAATGAAACAGACAGCATAAAACAAAAAAAAAAAATCAACTTCTATTATCAGAAAAGCATAATTAGGATACCTAGGGTGCAGAAAAATATAAAATGAGTAGAAAGATCAAGTTTATTGAGAATAAATCCAATTAGAATAGAGTCCTTTGCAGCAATTACAAAGAAGCTAGCCTCTCAGCAAAGAAATTACAATATATTGTATTTTATATACATTGGTATTATGCAAAATATATGAGCACTTTTTTTTTTCCATATGAAGTACAAGATACATAGGAAAAGATGCTTGAAATACATTACAGCAATTTAGATGGCAAATATTTTTTTCCAAGACATATTAAGTAATGCAGGCTGAAGATCTATTTAAAACTGCTGGCCATTATTGCTTCAATAAATAATAAATCAACACTTTGCCAATGACTTCAGTGTGCACAAAGCTAATGCACGTTGCATGGACCAGCTGATGCATGAAGCTGTATGTGCCTGAATTTTGAGAGTTATATTTACATGCCAAAGAACATACTCTCTGCAGCTGAAAACAAGCAAATGTGAAAGTTACGTAAAAGCTTAGAAAGATTCAGGAAAGAAGGTTGGACCATAGAGAGATCATTAGAACAGTTAGAAAAAAATAAGTTCAACCTCTTACCAAAAGGGATGATAAACACCATCTCCCTATGAGCAGGCTGCTCCCCATTTTTTACACGGGATTTATTACAATCTCTCCCTCTGCAGTTCACGACAATGGTCACTGTCAGCAAGAGCATGATGCCTTGACTGCATTCATCTGGCATGGTAGCAACTGTGACCTTCACATCCTTCCGCAAGAACCAAAGCCAGATGACCCAGCTAGCCCCACCGCTGCTCTAATTGTACCCAGGTATCTCAGCTGGGCTTTTGAAGAGAAGTGGGCACTGTAGAAAGATACAGCCAGGAACCTACATCATCTCTGGACAGACAAGAGATTGATTTAGAGAGAGCACAGCTTGCAGAATCTAGGCAGAATATTTGTAGCACCTTTCCCACTGATCCTCTGCTGAAACAATATTTTAAGGAGTGACTTAGCCTTTCATTTTTGCTTGAGATACACCATGATCTTCACGGGATCCTTCCTTTTATTATCATTTGAGATATATTTTTTAAAGAAGTAATATGTAAAAGAGGAAAGGGTCACACAGCATAAATGAAGGATATTTATTGCATTCTCAGATGGTACAACGAAAGTGTCTATACTTATAGGGGGCATAAAAATGAAATATTAAAAGCTTCCTCTTATGAAATACTTTTATTGCTAGCAATTTTTGCATGGATAGGATTAGAGTGGCACAAGTGGGTTTTAATATGAATCTTTTTACACATTTTTTAACATCATGTCATAATATAAGCACTAAGAAAGTGAAAATATTTCCTTCTTGATTGAAACCTATGGGCCTTCACTTCCCCAAAGCCTGTAGTTAAAAACCTGACACAGTAATTATGAACAGAAACATAGAATCGTTCTGGTTGGAAAAGATCTTTAAGATCAAGTCCAACCATTAACCCAGCACTGCCACATCCATCACTAAACCATGTCCCTCAGCACCACATCTACATGTCCTTTAAATACCTTCAGGGATGGCAAATCTACCACCTCCCTGGGCAGCCTGTACCAATGCTTGACAACCCCTTAGGTAAATAAAGTTTTCCTAATATCCAATATCCACAGAGGACAACTGGTCTTACTGTTAAAGAGGCAAAGAAGGCACTAAGTTCCTCAGCCTTTTCCTCATCCTTGGTCATTATGTTTCTCCCCACATCCAATATAGGATGGAGATTCTCCTTAGGGCAACTTTGGTTGCTAATCTGTTTTATAGAAACAATTTTTATTATCTTTTATTGTAGTAGCCAAATTAAGTTCCAATTGGGCTTTGGCCCTTCTGATTTTCTCCCTGTATAACCTCATGACACCCTTGTAGTCCTCTTGAGTTGTTTGCTCCTTCTTGCAAAGGTCATAAAAACTTCTTTTCCTGAGTTCCAGTCATGGCTCTCTGTTCATCCAGATTGGTGTTCTTCCCCTCCAGTTCATCTTTCAGCACATGTGCTCAAACTGTTCCTGTGCCTTAAAGATTTCCTTCTTGAAGAATATCCAGCTTTCCTGGACTCCTTTACCCTTCAGGACTGCCTCCCAAGGGACTCTGTCAACATAAACAGGACAACATCTTCTCTTCAGGAAGTAAAAGATGGCAGTTCTGCTGATCAATCTCCTTATTTCTCCAAGAATGAAAAACTCTGTAATTCTGTGACTGTAAATGATCCAATTCATTTTGTTTTGGGGGGAAAAAAAAAGAAAGAAGAGCCACCTATTGCCTATGACACATTAGAATGCAGGAAGAGAGTTTAATGAATAAAATGGTAGTGTCATTGATGAGATGGTGGATAAGTGCACACAGAACAGACGAAAGAGACAGCAGTCTCTGTGGTATCCCATTTACTCTGTTCAGCTCTAATCATTGCTCACTGAACTACAACCCCTATATAGATGTGTTTGGCAAAAAAATTTTTTTTTTCAGCAAAGTTAGTGAAAAAGAAATAGGTCAAGCCCAGACTAGCGATTGCTTACCCAGGAACCAGTTGGTGTAGGTGCAAATTACTGCTTCTGTTAGGAAGCAGATGCAGACAGGGTCATCCCTATGAATTGATTGTCCACTTCCTGGAACTCTTTTGTTCCACTCTTTCCTCTATCAAAACACCACCTTGGACTTGAGTGTCTTATTAAATACTATTTGTTGCTAGCAAATGGTCTTGATTTTGCTGAGCTGCTGTTGTGTGCGATTGAGAAAGTCCTGTGACAATTTCAGCTCTGATGACTGTCAGGATCAGGACAATAGCTAGAGTTTGAAAAACTTTTTTCATCAGAGGCACATAACCTGCACAGTTACAACCCATTTCTTGCAGCTGATGAGAATCAAAGTTCTGATTTCCAGCATAATTATCTTATTTATAAGATTATTTGGCATCTACAGAAGTAACAAGTTAAACAATTTCTCTGCGATATCATTAAAACTCACATTGCTATGCAGAAAGCGTGATTTAATTGACATTGCCAAAATCTGTGGTTTACAGCAGTAGTTACTCTGTTTCTATGCTGTATCTACATCACACAACGCCATTAATGGCTCATAAATTACAAATAGTGAAAGAAAACATGAGGTCAGAGCAGGAAATGCAGTTAAAAAGAGCACTAGATTGGTAAATAGCAGTAGTTAATAGCATATTAACTACATCTCCAGCCAGAAGGCTTTGGGGTTCAAACAAAGGCATGGCACTGGCATCCATTCCTGTATTTTAAAGACTTGTTTATTTACCAGTGAATACTGAACTTCCTTAATTTCTTGCCCTTCTAAAGCAATATTAAAAGTATTCTAGTATTTTTGAAAATAACAGCAGTAACTGCCAATTTGCTCTAAGAGAGCAGGCAGAGCAGTTAATGTGAAGAAGTTTCCAGGGCAAAACCCAGGAATTTACATTCATGAGTCATTTTGACTATTATAATCTTAGTAGGTCAACTGGATTGTAACTTCAGTTTGCTTTTTTTTTTGTGTTGTTATCAGTGGAAATTAGTATGATGTATCTTACCATCAAGCAACTTTGTTGTCATACCTATGCTGTAATACTCAGTAGCATGAACTTCTNGGGGGGAGTTTCTTGGGCATTTTTTAAATTTTTTTTTTTTTTTTTTTTTGTAAACCACGACAATGTTTCTTGAGGACTCAGGGGCCCAAAGTGCAGCAGGATACATGTCAAGCTTTTTGGATGACTGATCACAGATAGAAGAACATTTTATATGATCTGCATTCAAACTCAGGTTCAATTGCTCTGGAGTTTGATGAGTATGAGCTGCAGAAGTGCCTCCCATTGATGGCACCCTGATGCCATACCAGGGATGATACCAGAGCTGCTCGGAGTTACCTCATAAGAGAAAGAAAAAAAGTTGTTGGTTTTGCTTTGTTTCCCCAGCAATGTTCCACACAACCTGTAGGAAGTTAAGGAAGTGGTATAATCTATGCAGTGCATAGAAATAAAATATTTTCTTGCAGTATAACCTGTATTTGGGAAGAGGCTAGCCCATTTTAGTTATCTCCTCTAAAATGCTGTTAGAAACAAGGGAAAGCAACGACCACTGTACCTTCACACAAACCACTGCAGCTGCAAGAGTATGTAAAACACACTGCACGAGTAGCTGGCTTCTTTAGACTCATCTCTGTAACATTCAGAGAAATGTGGAGCTATTAATGAAAGACAAGATAAGGTATTTATGGATAAAACAGTATTTTAGGTAGTCTGTTGCACTAGAAATATTACACATACTAATGACTATATTAAGATTTAAAAAATACAGTTTCCAAAGAGAGTTTTATCTTGCTTAAATGAGCAACTCGGTAAAAACAAATAATTGTGTATCAGGTTTTTCATGTCCATCCTAACAGCCCACTTCTTAATTTAAGAAAACACCTCCAGATAAATTCAATTTAACAAGTCATTTTTTCACTGTCTAATTAAGACCCCTCCTCTCCTCTTACTTTCAACAATCATTTCATCGATTGTGTGAAACAGTTCTTGCCCTTGAAGCAACAGGTATTGGGATTCTTTTGTAGTAACGATAGGCACATATAATACCTCAAGAATAAGCTTCATGATGCAATGTCCTGTGACTCAAACTTGAAAGTCTGGCAGAATTATTTAGTTTACAGAAACCAGTCAAACTGTCTGCAAAGCCCATGAAAGAAATAAGCCAAAGATTAATTTTGTTCACTTACCTGAAGATTTCTAAACAAGGTAGTTCTGTAGTTATTCTGATAAACCCGTGTGTGACAGTAGTCCTTGCAATACACCTGCAATACCCTTCTGGAAGGCATTTGTTCTAAGCAGGATGAATTAATTACTTTCTCTTCATCCATCAATTTCAAAGCAGATTTCTTCTTTGGGTGTCCTATGGACATTATGCTGTACTGCCATACATAACACAGGTACTCTTCAGTAGTCTTTAAATTTAAAACCTAAGAAATAGCACTAAAGAAAACTGTTTTTTTAATAGTGTTTGATCTGTAATTTTGTAAAGTCAGTATAGATGAATAACCAAATAATCAGCAGAAGAAAACGTGAGGGTTTTTTCTCTTTAAAAAACAAAGAGCTAAGACGGTTTTTTTTTTTTTTCTAAATCAGAAAATAATATATATGGGCTTTTTTTTCCTATTAATAGTGTCTTTTGGTAATTTACAGTATTTTCAGCAAATACAATAAGCGCTCTCTCCATTCTTTTCCAAGGAAGAAACCAAGAAATTTCCCCAAACACATTATTGCCAGTAGGCTGATCTGTTTTATGTGCTCCTGACATTACTTACTATAATTTTTAAAATTTGATTGGGAAATGTATCTAAAAATTAAAACTACATGCAAACTACAAAATGTAATCGTACATAGGGCTAAGTTCGTTCCACAGTTAACTAACAATAAGGTATGAAAAGCATTGCAATAGTATTACTATTACTAGGGACATGGCTTTAAAAACCATTAAGGCATATCCAGATTTAATGAAGTGAGCAGAAGTGTTTCTGGTATTGCTCTACTCCCATAAAGGGACAAAAGGGAGAGCTTCCTTATCTCCCAGAGTAATAGCCAACTACATAATAAACATGCACTTACTGAACAACACACTCCATTTAGAAGACCACTAAGTCCCAGACACAGTAAAATATAGATCTATAAAACCAAGGTAATGTGGTTTCTCACCCAAACTTTACAAGTAATTTTTAGATTAAAGGGCATTCAGTTTACAGATTTACCATAGGGAAGATAAAAAAGAAGCCGTTTTTAGTAGTTAATCTTAGCAAATGACAGTGAAATGACAGACAGATGCTCAATCAGATTAATAGATGAAGAAACATATCTCACACACAAATATATATATATATGCTTTCTATGTTAACATCAGGTATGTACGGTCAATCTGGAAAATGCACTTTGGTTAATGATAACTGCTGAGTGTACATGCAGATATGTGTACATGCTTTTTCACATATAGTTACAAAAAAATGAAGATTCTTTTTTCAAAGTTAATACAGATTTACAGTACTAGTTAAACTAAATCTTACTGCATAAAATAAGCATATGGCAATTATGAACAAACACATCATCTCCCTCATTGATTCTAGGAATGTCTCAAGCACATGAATCCTATGAAACACAGCACAGATGTCTACATGTCACTTCAAACTGATCCCCATGAATACCAAATCTGAATCTGTCTGTGCAAAGATGTAACCACATCACTGACTCTCACTAAGTCCCAGCCACTCTGTATTTGTGCTTTGCGCTCTCCCTCTCAGCTTAAGAATTGGTGCGTTAGTGACACAAAAATACAGCTTGAGGAAAATTAATGATGTGTTCTTTAGTTAGAAAGAAAACCATAGTCCTAACTGATCTTAACATTACACTCCAGAAATACCACTGGGTCCAATAGGACACATAAGGAAATCCACTGCTAACCAGTCAGCTGACATTCCTAATGAGCTTCTCTAGATGTTACCGTCAGTTTTAATGAATGACAATATACCTATTTTGGATGTTGCAATTTGAGATTCTGTTCAGCACAGCATTCCCCCTGACTTAGGGTAGAGATTCTCAATTGGCAGTAGACAGACTACAGAATACAGAAAATTCATCCATCACAGAGCATGCTCACAACTGCTTGCTTTCCCAGTGCTGTATGCAAGGAACAATGGCCGCAAACAGTACCTTGGGATGTTAAGATAGGACTAGCAGCACTGTGTAGCACTAAACCAGGTTCAGATCTGAAGAAAGCCCATCTTGGAAAATTTCAAGACTTGGAAGGATGAAGCCACAGTTGAGTTGATCTACTGTTGGAAAACCGTCAAGGATTTGGATTAGATGACCTCCAGAGGACCCTTCCACCTTCTGTGGTTCTCTGAAAATTGTGATGACAATGTTCTTGATTTATTCAGTCAAACTGAAAACATAGGAATAAACTTGGCATGAAATACGCTTCTTCCAGTTGACTTTATTCTTCTACTAATTGAAAGGGACGTTATTAATGAATTTACAGCTCTTGCAACGCTGTCATTTGCAATGAATTCACAGTAGAGTAAGAATAATGACAAGACTACCATTCTACACTCCTGAGAGAAGCTCTAACCTGAATCATGGGAAGTAAGTGAGTAAGGCCCATGTCTATCACAGACTTTCTACTGGATTTATAAATATGTTAGGTAATGCCTCCAGACTTTCCATCTGGAGACAGTTTGATTTGCTTCTTCCATTGTCAGGTATCCTAGATCTAAGCCTACTCTCTGGTGAATAACAAGGCAACTGATTTAACATGGATAGCACATTTTCAAACATGTTTAGTAGAGCAACCTATAGTAACATCTTTATCCATTGTCCTGTGGTCCATTTGAACCCAGACAACCTGTATACCAGTAACAACGGCAAGTCTTTGGAGCACTCTCTTGCACCAGCATTTAAACTGGCAAAGAAATATATGTGCAAGGGCTGATCTCATAAAAACCATTTAATCTTACTTAAATACATAGAGCAAATGCTGAAACCATAATCACAAGCTGGAGATGAAAGAAGAGAATGATTATTTGCCCAACTGAAATGCTGAAATGATTTTTTTAAATCTTACTTTATGGAATATATTGAGTAAGTTGTAGAAGAGAGATTTTTTTTGAGAAAGATTATACCTGGCAGACTGTGAATAGCTATAACAACAATGGCCATTTAGGCCAGCTCTGGTACTAGTGTTTACTCTTCTGAGAGAATAGTTACCTTCCCAGAGGAAGTGTAGAAAGATGTTAATGATAAGTAAATTGATTTTCTTTATTCTTGTGTGGTAACCTAATGCTAGGTAATACAAGAGTGTTAAAAGATTAAATAAAAACAGGAAACTGTGTATAGTGTATCTTTTCAATTGCTCCTGGATTTTACAATTCCAGATGGTGAAATAGGTGTGCTTTGGTAACTTCAACCTACATAAGCATAGCTTTACATCTCTCCTCTGCTATAAGAATATGCAGAAAATCTACTACATTTTCACTTACATCATTACTTGCTGGCAAACAATCAAGACCGTTACCCTAAGCTGCTTATAGCCATCTAGAAAATTCATTAGAAAAGGGTGTCTTTCGCCTCCTTTAACTTTTTTTATTTTATTATCTGTGACTTGCAGTATTTTTTCTTTACTGTGCAAAAGGTTTAATTTTTCAAAATGCATGCTATTCCTCATCATTGGCACTAATGTATTTATTTCTGACACTATATTCCCTGTCAAAGGTGTAGCATTAAAAAGTTACATGTTAAGATGGCATTACAATTCAGATGAAGAATATTAATGAGCTTGACTTTTGAAATTTTTAGTTGTTCATCAATATTTGTGAATCAATAATTTGTCTCAGTATCATCAGCAATCACATCTATTATTTTAGTTCTAATTTTTTTCAGTTTAAAAGTTATCTGAAATTTGCACATGAAATAAAGCTGCAGAAACTACATTGATTTTCAGTCCACAACATTTCCACTAGAAACAAGGGCATATATTGTATTTGCCTTTCTTTGCTGTCCCATCTAATCCCCTCGGGGTTTCTTAGGTAAGGGGACTTTGAAAGAGAACATTTGTCCTACCCAGCTGGAGCCAAGAAAGTGCCTTAAACCCATGCACACTAAATGACATAATGCTCCATTCTATGTGATCTCTCCAGCAGATAATACAGATAACACTGTTTTCCACTGTGCCACAGTCTGCACATTTTTCTAGGCACATAGGCTTCCTGCTACTTCAAACAGTATCAGGAGACAGGTAAAACAGATTGCAAGAGACATTTGCTGCAAAACTCAATGTAGCTAAGCAAGCCTCCTGTATTTCTCTAAGTTTCCTGCAAAATGTAAGAGGAAGGACTTCAATTTTGAACGGGTTGAAACGGGTAATTTTCAGTTTAATTTTGCAAGATTTTAACTGAAATTATTTTTTAAATCTCTAAATTGAAAAAATAAGATTTTTCTTTAATGAGATATTTCTCCCAGGTGTGTTAAGGAAAGAGATGTTGCGCAACACGTGTGTCCGATCACTCATCACAAGTAAACAAAGATCCAGGGAAAGAATTGGCACTGCAATACAGTATTTTTAAATATGAACATTTAAGAAAAAATAAGTACACATTTCTGTGAACTGAAATTAAAAAAAAAAATAAAAAATGTTGTTTGGATCATAAAAACATTAAGAATCATAGCATCATAGAATCATAGAACTGTCAGGGTTGGAAGAGATCTTGAAGATCATTGAGTTCCAACCGCCCTGCCATGGGCAAGGACACTTCCCACTATACCAGGCTGCCCAGAGCCCCATCCAACCTGGCCCTAAAAACTTTCAGGGTTGGGGCTTCTGCCACCTCTCTGGACAACCTGTTCCAGAACACAGCAGTTACATTTTGATATATATTTCTGTCTCATGTCTCCTGTATTTTAATACAGGAAACCAAGTATTTCATCCAGGTTACATCCTCAACATCATTCTTTAATAATAGACAACAATTATTCTTTTTACATTAATGAGACATCTTACCTGAAAAAAAATTTCAAGCGAAGAACAGACACCTCAGAAATGGAAACAAACCTCACAGATATCTACCTTATTGCATTTTCCTTATAATACCACTCTGCTATTACTGCCGGAAATCTGTGTCCCTGTGTCTGCAGTTATCAAAAGTGCTGTTGCAGGCAGAAAGAAGGCAGACTTGGTGGGCTACTGAGAGGATGGCATTAAAACATAGTGATTTCCTAGGCATACCTTCAAATGGTCTGATGGATCATTTATTACACTTAAAATCTTGCTAAATTCCTCATTTTTCTAGGAGAGCCATGAGACCCCTGACGTCTGCCCTTATCTGCTTACAATTTAAATATAAAACAACACAGATAACAGATTGTTGAGGAATTGTCATATCACTAAGACAATATTAGCCAGCATAACTGCAAACAGACTAACATTTATAGAATAATTATTATTCAGTGTTAGCTTAAAATCTTGGACTGGTGCTGAGGACTTGCTGCCATTTCTTCTCCTTCAAATGGATCTCTGCACTATTGCTGCAATTTAGCAATGTTTATGAAGTTCATTTTGCCCTTAAATCCAAATTGAACATTAGCATTTTGTAACATTACCCCTTTATATGTTCCAGTATGAAGCAAAAATAGGTTCAAGGGATAAGGGAATCCAGCTCATAAAATGTTAATTATTGCTCCAATAAAAATGTTAATTAACTCGAGTCTAAAATGCCAACAGAAATATGTGTCATCTTTGTTGTGAACTTGAAAGTACTGGGTACTGATGTCCTACACAAGAAAAGGCATACTTTCCAAACAGAAAGCAAATCACGATTTTACAAGTATAAAAATTAACAATGTATTTTCTGATTTAGGACCATGTATTTGAAAAAAGTAAATCACAGAATACTGAGAAAGCAGGCTTCATCTCTTTTCTCCTGAATAAGCTGCCGAACTAAGTCTAAAACTAAGACTGGACCTAGCTACATCTAGGCTCCATAAGGAATTCAGAAAGCAAGGGGGTCTACTCTGAACCATGTGACTAAATGAGAGGGTCTTCCTTACCCTCTGCATCTCCATGCCCTGCGTGAATTATTCTAACTCAATCCTAACTCAATTTTCCTTTATATGTTTCCTCCATGCACTAATTAATAAATGAACCTTGCCATCAAATTTATTGGACCTTGGTAAATCACTGCTAAACTTTGTTAAATTCCATTGAATTTATTGAACTCTGTCAAATTATGATTTTACCTCAATGAAACATATTGCTGCTTCTCTCTTTCGAGTGAGGTGCATTCCACTCATCCACAACAGAGTTGTAAGACATCAACATTACCGAACAAGAGTCAGCAACAACACAAAGTGCTTGAGGGTTTAGTTAGACTCAGCCCTGGCAGTAGCCAACGAGGAGTCAGAAAATCTTCAGAACTTCAGCATTAGCTTCACATCCTGTGAATCTGAAAGTAATTGCTGCTTTTCCAATGACTTTAATGAGGGTAGAAACAGAACACTAGAAATACAAAAATAACCAAGTGACTGGAGTTGTTTGGGTTTTTTTTTCAAGAAAATGTTAAAAGGAAAGAAGAAAGGAAGAAATGAAACAGGAAAGAAATTATGTGTAAAAGATATCAAAGAAATCCCCTTACGTACTAAAAAAGTATTATCAGCCAAATAAATCAGATCTGCAGTACATTCCAGTGAAACATACACACACATTCAGTGAAACATATACACACAGCTACTGTAAGGTGAGAGAAAAAAAAGCTTCATTCATTATTCCAGGCTGACAACACGGTAGCAATGGGAAAGATCTGGCTCATATCACTTAAAAAAACCCCAACAACTTATCAGAACCAGTTATATCAACAACATATCTACAAAATGCTTTAACTTTCAATAAATGCTTTTGTTTCAAGCAGAGTTCCTGAAAGCTAAATTTAAACAAAATAATAATTGCAAAAATGCTTCTTTCTTAATTAAAAGAAGACAAAAGATCATCTTCATAAAGTGCTGCAAAATGTAATTAATTACTGGCACCTTATTTTTTTACCTTGTCCTTTTTTTCACCTCATTTCATTCTGATTCATTTTTAAAAAGACTGATTTTGCAAAAATGAAAAGCATTCTCACACAGCCTGCAGAAATAGCCTTCATGCTCTCCACGACAGCATCAGGAAGAGCTGTTGACACCCTGAATGTGTCATCTGGTATCAGGACAAATTGCTAGAATGTGTGTTATACAGAAAACATATATTTATTGCTACTTTGTCGTGGCTCATCCACGAGTACATGGAAGCGGTTCTATATCACACCTGCCTTTTTAAAACCAAAACCTTTACTGATTTAACTGATGAGGATGTGGTTGCCTCAGATTTCATACTGAGTGGGCAGACACATCGCTGTTAAAATGTTAGAGTTCTTAGCACAGGGAACAGAGATCTAATAGCAATCACAACTTCTTGCCAGAGAAGAATTAAACATCTGTTTGCGCCAGACCAAAGACATAGATAGGAAATCTCACTTTCCATCTGTCAGTCTGATACATTTCATATGGGTTAAATAATGTTTTTTTTTTTTTTAAAAAAATGGTTATTTGTGTTTGTCTTTGTTTTCCAGGTCACATACTTCAGCTTGACCAATTTCTTTGTGTTCGGTTTCGAATGGAAACATAAGTGTGTACTCAAATTCATGAGGGTTTATCTGCACACGTTAACAATTACTCAGAATATGTTTTTCCCTTAATGATGAGGCGTACTGCACCTTGAAACGTGTGTATCTTTATGTTCTACCTCCTGTGTACAGCCTTTGACAATACTGAGTTAATTCTGGAAAGATAAGCCTCCTATTTGGTTATATATGCATTCATTTCTAGAGTACTACAAATGCACACAGTGCTAAGAAAGTCTTGAGAGAAGAGGTTCCTTTCTCAAAGGGCTTTAAAGTCTGATATGATGAAAGAAGAACAAACAAGGCGGAAAAAAAGTCAGTACATTGACTGGATAGCGTTGGGTTTTTTTTTTGTACAGGAATATCTCATGGAACAGGGAAGACTTCAGTACTTTCTTCAAAACCAGCCTGGACTAAAGTACTCCAGCATATATAATACTACCTGCTCAAGAAAAACTAAATCCTATATTCAGTGAATAAAGAGAAAAATAGGTACAATTAGAAAGAAAGAGGAGTACAGTATCTATCAGAGCAGAGCTAGAGACCAGTGCAGAATTACATATAGTCTGATTGATCAAGAAACAGCAGCTTGGACTTGCCAGTGAAGGATGGGGACAGTAGAAAGGGGCAACAGGAGGGAAAGCAGAAGAAAAGAAAGACTAACAGCTAGTCTTTAATTGAATGAACGGAGAGGAAGAAAACAGAACATATTGAGGAAGAAAGGGGTGGCCACAAAGGAGAGCCAGACAGAATATCAGTTTGAGGCTTTGAATGAAAAGATGAATTTCAAAGATCTCTTTCCCTAATGGGAAAATATCCAACTTAATATAGGCAATTTCTTCCCATGTAAATGATCTCTTTTGAGAGAATAATCTTTGTTAGTTAGGCATTACAAAATATAATCGTTGAAATATAAAACTTTCAGCCCATTATAGCTGTATGTGTTTTGCCATGATTTTAAAGGGGAAATTGAACCACTAATATGCTGACTGGCTGTGAATTATAATGTCAATTAGACAAAGCAGACAGCTAAACTCCAATTCTATAAATGTGACTGCAGGAAAGAATGAATTCCCTGCTAGTGATGGCTGGTATTAAAGGCAAAATTCAGAGATTTTTCAGGCTGACCCAACTACCCCTTACTGTAACTCTTTATTACACAAAGAGAAAATACTTGCAAGTTCTTCAAACCATGAATGAAAGTTAAGAGGTTGAGCAAATCTGAGACAAATTAGCTGACTAAATCATTAAAATGAATAATCAACTTGACTCCCATCTGCTTGCATTACTAAGATTGAAATAAAAAGCACAACTCTGCCATCCGTTTTTCTCCGGTTCCAAATAAGTCCAGAGAGTCCTATACTGAGTCAGACAAAAACAAATGCATAGTTTTTAGAAATAGTTACTGGTGTGCATTTAGCACTTTGTGGGCCCTGTGAAACACATTCACAGCAGTACTCATTCAAGTGTTTTAATTACTGTAATATCTGCTATAGCAGCAGTCAAACAGTGGCATTTTGAACTTAATCTACTGATGCAGCCTCAGGAAAAGCCCTGATTATCTGGGCTTTGCAGCTTATGTCAAAAGTCCTTGAAGGTTTACACAACATTTTTCCCTCGCTCTTTTTAAAAAGTTAAAAGAAATGTGCAAGTGTGTTAATACTCTAGGGTCTGAAGAGTAAAGAAAAGCTAAGTCATTACAGTACAGTAAAACAAATGTCATTTTGATGCAGGACTAATTAATGTGGAAGTTTTGTCACACTCAGGACCTGAGTTAGCTACGTCTACAAAGATCCCACCTGCTTTTAATTAAGTCATGGATACCTAACTAGCACCATATTACACCCTGTAATTCTGTCCCAGTTCCATTCCACACACTACATCAAGAATCACCCTGAAAATTAGGATACGTGGTCTTTAAACTGTAAACAACTCTGGGGACTAGCAATACTCAAAAAATCTCTGAGCTTCTAAAGGTGCAAGCAACTGGTTGTCCGTCCTTGGCTGAATACAGTTGAAGCAGATTGTTACTGCAAACATCGTATTTCTGAAATGTCTTCTTTTCTTCAGCTAACTATTCCTGAAAGTGGCTAAACCTTTGTATGTTTAACTTTTTTGTGTAAATTTCCAGCCATACCTGAAGAAGTGTATGTGTTAGGAAACAGGTGAGATTATGCATGTAGAGAATTTGCAAACAGCTTTCCTAAAAAGGGGGGAAAAATACAGATTAATCTAATTTGTTGCTAAGACTGATGCTAGGATAGAGTCTGTAACATCTGAAAGTCTGGATACTAAACAGCTTACAGTTTTGACTGTCTTTATTTTTACTGCTTTCTAATTCCATTACCTTGCAACAAAGTGAGGAATGTTCCTCTGCTGTCAGGCTAGTCACTATGTTTGTAGCAATGTATTTTACGCAGAGGAAATTTCTTTATGAAATCAAATTTCCAATCTAGCCAAAAAGAGTTACTTTGAATGAATACCTTCTCCTTTTTTTTTGGGAGATGTTGTGGGAATTTTTTGAGTAAAAAATACCATTTTATTGCTACCAATGCAGAATCCTCTATCTAGCTCTGTAACTGTCTAGAGAAGTTTCTCTAAGCATCAGTACTGACAGATGAGCTTCTCGGTGACCTAATCACAAGTTTTCCTGTAAAGGAGAACTTGATGAGAACCACAGGGGGCAGAGCTGCAAATCCCCTGAAAGCCCAATGTCCAAGATCCATCAAGAGAGGTGCTGTAAAGCACTGCTGTTTCTCTCCCCTCCCTACAATCCACAAACTAGACTGCCAGGCTTCAAACTAGAGCGAGGAATTGGACAGGCTTAAAAATGACTCAGACAAAAAGTGTGGTCGTTTAGTTCTACGAGCTCTAGACAGTTATCCAGTAGAGTGCAGCTGAAATACTGACGCATAGGAGAAAGCGCAGGCAGTGTTACAACCTGTTGCAGCATCTTAAGCTCTCGTCTCTAAGACGCTGCTGCAGTGAGAAGTGATCTGAGAAATCTAAAAGATCAAAGCAGTCAGGAGGCATAAAAAGGTCTCAAAAGGGCACATCAGAACACTGACATACATTTACGTGGCATCCAAGAGTTAGTCACGTAGCAGTCACAAAGAGGGACTACACACTTGATCAGGAAAACAGGCTTCTCAGAAAACCATAAGAAAGCCAAGCTGCTTTCTCATTTCATTTTTGGATTATAAAATGCCATTCAAATTCCTCACTACATTATTGTATCACACTTTTTACATAACTTTAGTCATTCTTAACAAACAAACACATCTTGTGGAAGGTGTTGTTGAGGCAAGAGCAGCAAAACAGGTAAGAAATACAGAAACATTTTTCCCACTCTGAACTGTTTTAATTAAATATTAATATTCTCAAAATAAGAGTTTCTTCTATTCATGTAATCTCTAGAAAATTTTTTAATGTAATATTTATTATTATTCTGAATATTCTTTATTTTTACAATGTTATGTCACAAACTGTACTTCTGAGATATTAATATTTTTCAATTAGTTTCCCTTTTACTTTCTTATTTAATTTTAACACTTGCAGCAGAGTATAAAATGCATTATAAGCACAGGTCACAAAAATGTCCATGAAGAAGAATTAAAATTTAATAGAAATACATTTATATAGTATATTAAACAAAGACTTCATCACTTATTCAGCAATGCTTTGTCCTAACACCAAGACTAAAAATAGTAATGTTATCCATGTGATCAATGGAACAGACCCATAAAAGCAGTTAGAGTAGTTATTCACCAAAAGACATTAAAACAACTGTGCACTGAAAGCTATGGAGATAGAAGTATTAAATATTAAAACACCCACTGTTAACTGCCCAGTTTGCTTGGTAGTGCAATAAAACCCATTACAGATAAACTTTTGGGCTGCAAGGAAAGGGGGAAACACCCTTATCTGTAATTTTGTTTTTCACTCATATTCTGTCCAGAAGACAGCTATAACATACACAGACATATATATTTCATATTCAAAATGTGTCACTGAAGTTTTGAGCAGGCATCATTTTTAAAGTGAAGGTTTACTGTTTTAGAAATCAGAAGGAACAAAATGCAGTGCTTTTGGCCCTTGTATTGCAACAATCCAATTTTTAAGCAGTGAATCTAGACTTGTGATTCTATAGATGTCTGATAATACCTCAGTCATGACATCCCCAAGCGTGAACACTCAGCTGGAAACATCTCATTGCCGAAATCATAACTACCAGAAAACAGGTCAAGAAGAAGAGGAAGAGTGGAGCAGGGAACAAGGTCCTGTAGCCAGCCTATTCATTACTACTAAGCTTAAGGCAGGCAAGGAGAATCCTTTGTCCTTTGTCCTTTAGATACTTGCTACTTCACTCCTGAACTCCTGCACATGAAGACCACACTACCGTTTACAGGAGGAGATACAGATGTGGTTGAACGAGGTCTGCTTCCCACAAGCAGCAGAGATGCAAAACCCACCAGAGCTCTCCCAGTGGAGATGCACAGTCGACACCACCTTTCTGCTCCAGATAACGCAGGCCCTATACACCATAAACCATGCGCCAGTCCATCCCAGCCATCCCCTGAGGCTTGTTCACTCCCTGGTGCCTTCACAATGACAGCTTTAATTTTCTATGAAAGAGAGAGTGCGTGATTTAACACTTGCCTTTAGGAGTTTCAGCTGTTAGACCAACGTCGGAGGTTCAGACTCCAATGAAGAATGGTATAACAAGGGAAGTGAAATCAATGGAAGCACACAAGTTTGTAAGGGATTTGCTTAATTAGGAGCATATAGTTCTGCAATTTGTGGAATTAATCTCCAGTTGATTTACAGTTCACCCCATTTTCTTGCATTTTTTAACTTTAGCATACATTCATTATACCAAAAGACATTTGGACCAACAGGAAAGTGTGTATTTATTACCTACCTGTCTTTTCTTCCTCTCACTCAATTTTTGTTATTATTAAGAATCTGCTTATTTTTCAGATATTTGCAGAATTTACATCTAAAGGATTATTTTTCTTGCATGTCAAATCATATATTATCCTGACAGCAAATGGTCTACTTAGTTTATGCTTAAGCAATCTTCTGAAGGGTTGATATCGCTACTAATGCAAGGTACCAGATCTCACTTAACTGTCCTTTGCAGATGTAATTAAGTACTTCCAAATGTTTTGCTTAATTGCATTCCTTAATGTTCTGAGTGATGTTTTGCTCTTTTCCTTCAGTTATGAATTGCATTTATGGCTTCCAGTAATCCCATTTATCACTGCAATTTGCTTAGCTTGAAATGTGCTACATTAATTAGTTCTTTTCAAGTCTCTTAAAAGAAATGTCTGGAGATCATTAATTCTATATGGGCAATTTATTATTGCTTAAGAGAATTACATATTGCAGTTTGTTGCTCTTTTTCATAAACTCCTTTCAGTATTTCCCTGTATAAAAATTAGCTTACATGATCACCTTTCATAAACACTCCCTAGTGAGCACTATTGTAATTTTTTTGTAGTTATAGAAGACTCCCAAACATTCAATAGCTAATTACAAACAAACAGCATTAGGATTTTTTAATTTTTTTTTTTTGGTAAACTGTTATTCTAAGGTAAGTTTGCAAAGCGACATATTGTCAGAATATGCAGTTTCCATGATTTATCAGTATACAAAATGGTAATGATGAAGGTGCACCATGCAAAGAAACGCAGGGGAACCAATAGTGAAATTGTTCTTCGGACAGTTATTAATCTGGAGAAGAAAATATTGGTTTTTATCTTTCTTGGAATAAAAGGAGAATACAAATCTCATCCTCCATTCTCCTTCTATTTCAGCATTCTGCCCCAGTTATAAGAGTTTACTGCTGCAAAGGCTTGTTCACATGCTTCATTTCAAACACATCATTTGCCACACTGAGCTTAGTGCCTTTAAGCACAGGAGTAAGTCTTAGTAAGATCACAGTGTTATTCAGAACATGTTGACTCCAATACGGGGGAATTTCTGAAGCCATCTGTTCACCTCCTGAAGAGAAGAGGAGGAGTACTGAGTATCCTAAAAACCATGGGAAAACCCCCTCCTGGATCTATTGACATTCACACTGCTATAATTCAAAAGGAGATCTAGTAAATGGTGGAATAACACAATTATTACAGTTGAAAATAAAGGTAATAATTACATATGACTATTATTACCTGTCTAAGGAAGATGAACAAAGGCACGGTTTTCAACTTAAACAGTAAATTCGAGGTGGGAGGAGTTTCAGTTGTTTGGGAAATTGGCACAGCATGAACTCCTCATAATAGAAAAGGTACCTACATATTCCCTTCTAATATACACCTTTAGATGTCCCCAATCATGCTCTGTGACAGTAAATTGACTAGTTCCTGTTCTATTGTTCTGCTCCAAAACGAAACATATTTTTTCTGTTGTATTTTTTTAATATGAAAATAAATTAATATGAATCTAAGTATCAGTAGATATAGCTTCGTTCTTTTACTTATTTTTGGGTCTCACAAGAGCAGAGTAGAGGGACAGAATCGCCTCCCTCAGAAGAGAAGCCATATTGCATTAACAAAGATCCATCTAGCTCTATCCACCTCTGATATTGGCCTATAGTGTAGAACAAACATACTGAGTATTTCCACTAGAAAACTAGAAATGTGAAGAGCTGCTGGGACAGCAGTTTTGTAAGGGTGTAAACTCATTTCAAAATCTTCTCTCAATATATGTACTACAACCTTCATTACAGAAACCCTGATAAAGTAGATCTGCATGAAGTTAGTGACATGGTCCTATTACTATATAATTGAGAACTTAAATCGGGCAAGAAAGGCGGGCGCTGAACACTCACTATGCTAAGAATTCATAAATAATGCAGTGCAGGATTATAACTTTCACTGTATGAATGAGACTGAACATAAATCTCAGATAAAGAGTAAATATTTTCTAGTGAAGTTCATTTCCCTTATGTGATATCCAGCCTGTTATGGTATAATCCTGTTGTTCTCTTGGTTACCCAACACAATCACCACACAATAAAACAGCCTTGCAGAGTTTGTTCATCTTTCTGAACTAATTAATAAGAAAATCAGTAAGGGTTTACCATCTTTCTTCACCTGGATAGGCAATGGGATGATATCACAACTTTTTTGCGATCAGAGGGAGACATTCTGAGCCAGTCTTGGTTTTGCAACATGGGAAGCATTGTCACATTATGACACAACTTAAAGATGCAATATACAGATCTTGCAGTTTAGGATATGATGGATTTCCTGACTTTCATTTTAGCTGGTTTGAAAGAAAAAGGCACCAATTACTAAAACAGCAATATCAGTAAATTTTACTACTATCTAGGAGTGGCTGCTCAGGTAACAACCCAAACTCTGAATTAAAAAGAAAACAGTCTCTACAAGCTTGTTCTTATCTCATTGGCTTTATAAAGAAGAAACTCTCCTGAAATATTTTACTGGAAGACTTCAGAAGTAAGCCTGGAATTGGATGATCACCAGAAGACTATGGCAGAGCATATGAATAGGAAAGAAAATTGGTCTTTCTATAGGAAATAGAGTAAAGGATTAAGGAATTAATCAAATATCAGAGTATGATGAAATAATAATTCAACACAGAGTCCCTGGTCTTACTCCCCCAGCCTCTTCTTACTCATAAAAGTAGAAACTTTCTTAGATTAGGACAGACTTATTTAGTTTTTACTTTGCTTTTCCTTTGCAGGTTATTACTGCCTGTAACATACTGCCCTGGTAGATATATCTTGTCTTTTTCCTGTGAGATACAGAGAGAAGCAGCAGCATAGGCAACAATAGGATATTCTAATTACTACTCTCTATACACAATATCTAGTAATAATAGAATATAATTGTGCTCTTCTTTATATCTATTTTAAGAAGGATAAGGTCAACATCTTTGCAGAGGGTTTCTAGCAGGTAGCTTTTTTTCAGAACAGAGTTAAGAACTACATGACCTCCTGGGGTCCTTTACAGATCTAAAATTTTATGATTATATCAGCTCTTTGAAGACTTATGGATTGTGCCTCGCTCAAAGTGGAATATTCTCTCATCACTTGGGACAATGCCTGCTTAGTGTCTTAGGTTACGCTATCTTTTTGTATTAATATTGGCAGCACTATTATTGATGTTTGGATTCTTTGTCATTACTCTGTTTGACATGAGAAACATTTTTACATCCTTCTGCCTCAGCAGCATGCCATTACCATTTGAAATTTCTCATAGAAATAACTAACAGAAATTAAAGAAAATCACCAATGTGTATTTTTACTGTGACTTCAATTGCTACAGCAACGCTTACATGTTTTAATGGCAACACAGGAAACTGAGGTAATATAAATCCTCTCAGTCAAAAAAAAAAAAAATTAGTTACTAGTAATTCTGGTATATGCATTTTATCCAAGTTAAGGATTAAAGTGTTTACAATCAAGCTAATCTTGATTTTGTTTTATGCTTAAGGCTGTAGCTATGCAACTGCAACTGTTAGTACTTATCAAATACAATCTCCAGTAAAATTTTTACACAATTATACACTTCACAAACTATCTCCAGTAGCTTCCAGATTACCACTAACCCACAGGCTGGAAAAGCCTACTTCTTTTCATTGACTGTAGAAAAATATATATCTCCTTATTTGAGCAACTGAATTCTTTGACTAAAGATAAACACTGTTAATGCTGCCCTAAATGCCCATATGGTTTTAAGAATTACAAGCAGTGGATTATCTGATTTAAAATGTAGGAAATCTGTGTGGAACTTCCATAGCACATTTCCTTAAACCACTTCCCAGCACCATAACAGGTCAATAATTCAGTTCAGACTTAGAAGAAATACCCACTGTCCAGTAGTGACGATTTTCCATCTAAGTATGTCTTAATATTACCATTCAGCTTGTGAAAAAAAACACTGCAGCATAACAAAGAAATGCTGCAGAGTGTTGTGTGTTATTTCATTACTGCATAACACAGTTCAATATTTCAACCTGTCTCTTACAACCCTGCAATATAGATTCTGTTTAAATAAACAGCTGCATTAGTGCTTCAAAAGGCTAGAAACGTTTTGACGCAGATTACTGCTTTAAGATCCTTTTCTCCAGAGCACAGGAACTATATTCTTCCATCTATTTACATACTCAGAGAAGACTGAAAATATAAGTATCATGAAAAGATATTTTTCCCCTCAATCTTTCTGGTTTTCAGAATAGCAAACATCAGTTGAGAATGGCTTTGTAAATTGCAGAAATTTCAAGTTAAGTCTCAGGCACCTTAAATGCATTGGTCACTCCTGAAAGCCACCCCCAGCTTAAAATACCTTCTGGTTTGTTAGTTCAAGAAGCTGTAATGACTTAAGTAATCTTTTATTTCAATGCACTCTTTTATATATACCTATTAGCTCAGAAAACAATCCTTTAGATATTTTATAGCTATTTAAGTATAATGAACTTCTCCGTTCTTAGTTAGATATAGGAATTATGATAACACAGATGTCTAAGAAGGAAATGCTATCATTAGGACTTCTCTCAATTCCTACCAAGTGATAAGGAATGCTGAATAATCTACAAATTTCAGCACCGTGCTTTTGAACTTACACTAAGAGATGACAGAAAGATTGCATGTAGATAATACACAAACTATGTATATAGATGCAAACAGGTCTTTTATTTTCATGAGAGAAGTAGAGGATTTTGGGGATCAACGTGTCAGAGACTGATACACTTTGTTTAGGAAATGCTTTGTTAGTCTGATGGTAAGTGATGCAGTCTTGATGCGTGGAAAATTAAAGTTAGGATACCAGTAATCTGAGCAGAACAGATTAACATTTTTATTATTCACGGCCAAGAGATTCTCACAAATTCCTTAAAATAGCCCATAACTTTAATTACAATATTAGAAATACGGGAAATATCAGAAAACTTTAAGAAATTTAAAACTATGTCACATTACCTTCCTCTCCTCTATCTGGCTTCTCTCAAACTTTTTTCCATAAAACCTCATCTTTCTTTAATTGAACTCTGTAACAATTATAATCTTCTCACTCATACTCACTAGTAATTTTTGGGTGATACTCCATCCCTTCCTGTAGCAGTCTATTTCTACAATAAGCTGTTTAGGGAAAGCTCTGTATTTATATACCCCCTAACAAAAAGCAGAACTCATTCTTTATTTGCCCCTTTAGGAACCGCTGTGATACATGAAATTATTAAACTGACAGATTTTTCAAAAAGGAATTAGGAGTAAGTAATCTTAACTAAATGTGGGTGTTTTTAGCACCCTTCTTGCAAGACTGACAACATTTTTATCTATTTAATTACTGATGCAACATAAGCCATAAGTCATTCATCTGCAAATAAGGAAGCCAGGCTACTCTCACAAACAGGAAAACTAATAGTTTCCTGGAAATCTGTAACTCTGAAGAGAACCTGGACATTATAGCAGGCAAGCCACTGAATGCAGAGTCGAGTGAGGCACTGTAGGAAACAAGGTTAACATATAACATACAACCAAGATGGTGGGTAAGGGCAAGAGCATACATGCGACCATCACTCAGTGCTGTTAATAGGTTCCATACTACAAAGAGAATGTTGCAAAAGAGAAAAGGTAGACTAAATTGACTTATTTAAACATCTGGCTTTTTATGGCAGGAAAAAATCTCTGTAGATGACTGGAAAATGACATTTCACAGGGAAATCTTGGGTACAAAAGTGCTCCTGTGTCAGAGAAGCAGCTGGCAGTCTCAGTCAGAAAAATTAAAACAAAACAGAAAATTATATACACTTCATAAAAACACATGTGATTAACTATTAGAACTACCAAGGGAAGATAGATGTGAGATAGATGATGATGGGTATGTTCTAGCCTAAATAGATGTTAACCTCCTTTCAGCTGGATTCAGTATGTGAATGCCGAGTAAATCTCAACTGTTTCTTAATTATATTTTATATTAGTGGTACCCAGGTTTTCCAACAAGGTCAGAAACATAACTCGGTTACTGACAGGCAGGGATGTGCTGTGACCCCATTTGTATGATCAGGTCATAGAATCACAGAATCATAGAACCATAGAATCATCTAGGTTGGAAAAGACCTTTAAGATCATCTTGAGAGAGAAGGTCTCCTCTGAGCTTCCCCCTCTCCAGGCTGAACCCCAGGTCCCTCATCCACTCCTCAAAAGACTTGTGCTCAGGACCCTTCACCAGCTTCACTGTCCTTCTCTGGACATGCTCCAGTACTCAGGACAACGGGGCAGACTTCCCCATTGGAGTTCAAATGGCACCCAGAGCGCACCAATACCAGGCACAAGAGTGCCCATTATGACATTACAACCTACGATGCGGAGTCAGGCGGTTATCTCCAGCCATGCACGCCAAGACTCTTCCCGCTTGGAAAACTTAGTGCACAGGGAGAAATCAGTTCTGTTTTTAGCAAAAACTACTCAGAATAGAGAAATGGAGGGTAAAGGCCAAATCCTGCCAGGCCGAAAGGCATAAGCAGCATTTGGCTGTATTTAAAAGCACAAGCTGCCAAAATACAGGTGAGGTGCAAATCATCAGGAAGACAAATGTTACGAGGCGGTGCCGACTGTCATCAAGATCTCCTAAAAAAAATCAGGGTGTTTCAGGAAAGTCTCATTGTGGCACAGTCTCCATCCTTTTGGTGTTTCAAGAAATCCTTATTAGCCAGACCAAGGCCTAGCACGGTACAGAAACTGTAGAATCATAGAATTGTTTGGGTTGGAAAAGACCGGAAGGGCATGGCCATCAACACCGTGACAGAGGAGGACAAACGGACACTGCGCGACATCGAGATCTTTTACAACACAGCCATCGAGGA
>VWZK01000765.1:0-24167 GCA_013396935.1 Baryphthengus martii | reverse complement strand
GCTGGGGGCTTCTTGTCCTCCTGGGCACTCTCGGGCTCATCTGCAGACGCCTGGCAAACAACCTCCCCAGGGCTCTTCCCGCTGGAAATTTTCCGGCTACTCTGCCCCAGCCTGGAGCGTTGCCGGGGGCTGTTGTGACACAAGGGGAGGACCCAGCCCTTGGCCTGGTTGACCCTTATCCCACTGGCCTCCGCCCACCCCTCCAGCCTGGCCAAGTCCCTCTGCAGAGCCTCCAGGAGACCAACCCTCCTGCCTAACTTCGTGCCGTCTGTGAATGATCCTAAATCCTCTCGCCCAGACCACCGATAAAGATATAAAAGAGAACAGGCCCCAGATCTGATCCGTGGAGACACCATTGGCAAACGGGCACCAACTGGAGTTCACTCCACACCCCATCAGTCTCCGGGCCTGGCCACCCAGCCAGCTTTTTATCCAGTGAAGGTAGAGAACAATGAAGAACTTTTTAAAGGTCTGGGAAAAATAGGATTGGTTGTGGATGAAGATGCACCTTGGTGATGTGAACCCTGTGGGTGTGTGAAACGTGGCCAAAGAGAGGAAAAAGGGACGAGGGGACTGTGGGGAGCGGGGAGGTCGTTTTGTTTGTTCTTTTAACTAAGGTGGGAAGTGGGAAATACTCGACACACCAAGAGGAATTTTAAAAAGCAGACAGTTTAATCACTTAATAGATCTCACTTTATTGCAATCACGATTTAACAGGAAAGTTTTGCTATTCTGAAAGGGAACAGCTACTCTCTAATAAATTAGATAAAGCACATAATTTTATGTTAAATACGACTGAGATATACTTAGGATTTTTTAAGGACGTGGAGTTTGCAAACTTGAGGATATATAAAACTGACTATGCAGAAAACTGAACGCCATGAAGAGCATAAGGCGGAAATAACAGGAAAATTTTCAGTCTGTGATCCTTAAAGTGAGAGGGAACAAAATTGTGTCACCATATAATTACGGAGTGATGATGCACACAGACAATATTTAAGTTGGGGCTACGTGTGGAATATTAATTCAGACATTTGCTAACTTTCAAATGCTTCATTTTGCGATGTTAATAATGTTCATTTAGCGAATGTTATCTACTTCACAGCATCTTGGAGAGAGGGACTTGAAATCAGGTTTAAATAGATAAGTAGGACTTTGAAATGATTGATGTTCTTTATTTCCTGTATAAGTGACGCAATAGCAAGTAACTGTGGGAATGTCTTGGCTGTATAAGCAGAAACACTCTATCCAACCAAAATAATGCAGTTTTCTGCTTTCATTTCAGTCAATAATGTATAGTTAGGAATAGACAGGAATATTCTGAACCATTTGCTTTTCCAGATCCATCAGAATTCTTTTTCTGCAGTTCTCCAAGTCCCACTCATTTTAACTCCAATTAGCTATCAAATTAACAGGGGGGGGAGGGGGGGGAAGGGAATAGAATCCCAGCAAGGTGAGGGTTGTAAGGCCCCTCTGGAGCTCACCTGGTGCCACCCCCCTGCTCCATCAGGGTCACCCAGAGCAGGGGGCCCAGCAGCGCAGGGTCCAGGCACCTTTGGAATCTCTCCAGAGAAGGAGACTCCACAAGCTCTCTGGGCAGCCTGGGCCAGGCTCCAACCCCCTCCCACCAAACAAGTTGCTCCTCCCGCTCCCAGGGAACCTCCTGGGTTGCAGTTGGTGCCCGGTGCCCCTTGTCCTGGCGCTGGGCACCACTGAGCAGAGTCTGGCCCCAGCCTCTTGCCCCTCCCCGGGGCCCTTGAGCTCTTGCTCAGCCTTGATCAGCTCCCCTCGGGGGCTGCTCTTCTCCAGGGTTCTCCGCCTTTCCTCCTCCAGGAGGTGCTCCAGCACATGCTGTAATATATGGGATCTAACCCAAGATGCACTGACCCTTTGTTCTATTAGAAGAGTCAGTTCTGTGTGCACCTATAAAAGCAATAATCAGTCATTAATAAGCACCCAACATTTGTCAGGAAGGTCCGTCTCCAAGACCAGCTCAGTCTGAGCATCTTCAGGGGACTGCACCGAGATCAGGTCCCTCAGAAGGGCCAAAGAGGAGATTTAACATGTGGGGTGCCAGCTGCACCCAGGGAACCTACTCCTTCCAGCCAAGCAACACCAATTTCAGCAGCAGCTATTACCCACAGCCTTTCTTTTAGGGTTCTTTTTTTAACAGTATAAATTGCTACTACAGAAGAATTGGAAACGTTGCTAATTAGCACCTTCCTTTTGAAGGCTAAGATTTTAAATTACTCCTGATCTATTAGCGAATCCGTTAGGAACAAGAAGTCAAGTACCCTCATTCCAAAGCAGCACTGCCTCCTCTTCCCTTGGAAGGGATAAACTTCCCTCAGAAGCTTCTCTTCCCAGATCCTGAAAAGAATTTTGTCTCCACAAAGACAGGAGGCAGGAGGAGCAGCTTTTGCTGCCCAAAAGCACAATAAGGGCTCATCCAAAACACGCAATTCTTCTGCATCCACAGCCCCACAGCGCGTAGCGCAGCTGCCTCAACACCTTAAAAGAACAGCACAGGATTTTCTCTATTTTATTTTATTTATTTTTCCTTAATTAATTAAAAGGACCATCTGATAGAATATGTAGCGCACAGTCCTAAATTAGGTTAGAGGATTAGAGGATTTATGGTGTGCCGTCTGCGAGTACTCACAGAACAAAGAGCAAAATTCTCCTATCAGACGGGGTGTAATTTTTAAGGAGATCCATACTTAGCGTCAGAATCTGATGCCCAGCACATACTTAAACTGTCTTGACTAATCCTTTGTAAATTCCCCTGCCAACACCACTAGATTTGTGCCACTGCTTCCACCGGCACCTTCGGTTGAGGGAATCCCCACGACTGTTACCAGGTCGTTTTACACACAGATTTCCATCAAACTAACACGAGACACGGGAAGTCCTAGTAATGATTCCTTAAAGATGGACGTACACCACCACCTGTTTGGAGTTCTATTCATTTAGGCAACGTAATTTTAATTTTTACAAGGCAAGGATAAATGGATAGAAGGAATTTTCTTTTCTGTACGTTTTTGTTGAATGACAGCTATTTATAATATCGGTTTTATTAAAGGATATTCAAACATGTAGCCTTTCTCAAGGAAAACCTGCTCCTGGTAGTGTTTCACTTTAAGGTCACTACCTCTGGAAACCACAGTGAATTAGGGAGTGAGATGGGGAACAAAGACTTCCAGGACAGACAATATAAAGCTTTACTTAGTGCAAACGACACAGCATCCTCCCGAGGCAGTCAGAGGCACCCAGACCTATCAAACAAAAACCCATTGGTATTGAAAAATCTTGCCAAAAAATGCACTGAACTGATGAGTCTGACTTCCAAGTCCTGCTATAGAGAAGTACTAACAACATGGGGAGATACTAACACATCAGGCTGATGAAGGGATGTGAAATTTGCACTTCCTTGGTTGCCAAAAAAAACCAAACCCCAGTTAGCCCTACAGCAAGGGTTAACAGTCAAGATTTGACCAATCCAGCTTGTTTGGGAGCTCAATATTAAAAAAAATTAAATATAATTAATTAGGAAGCTCATATGCCCCTACCATAGTTTCCAGAGTTGCCAATAAAGCCCTCATCTCTTCTTTGGGGAAAAACAACATGTTTGCAGATATGTCTCGAAGAAACTGTGGTAGCTTTTGAAAAGTTTCTAGCTCTCTAAAATATGTGTCTACCAACCAATCCCCAGAATACGCATTTTTCATCCCACAGTTACCAGGAGCCATTACTGGAAGGACATTTGAACAAGCTGCCTCTCTGAGGGTGAAAGCAAAGGGTGCAGACAGATTAAACACAGAACAGAAATTCAGCAGCATCTTATTAAATAAAACCAACCACAGCTCTCCCTGCTGACTGTGAAAATCTCTTTCTGCCTGTTCACAGAAGTTTTCGATGCTCTCATCTGGATGAACAACGTTCAAAAGTTCTTGCTTTATGGGTTTGGACTCAACATAGTCCAGCGGCAATTTTCCATCGGAGTCCCTCTGCTGTAGAAGGGCTGGTCCTGCAGGGAAATATCAACATTAATAACAACAGCACGTTGGAGTTGGCAGCTGAGCAAGATTTTGGTTTGGTTTCTGGCAGGAGCTAGGAGCCTGTTTAAATTCCTCTTTGTAGTACGTTACGCTGATGTAAGCGATGAGTGATGCATTTGCAATACAAACTAGAACACGTAGAGAGACTCTCTGTAACAGTTCCTTTAAGATTTTGTCTTAGTTTTCCTCCCAGGATGAAGTCCTAGATAGAACTGGAAGGAAATTCAAGTGCTGCTGGTCCTAAAATTTCAAAGTGGCGATACACAGGGTATGTAAAAACGCAGTGTTATTCGTGTTTTAAAATTATACCAAGTGTTTTATACACCAGGTTATTCGCCAACACGTGACTCCAAATCAAAGGCACGTTCCTATGATAGTCTTTATTTTACTTTTCTGGACGGTGTGGCCAAACCTAACCTAGGTAAGTCAACGGTAGGTCAACCAGGTAAACTGCTGAGGTAGGCCTCCCAGTTTCCCCCAACCACTGAGTTACAAAGTTTGTTCTTAAGAGACTTCGGAAACGCAAAAATTACTCTAATACATAGATTTTAAGTATGTAAATGGGACACTTTTACTGTTTCAGATTATACTACCTTCTCTTGCTATTTCCTGCTCACTAGTACAGTGGAGCTATTAATATTGAAATGGTTTACAGACGCCTTGATATTTTAAGGAAAGGCCAGATCAGTAAGGAGAAAGGAAGGCAGTTAACACTCTACAGGTGGTGGTCCCAAAGGCGAATCTCCTTACCAAAATTTGGGTTACCGTTCTAAAAAGCAAACGATACTATTTTACGCTTGAATGCATTTTCAGGAATTTAATTACAAAATTCACTGCACATCCCTATCCACAGGAGATGTTTTAACTTCGCCGTTGTTAAGGCTGTGTTGCTTTACTCCGTCACCGACTGTGCGGTGTAACTGAATTTTGCAAGTGGAAGGTTTTTTTTAGAGAAAGCAAGCCAGGGAGGGAGAGAAAAAAAAAAGTTTTTGCAGAGATGTGTTCTACATTATCGAGCGCAGTAAACCCGCGCTGAAGGGGCGACGTGCCTCCTACCACAGCCTCGTCAGCGACTCGACAGGCCAGAACCCGGAGCGCGACAACGGCGAAGGGAAGGGTACCGCGCAGCCTCGCGCTTGCCAGAAAAACCTTGATGAATGCAAGTGCAAGTAGAGCTCTTCCCCTAGGACAACGGGATCATCCGCTACCTATTCTTCACGGCGGCTGAGGAAAAATGCACATCTGTCAGCACAGTGTCATTCCCAATCGAGGCGCCGGCCTTACTGCGGTATTGGCTATCGCATCACTTAGACCGATGGAACCCAGCCCCGGTATCGGCTCGGTGTGTCAGACGCAGGGCTCCCCAGATATATAAAGCACCCGGGAGCGCTAGAAGCGAAGCTCAGCACGCACAGAGGTGGAAGTGCAGCGGAATGTATCGATTACGAGCCGGCGCCGGCACAACAGGCACGGAAATAGCCTTTAGGGGGCAGGAGAAGACTGTAAATACAGAGGGTCTTAGCCAAGAATGAAGTGAAATTTTGTTTCCCCGTCTTAATTAAGTAATAGGTCGTCAAAATACGGTGGGTTCTTCTGCCCCGTGGCTACACACAGAATGATTTTTATTGTAAAAATTCAGACCGGGCGAATAACGCGCAGAGATTGAACTATGACACCGTAGGTCAACGGTAAGGTTACCACAAATACTTATTTTAAATCCTTTTCTGAAACGAGTAAGAGAATTCTTTGCAGATGTTGGAGTTTTTTTTTGTAAAAAAACCAAAACAACCCACAACAAAACAAAGAAAACCCCATCCAAAGTTAATTATATTTCAAGAGAAGATACAAGTTCCCTGTCACTGAATAGAAAACACATTGTTCAAAACATTTATCATGTGTCTGCCTAAGGGGCAATGTTTCTTTTTTTAGAAACGAAGGCATCCCTCCCACTATTATCCCTAAACAGCAGTTATCACAATTACAATATAGATTCCTTTCTTAAACTAATTACCAAGCTAATTGTGTTCTTCAAAGACCATCACATTAATTTTCATAAATGCTGAACAAATTTATGTTGGAACACATGATTATATAGAGATTTACCGATCTATTTTTGCATCGCGGTAAAAATAGATCAAAACAAAAGAAAATCCTTAGCTTTGCTTGGTGACTAGGTAATCTTCATCTTCATTAATGAGTTTGGAGAATATAGTTACAATGCATATGGTGTAAAATGCAGAATAAAAACATCACCATATTGGAAAAAAATGTGAAAACCCTGGTTGATTTCATATTCAGCCGATCAAGATAAGTGTGAAAACAGTATTATTTTTATTGTGACCAAAACAGCTTGGCTTAAAAAAACCAATGTTTTAAAATAAATATTTCATAATAACATTGTATTTTAAGCAACTATTAAGAAAAAAACACCAGGAACTTCAGACGGGCTGAGAAGAGCGGGTAATTTCCCTAAAGCAGTTTCACATAAAGGCACTCACCCCCACGCTGGAGCAGCAGCTTGCCAATTTCTACGTGTCCATTTGACAGCGCATCATGCAAAGGAGTCACCCCGTCCACTTGACTGAGCAGGTCTACCTCTGGACAACGCTGCAAAATTTCACGGACACACACTGTGCTGCCATGGTTACAGGCTTCATGCAAAGGCGTCCAGCCAGCATAGTCTGAATTATAAATCAAGGGAAGTTTTAAAACAGCAGAAGTGGCACTAAAATGGTAATAACGTTAACTCGTCAGACGGCAAAACACTTTACTTTTTTTAGGACTCGTCGGGGCTACGGCGGCGGCTTGAGATTTCAAAACAAGAAATTCTATTGGAAGACGTCGCGAGGAAAATGAAGTAGCATTTTTAAAAGCCAATAGGAAACGTGATGTTGAAACACAGTTTAGTTGTAAATTAACCTTTCCTCGAGGTTTGCTATAAAGTCCTCGTTTTGTGTTGTTTAAAGCAATAAAGACGGCTTTAATAGTTTTAATAAACTTTATTTATTGCCAAGTAGATATGAATACAGCTCTTTACACGGCTTAATTTCTCAGTTCTGTAAAGAAAATGAGTAACTTACCTTTAGTATTAATGTCTGTTCCAGGGAAAGAGAGAAGCTGAATCAATCTCTCCACTTTGTTACTTGTGCAAGCTTTATGCAGGGCTGTCTCTCCTACCATAAAAAATTAATAGATTACACCAGACTAGGCAAGATAGCAACTAAAGAAAATAATCAAAGTGCCTGGAACTAGGAGACCTGGCTATATGCCAGAAAATTCAATAATGAGTAAGATTTTCCTTTATCCTGTTTAACCATCTTTTAAGAAAATTCAAAAAAAACCCACAGAGCTTCTGTTCCACCAGAGATCCAGCAATGAAATTGTACTGCAAACGGTTTAACACAGGAATTATCTCCCCCCAGTTCAAGGTTTAAAGATTCAACCACACTATAAAAGCACCAAGTGATCACAGAACACCAAAAATACCGGGTTTTGAAGCAATAAAACTTTAGAGTGCAGTTGCCCTCCCTTAAATTTATTCATGAACCTACGTTAAAATGTATGGTTCTTTTTACACAGCATTTATAGCTTAATTCAAATGAATGTTTCTGGCTAAGCACGAGTGCCTCCACACACTCAAGTATAATTCAGAACTTCAGATCCGTTAACAGATGGTTTGCTGTTTCTTAATAGGCTGCCTGACTTGGCTACAGTAGCAAGGGAGGGGGGAAAAGACAGAGAAATAAATGAAGGGGTCCTAATAATCGTAATACAGAAAAAAAAAAAATAAAAATAAAAAAAAAAGAAAATCCTTTGGAAAGAAAAAAAAAAATATGAAGCCCCAAGCCTTAGTACTGTGTGAAGCTGGAGTAAGTGTGAAAAATTGAACAGCAAATGACTGAGAAGTGCTGCTTACATGTAAGCCATTAGTTTCTGCATGATAAAAACTTCAGACCCATTCTAAACGCTGTTTTGCTTTCACTAAATGATTAGGCTTGAACGTGAGCCAGAGGAAAATCTTGATGCCAGGTGAAAGATGATGCAACGAACATCTTAGAAATGAAAAATATCTCAAGCTAAATCTCTCAGCCTTTGCGGTAAGATTTACATGGTCTATTTTGTTATATTAATACCTTCAGTATGTAAATCTGTCAGCTCCACACTCATCCTTTCAACAGGAGATACTACTTAGGATTTTGGCAGGGGAAAAATAGAAAAAAAAAAAAAAAAAAGCAGGTTGGGTTGGGGGTTTTGGGTTTGGTTTTGTTTGTTGTTTTTTTTCTTTTAATTTCTTCCCCTAGTCCTTCAGCTCACTTTTCTTTGTAGAAGTCAGCACGTAATAATTCACATCAATTTTACTTGCAGAAGCAATAAAGAGAAAGGGAACCAATTTTAAAAATGCATGGTCTGGCTCCGTTGCTGAAGCTCCCTTAAATCCCAAAAGAGGGTGAGGGTTGGGCTGGGTTTTTTTTTCTCCTTCGGTGTTTATGATACAATTCTGGTTTTAATTTTTTTTGAACAATCCCAGCTTGCTTTTGCCAGTTGTTTTGTTGTGGTTTTTTTCCCCCCCCCTAAGCCTTCTCTTGGGTGTCGTATTAATATGGTCGTGCTTTAAGGGATATAGGCAAATTTCTGATGATGAAGATGATAAAAAAGTAGTTCCAGCAAGTAATTGGGTTCAGGTGAAGGCTGACATAAAGTACAATTTATTAAATCTGTGTAGTAAGTAGGAACTGAATGAATTACTGCAGTGCTGTTTTATTCCTTAGGTAGTCGGGTTCCAGTATAGCTAAGACAAAAGCCAAATGCCTTTCACAGTCTGGGCTGAATGCCTGGAAGAAAACAGTCCATATGCTTAACACAGCTATGTAACATAGCATACTCCTCGGTCTTTGTTCACAAAATGTCTAGGACTGAAAGAGATGAAGACTGAATTATACTTTCAAATCAGAAGACGTTGATCCTACCAAGCACAGGTTGAGGTGGATTAGCAAAGTAAGGCAGGCAAGACTGGAATGAGCTCACACAAGCTGTACACTGTATTTAATATCTGGGAGGGGGAGGGGAAGTGAAGAAGGCAGCTTTATTCCACCATATATACAATTCTTGCCTTTAAATACGTCGGGGGGCGGGGGGGGAAATGCAACACGTGCCGTAAGAAAATAATTCTGGAACGTAAGCTATCATTTTAGTTCAGCATTCGTCAGGAGATTTTCGAACTGGAAACTGTTGATTCCAACCACGTAAAGTTCTCAACATAAATAAGATATATAGAGTACCTTTAATATTTCTCTTGTAAAAATCCACCTTATCAGCCAAAAGGTAGCGATTCTCTTTGGCGGATGCAGCCTGAACTTCTCTGGCTTTCTCTCTAAGCTTCTTTGTCAACTGAGGGCACTTATTAAAGATTAAGTGACTGAAAAAGAGAGCAAAGGGGACACGTGTAGAGTCACTACTTCATATTTTAAGATAACTTATATGTACTTAGAGCTTTTAAATGTGTATATACAGCACTTAGATCTATCCATTTCACAGTTATCTCTAAAATGTCTTAATTACATGATTTGTATGTCATTTAATTATAACTGTATTTAAAACGGTAATAAAATTAAATTACCCACAATTAAAGTTTCTTTAAAGGTAATTCTATGCACGACTCAACTTCTCTACGTACCCTTTGAATCTAATATTGGGAAAATACAACCGCATCAGTCTGCAGGGGCACCGAGATGGAGGATGGGGAGAAAAAGAGGGAACCCCAGCCCAGAGGTGTTACAAGGGAGCTTTCTGTCAGTTGCAGTAATTTGTAGACAACAAAACAGGTCATCTAAAGTTCAAGAAATGTGTCAGGTCAGAAGCTGTCCCCCAAAGCAGAATAAAACTGGTGATGTTATAGGTATTACTTACGGTAGATCAGGCAGCACTTTGACTTGGTTCTGCTTATCGCCGTTTAGCATCTGTAATGCCCTTTGAGACTCGGGGTATGGCCGGTGCCCTATTTTCCTTCGCTTACTCTTTGCTTGGTGTGTCTTTTTCGTCTTACACATCCCCACCTCTTGCAGAGCAGGAGCATAGGAACAGATCTGTTGCAAAAGTAACAGCTTCAACTACTTCGCAGTCAGTAAATTAAAACGCATTTTCTTTTGCTGACCTTCACGCAAAGCAGTCCCAGCCACCACCCACAGCTCGCTGCACCTGAGTTTTCAAAGATACGATCCCTAAATGATTGCACATAGAGATTGCTTAATGTTGTCTTTTGCAATCTTTTTCTCTCACCCTGTAAGCAGAATCATAGAATAACAGAACTGTTCTGGTTGGAAGAGACCTTCAAGATCATGGAGCCCCAGTGCTGCCCGATCCCTGCCAGGGCACCACTGAGCCCTGTCCCTCAGCACCACATCTCCACGCCTTGGAAACCCCTCCAGGGAGCAGGGGGATTCCAGCCCTGCCCTGGGCAGCCTGGCACAGGCCTGGACAACCCTGCAGGGCGGGGGGGAAGAAATTGTTCCTCAGCTCCAAGCTAAACCTACCCTCTTCACTCCTTATGCTGGCCTCAGAGGTGACTAAGATGTGTCTAAGCCAGCAAGTGGGAAATTCTAGACCTCTCGGGATTTTGGTAGCTGAGGAGATTTTGATGATTTTAGCAGGACACAAGACTGAAGTAAAGGTTACTGAATCTCAGGTACTTAATGAAAGTATTTACAAGGTTTCTTATACCAACCCAGGGAGTAATTTGGTAAAGAAATACTCATTCCCCTCCTTCATCTGTTCTAAGAGGAGGGGCTCGATTAAGGCTCTGAGTGCTGTGAAGGCAGTAAGTTGTATCTCTTAGGTGCTGTCTCCTTTTGAACCCCTCTGCTGGGAGGCCAGGCTTGGGAGAGCTGGGCTTGTTCAGCCTGGAGAAGAGAAGGCTCTGCAGAGACCTTCTGGGGGCCTTTCAGGGCTTCCAGAGGGACAGCCTTTCGAGCAGAGTCTGTTGGGAGAGTACAAGGTGGGGTATAGGTTTAAACTAAAAGAGGGAGATTTAGACTGGAGAAAAGAAAGAAACTGTTGGTGCTGAGGGTGGTGAGAGCCTGGCCCATGTTGCCCAGAGAGGTGGTGGCTGCCCCATCCCTGGCCCCATTGCAGGGGAGGTTGGATGGGGCTCTGAGCAACCTGCTCTAGTTGCAGATGTCCCTGCTCCCTGCAGGGGAGTGGGACTGGATGACCTTGAGAGGTCCCTTCCAACATAAACCACTCTATGACTCCATGATTATTAAGGTAACTTTGGACATCGTAGACATTTTAGCTTCTCCAGTAACACAGAGCTTCCAACTCAACTATACTGCTCATTTTTAACAAGTCAAGATTCTACGGTTTAGCAAATGCCTAGGAAGTAAGACAACAAATAAGGCTTTGTACATCTGGCAGCTTCCTGTAGATTCTGCAGGCAACATGCAATGGGTAAGGGACGCCTTACTTCCACTTTCACTGTACATTTAACACCACAGAGTAGGAGGTCACTAGTTGAACCCATAGGAAAGCCCAGCTGATAAGACACTGTACGAGAGAAGAGCTGTCAAAACGAGGTTAATGAGAAAGGAGACACAGTAACGCTAAGGAAAGCTACAAAAAGCACATGAACTGGTTTCAAGCCCTATAGAAATTTACATTTAAGTAGTTGCAGAGAGTGATCAGTAGTCATGGCAATACTAAAAATAGCAATCGCTGCTGCCTATGTGTTGGCAACATACATTAAATATTAGATATATGGTTGGCTTATTTTTAAAATTCTGGCAGCCTTTTGTTTGAGCTCTGTTTAAACACGATGTATTAATAAACAATGATCTCTGTTTGCAACAAACTCCTGTAAAATTCAAGAAAACTTACGCATGGAAAAATGTATAAAGGCACAAATTTCTTTTTCTTCACCTTTACCTGTAGAATTTTAGGACGTATAAAAAGAATTATGGAGTCCACACTCTGTTTAGTTTTCAGTATTAAGATTACTGAAATGAGGCTCTAAATTAGGGCACGTTGTTATGATGTGATCTCCCTCATTTATCTGCAAGCTAACCATGGTTTTGAGAATTTCCTTCACAGCTTTCGTCATCTTATTTCCTCACCAACTATCACAAACTGTGATTTGAAGGCAGGAAAAAAGTTTTCAAAAGGTGAAATTCACAGGAATACACTGTGGTTCAGAATTATGAGATCTTGTATGTAACGAATGCTTGGACACAGAAAATTAGTAGACTGTCACTTCTTCAAAAAAATCTGAAGGAAAAAGATAATCCAAGAAAAAAAAAAAAAATCACACTTTCCCCAATTATAAATGTAGCATTGGAATGGAGTATTTACATCAGAGATCGTTTTCACAAGATTTTATTGTGACTTCTATCGTGACTGCACACGAACAGATCAATGGCGTGTTACCAGTCATCCTGCAAGAATAATCTCACCATTATTTCAAACTCTCATCTTGGGCAAAGAGAAATTTAAATGCAGTAGAGTCTATCTACAGGTGGAAGGCAACGTATGCAATGAGCATGACTTCAGACCACAAAAGAAAGGTATTTCCCAAGACTTCCATGAATCCAAATACTTATCTAAGTGTAATAGGTTATTAAGGAGCAGAAGTTACTTACTATTTTCTGAAGAGAAAGAGGTTCTGCAGAAACAGTTACATTCCTCTGTAAACACATTTTCTTAAAAATTGCTTCTGCAACAAACATTTGAAGCCAGGGGGATGATATGGAACAAATGAATGTTTTTAATTCACATGTTGAAAAATCTGGATAAAAGCAAAGGGGGAAGAAAAAAGTCTTAAAATGAGAATATACAAACTTGTACATACAGAGTTATCTAGAATAAAGCTCTTCCTGACATTGCTTTTTCTGCTGTTGCAGATTCAGAAGCTATTCAGAAACCATTCTCCAGGAAAAACATGTGTGTTAAATAAAAATATATCCAAAAAAGATTTTATCCATCGTCTGATAAGACCAGCTTCTCAGAAAACGACCAACAGATTTTAAAAGGCAAAGCTCCACTTTTTATGTAAAACTTTGTTAAAAATGGTCTAAACACAATCTTATAGAAGTTACACCTTGATTTTGAGAATGAAATTATTTGGGAACTTATGCAAGTGGTCACCTTCAACACCTGTAAGGGACACAATACAAGCACAATTCAGAAAAAATGTATAACACACAAACAAAGAAATCTGCAAGCAATGCAGAGTGACCTATAAATTCTACAGTAAAAGTGATGGTAAGTAAATTTCAACCCCATTCAGATGGGCCCAAATATTTCACACAGTTTAAAAATAACAACAAAACCCAACAAAATGGGCAGTGGCAGAAGAATCCGTATCTGCCTATATCTACCTATCTCAATATGTATCACGTCCCCCTTTTTTTGAGAAAGGAGACAAAATGACTCACTTTTCTTAGCGTGATATTTGTATTTTGATTCTAGAAAAATAATTTTGTCAAGGTAACAACTAAAACAGGTGGAAATCAAGATCTGCCACGAGGAAGAAAGTATGTGCTGTATTTAGGGAATATTTTGTTCTACTAAGAAGCGCTCATACCTTAACTGATCTCTGGACTCTGTCAAAGCAGAAACACAAGTTTTGAGAGTACAAGCATTTTCTACTCTAAAAGTGACAGCATTTAGGAACCTTTTTTTGGGCCTTAAGTGATGTGGACCTAACCAAACAGCAGTGATTACCAGCAGGTTGAAGGATCTTTACTCTTTACAAGAAGACTGAATATTGTTTTTGTGAATGCTCTCAATGCAGGAGGGTACAGGAAAGTAAGAAAATCTTACAGAAATATCAAGATTCTCCCTATTATATGGAAACCAGGAAATCTTTTGGTGGCAACAGCAGTAGACACTAAAAGCTCCACTGATTTAAATACTATGAAGTTCCAGCTGATTTGGCTTTCTAAGATGTAAGGCAAGCTATAACGGTTCTGACAACTTACCTTCTGTAAGACAAGAGTGCAACTATTTTAGTTTAATTTTTTTCAGGATAAGCCTTCTCAAATGTCCAGGGAGAAGGCAGATAAACCTTAAATGAAGCCTACATACACTGGTCTAGGCAGAACGATGACTGAAGCCAGGATTATTCATACAAGGGTAAGAGCTGAGTTACAGGTTTCCCTCTATTTCCTAATTGAGGGGCAGGGGGGAAGCTTTGGCAGGAATTAAATTTGGAAATGAAATTAAAAACAGTCAGAAGTTTTCCTGAGATTATGTTTTGGTCTTTTGAGTTCCTTGTCCCCTAGTTACTAAAAGGACAGATATCTCAATTGACATTCCATAATAAACCACAACGGTTCATTTGAGTCGTGACATTTCTCTTTATCCAGTATATTTAATGAACAGTGAATCATGGGACTAGATGGAATTTTCCCCCACCCCTCAAATAAAGTCCATTAAGTCTAAGGACTTGCAATGTTTCATTTGAAGGCTGTCAGAGTCGGAGAGTTCATTGTAACTTTTGGACTTACAGCTGAAATGTCTTTAGCAAACAAGAACAAGTTTGTGGAGCAAAAAATGTCACCTGAGAACTGGCCTGAGCTAAGGCGTTTCCAAATGCCTCTCTGAAGTCCTGGCTTATTACGACATGCTTAAAGCCCTTCCTCAACTGAGATCCAAAGGTTGTTTTCCTTCTTCACGCTGCGTAGTCTTGCTTTCACATTAGCACCTATTGAGATCTATTCAGAAGGATTGTAGTCAGAAAGCCTGTCCTGTTCGGTCTTTGCTTGGGACAGACTGACAGACAGGTACACACCATAAAACACTTCCCTGCATACGTACACATCATACCATAACACTGCACAGTTGCAGCGCACGGCAAAATACAACTTGAAAATAAACTGAGGATTTTAGTTTAGGAATCCAGCCTATCTGATTAAAAGACTTTTGAGAGGCCTTTCAAAGACTCACCATCACATGAAATGGCAAGGTAGTGTGCCAAACCATCACCTATTTCATGAAACCCGTTTCTGTCCATAAGCAAACTTGAGATGATCCAATATTCCACAACTGTTCCAAGAATCCCATTTAACAGACCAGCAACTTCACATCTGAAAGCCTAAATAAAAAAAATAAATGAATTAAAAAATATTACCTATAGACTTGTACTATATAACAAATTCACGACGATAACATACCAGTAATAACACTACAGTACTTCTTCAGATAAAATCTTACTCTGTGGCCACATGACTTTGTCATAGGTTTTTCTTTTTCTGCTCAAAAGCTAACTGCTGCAGCAAGAGCAACAAAATTAATATGACACTGATGATGCCACATCAATTAAGATTTGGAATTGGCAAAATACAAGTTATTTGAAAGATCCTGTCTAAAAAAAACCCATGTAAAATAGGATCAAAGGTAACAAATGCAAAGCCTGATTTCTTTTTTAGGTTAGGTTTTGTTTAACTGTAAGATTTAAAGTACTGCATTTATAGCACTTGAGCTTCTGTTTAATTTGACAATTACAAGGATCTTATTCCCCCTGCTCTATTAGGATTCTATTTTCCTAAAGGTTTGATCCTGCTATTAAAGCTCCTTTTGTGACTAACCATGTATGTCTGTGCCAAAAGGGAAAAGGATGCAAGGTGCTAGCTTCCTGCAGAGAAAACTTTGGCAGCCAGTTTGAGGGATCAGGAAATTTGTCTTCTGCTACCAAATATTCCACAAAGACTAGCAGCTGCAAATGTAGAAAGAACCCACTAACCCGCAACAAAAAGGCTAGGAGTACATAAAAGTTACTCCAGACACGGTTTAGTTTGGATATGAGGAAAAATTTCTTCCCCAGAAGTGTTGTCAAGGCCTGGCCTTGGCTGCCCAGGCCAGGGGTTGCATCGCCATCCCTGGATGTTTTAAAAAGTTGTGTAGATGTGGTGCTGAGGAACGTGGCTTAGCAGTAGGTTTGGCAGAGTTGAGTCAATGGTTGGATTTGATGACCTTAAAGGTCTTTTCCAACCTGAACGATTCTCTGATTCTATGAAAAAAGCCAAAGCACATTTTCTTCAGAGACATCCAGAAAGTACCATGAGATAGATGAACCTATTTGTTCTCCCACACAAGCACTCCCCCAGTGTTGGCTGGGTACGGCAGTGCTTCTAGACTTCACAGATTCATAGAATGGTTAAGGTCGGACGGGACCTTGAAGACCATCTCGTTCCAACTCCCCTGCCACAGGCAGGGCCACCCTCTTACTAGAGCAGGTTGCTCAAGGCCCCANCCACCCTCTTACTAGAGCAGGTTGCTCAAGGCCCCATCCAACCTGGCCCTGAACACCTCCAGGGAAGGGGCATCCACAGCCTCCCTGGACAACCTGTTCCAGGGTCTCACCACCCTTACTGTGATGAATTTCTTCCTGACATCCAGTATAAACCTACCCTCTATCAGCTTGAAACCATCATCCCTTATCCTATCACCACAAGTCCTTATAAAAAGTCTCTTCCCAGGTTTCCTGTAGCCCCTTCAGATCCTGGAGGTCGCTAGGAGGTCTCCCCAGAGCCTCCTCTTCTCCAAGCTGAACAGCCCCAACTCCCTCAGCCTGTCCTCATAGCAGAGGTGCTCCAGCCCTCCCACCATCCTCACGGCCTCCTCTGGACCCCTTCCAACAGTTCAATTCTTTCTCGTTCTGGGAGCCCCAGAACTGTACCTAGGGCTCCAGGGGGAGGGTCTCAGGAGTGCAGAATAGAGGGAGAGAATCACCTCCCTCGACCTACTGCTCACACTTCCTTTGATGCAGCCCAGGACGCGTTTGGCCTGCTGGGCTGCAAGTGAACGTGGCTGGCTCGTGATCAGTTTTTCATTGACCCACAGCCCCAAGTCCTTCTCCTCCAGACTGCTTTCAATCCATTCTCCAAATGGATCTCACAAAGCCAAGTCCGACCTGCCTACTCAAGTGCCACGTACAAACGTTTTATGCAATTATTCTGAAATAAGTTATTCCCCTGACGACATGTACAACCGTAGAAAATTCAGTATTTGTATCACAGTTTTGAAAGGGCAAACTGGAAGAAGACATGCACCACAGTAGGAACACATGAAATTCATTCAGCCAAAAGACACCTACTTAAAGGCTGTACCAGAGAATCACGACCACTGCACTGCACTGACATTCTGGGAAAAGAGAATGCGTACTTCAAAATGGATAGTTTTGGATAGGAAGGAAATGGGACTGATTATGTACCGACTCACTAGCTTTAGATTTTACAGACTTATTTAAAGGAAACAAAACTTCTCTGTCTTTTGTTATGGTCTCACACCATGGCCAACGGTTTGTCTGATACTCCTTGGAGAACAAAATACGTTCGGCGTTGGTTTAAAATAATTTAATAGGATTCCCCCAGGAGCTGGAAAGCATCAATGACTGAAACAGTTTAAGCTTCATCAATAAATCAAACAGACACACAGAAGAGCAATAGAGACTGTGACACAGATGAGATTTGCAATAAAAAGATTACCAAACACTTTTGTTGAAAACCTCCATAAATACTGTCCCCTGCGGTTAACAGACCGACTTGTCATTCAAAAGAAAAGGAATAAACACAACTACAAATAAAATAAATAGTTTGGGGAGGCAGTAGCATCTCCATCACTGAAGGCTGTTAAGAACTGACCAGGCAAAATCTGTTAGGAATGTGATCTATTCGTCTTCCCTTCTTCCTCTTGCTCTGCTAAGTACTACTTGATTTGGTTTGCCCCTTGGTTTACGTTATTGTAACATGTTACTATGGACTAACTGTGAGATTTCAAAAAAAAAAAAACAAACAATAAAAAACAACTTAAGAACATTGATACGGCATGTCAAGCACATGGAAATAATTTTTTTCAACTAAAATTTAAGTATTTTAAAAGCTACGTTACTCTCTATCTTCTGAGGATTCAGGAAAGAAAGTAAAGAACAAATTAAAAACACGTGAAACATTTAAATTTCCCTTAAGCATGCATACCTCTTACCGCTGGACCCCAAAGCAAACTACTGAGTGAATAATTTAATTCCATCAATAGTTCTTTATAGGAAATTAATTATGCAAATGCAGCAAAAAAAAAAGCACAATTTAAGCAGAGGTAAGTAACAGGATCAAGGACACACAGACATAACCTGCAGTAAATACACAAATCTGTGTAAAGCACGAGTATTTACATTCTTTTTCTTGTTTCTAAATCACAAGCTTCTACTACTTTTCATCATTTTCAGGGCAAGGGGTGGGGAACAGAGGCTGACCATGAGGCAGCAAATGGAAATAATGACTGTTATTAATGCAAGTATTAATACTATGCTGCAGTCAGATATATAGCGGCATGTTAAACGAAGCTGCTAACGCTAGTTGCAACTACGTTTGCTCAGCTAAGTGTCTCTGCGCACCGACAAACCAGACACTGCCAACTGGTGTCAGCTCGGCTGACATTTCGGTAAAACAACGACACTACAAACCAAGAGCTTCTCCTTAATAGTTTTGGAATATATGGTTCAATGACAGACGTGAGGGGGAAATGCTCTAAGTTATGGGAAGTATCACCTCCTCTGAAAAATCCTTAAATATTAACATCTTAAAAATATTTTCATTTCAAACACAAAACGACAGAAACACAGTAATGAAAACACATGCAATATTAAAAAGGAAGAAGCAGCAAGCATCTCCACTGAGCACCGGCACTGCCACCGTGCACAACAGCATCAAGGCCTCCTCTTTTCCCCACTCTTTTCCCACCAGGTGTGTAAGAAGCTGGGAGGGGACTCAAAATGAGCCACAGGCTATTCCATGACATGGAAAACTTGTGCTCAGCAGTAATAACTGGAGAACGGAGGAGGAATGTTCAGGGTTATGGAGTCAGCATGACATGTGCTGGAGCTCTGCCTTCCGGGAAGAGTCTGGACGGCTGCCTGCCGGTGGGATTCACCAAATGAATTCCTTATTCTGCTTTGCTTCACTTACTAAACTCTCTTCATCTCAACCCCTGAGTTTTCTCACCTTTGCTCTCTCAGGCCTCTCTCTCATCATGCTGCAGGGTGGGTGAGTGAGCGGCTGGGTGGGGACTTGTTTGCCAGCTGAGGTCAACCCACTATACCAGGCACAGCAAATTAAGTAAGACCCAGTTAAACCTTTTTTTTTTTTTTTCCCCTCCCTAGACTCTCTTCCTTGTTCTTATTGTTGAGAGTCAAAGCTACCTCGCTGAGCAAAGCCTAGAAGTGGGAAGAGGCTGTTGACTGCGTTAGCATACAAAGGTCACATCAGCACAACTGATGTCTGCCAGCTTAGCAAATGTGATTCCGACGTTGCGGTTCCATTTAATGCTTTGCCAAGTCAAGCGCGGTGCTACAGCGACAGAAGTTACACAGGGTGTTTCAGTACGCATTAAAGTTCTTAGAGGAAACCTTTTAAGTCGCAGGAAAATTCACTTCAACTTTTTTTTCTTTGAATTATGGAGATATTTTTCAGTTGTTCTTTAGAGTTCTTTTTCATGAGGTGTAAATGGTTTTTCGGGTTATGCAGAACTCTGACAGTGCTTAAAACATACTTGCAAGAAAGCTCCCAGAATTCACAGATGGACCAGAAAGATATCTCAGTTCTACAAATTTACACCATACAAATTTATACCAGGGACCAAATTTATACCTGAAACCATGGAAGAGAAGAAATTAGAAACATGCAAGGCGCAGCAACTACAAAAGAAAAATAAAAAATTGAATGAATGCATTTTTCACTCCTTTGTCAGTCTACGTAAGGCAGTTCTTACAAAAAAAGCCCAACACAACAAACACCCCACCAGTAATACCAGGCATGAAAAACGTTTGATAGCATTTGTGACACTGAACAGCCATGGAAAAGCTCAGTGCTACTTCACAGAATCACAGAATGGTGGGGGTTGGAAGGAACCTCTGGAGATCATCAAGTCCAACCCCCCTGCCAGAGCAGGATCACCCAGGGCAGGACACACAGCAACAGATCCAGGGGGCTTGGAAAGTCTCCAGAGAAGGAGACTCCACCACCTCTCTGGGCAGCCTGGGCCAGGCTCCGTCACTCTCCCACCAAAGAAGTTTCTCCCCCTGTTGAGGTGGAACCTCCTGGGTTCCACTTTGTGCCCATTGTCCCTCATCCTATGCCAGGGCGCCGCTGACAACAGCCTGGCCCCTTCCACTTGACCCCCACTCCTCAGATATTTCTAGACATCAATCAGATCCCCTCTCAGGCTTCTCTTCTCCAGACCCAACATCCCCAGGGCTCTCAGCCTTTCCTCACAGCAGAGATGTTCCAGTCCCCTCATTACCTTTGCAGCCCCTGTTGGACTCTCTCCAGTATTTCCCTGTCCCTCTTGTACTGTGGAGCCCAGCACTGGACCCAACACTCCAGAGGTGGTCTCCCCAGGGCAGAGCAGAGGGACAGGAGAACCTTGTGCAACCTGCTGCCCACGCTTTTCTGAATATCCCCCAGGAGCCCATTGGCCTCTTGGCCACGAGGCCCCATTGCTGGCTCATGGAGAACTTACTGCCCTCCAGCACTCCCAGGTCCTCCTCCATGGAGCTGCTTCCCAGCAGGTCAATCCCTCATCTGTACTGGTGCAGGGGGTTATTCCACCCCAGATGAAGGACTCTACACATGTACTTGTTGGAAGAAAGGATACTTGAAGTCTTATAGACAATATACATTTTCCTTTGTAAGTTGTAAAACCAAATTAACAGTTTTGGTTCAAGGAACTTTAACCAGCAACTGCTGCATCAAGCCTATTTAAATAATATGAAAAACTCATTCATAAATTCAGTCTTTATAGCCATTCAATTAGGTTTTGTTTCTGATGTAGGTTATAGCAGGCCTGAAAAGTGAAATACCTTCAGAGTAAACCAGTAACTCAGGATTTCAGCATGGATCATCTCCCTAAAAATACTGTTTCTGGGCCACTATTTTTTTTTTTTTTTTACACACACACATTTACACACGTACACATGAAAAACATAATTTTGCATTAAATCAGAAGAGAGGAAACAAACAGAGGTGTTGTTCCTCTACTTCAGTGTTGATTTGCTGCAATTTCTTCATGTCACAAAGAAAAAAAAATCTGATTCTAAAAAGCTAAAAAAAAAATCCCTTTAAAATATTGCCCACTTTTATCAATTTAATTAAAATATTCATCTGCTTTTATTTACAGATATTTTCACCGGAGGATTGCACGAAGTTTGGTGCACCACATTTGGGATGTTTGTTTCCTCCCATGAGTGAACACGCTTCTATAAGCTGGGAAGCATGGTCACCCCTTTACACTGTGCTTAATTAAAACACTTAATTTCTGCGTCCAAAACAACTTCTGTGCCCATGCCCAGAAGCAAACAGCTTTAAAAAAAACCAAAACAACTGGTAACAATGACTCACACCCTTAAACTGAAGGCAGGAAAGAAAATTTTGCACCCAATATGCTCTATGTAATGAGATGGAAATACTGTGGTTTTATTTATCCACCTCTAAAAGAATCTTCAAAAAAAAAAAAAGAAGAAAAGAAAACACAGCTCTGTTGCATAGCTGGGGAGGAAGTGCTCCTCTGGCTGTCTAAATGACTTTTACAACCGTGTCACAGAATTCTAAACAGAGTCCCTGAATATATGGAAAAAAAAAAATCAGTCCAAGTTTTAGTAAAACAAAATTGAGAGTGTAGAAAGGGATAATGACAAGTTTTGAATGTAAAAATACGTTATTTTGTTTTAGGCTTTCATTTTTTTCTGAAAAGTGCAAAGGGAAAGAAAAGGCAATATATAAATATGAAATTAAAGAATAAGTCTGTAAGAAAGAACATACAACACTGCAGATATTATGAGGCAACAAGCTGCTTTTTTAAGGCTAGAATTCATATCTGCAGGGATATCGTACGTTACGGTGCATAGGATCAAAGTGGGAGAGCAATAGGCATCTGGGTTTTGTGCTGAAAGTACAATTCTTACCTGTATGTATATAAAGAAAACAGAATCTAAACAAGAGGTAGGTCTCCACGTTTTATGTTATGTTTTATTCTTTCTTTTAAGTTTATTTTTCATGTATGTACTACACTCTACCTGACACAAGTGATTATTCTGCTTATGCAAAGAAAGGCTGATAAAAAAGGTACAGCTTACGCTGCTGGAACTTGTCAAAAAGAAGGCACAGTAGAAAAAAAAAAAAAAAAGAAAATGGTGCCTACACTTAAACTGCAGATTCAACACCAGGAAACATATGAAAGCAGGATCCTTTTCCAAAGAAACAGAGCGGCCACTGACATCAACCGAATGCAAGCCTGCCTGGTGCTCGGCACCTTTGAATAGGTAGGTTGTTTAAATATAAATATGGGTTATAGAAGCCTAATTTTAGGCACTTTTTTAATATCTTGACCAAAGATAAAAGGCAGCACTGTTTCAGAATGTCTTGCTTTGATAGCCCCCAAAAAAGGTAGGAGGTCTGGCTAGGTAAGATGAGTGAAGCTCTCATTATGTTTAATCTTTCTGCTTTCTTAACATAATGAAGAACTACGAGGTATTCTATTGAAAGCGCTTTTTTCTCTGGAATACTTGATTTTCTATTGTTGTTCTGTTATTGTATTGAAAAAGGTGAATGAAGTACCTATTTATTCTCTGCTTTCACAATCATTTAAAAGAGAACGCAGAGACAGCAGTAAGTTTGTATTTTATGTGAGAATCTAGAAGTCAAAGATGTTTTACAAGGCCTCCAGCTTCTGAAAAGAAAGAGGTGGTACAGAGGACACTCCGTATCTTTCAGGTCAACGTCCTGCTGGTCAGCAGGTCACAGAACAGCAATTAAGTTGCCTTCAATTCCATTTTTATGAAAAGACCTAGGGAAGAGACCAAATGAAACTAAAGGACTTGGGAAGAAAACCGGGGCGTTGATTAAAATAAAATAATGTCTATCTGTAGAAAACAGTGAAAACCTGTTAGTTTTGTTCAGCTTTCTCCTTCCAACATCTCCTGAATACAATCACCGTAAAATAAGATAATCACCTCTTTTCGTTACACCTTATTGTTTGATGGGATGTGTTAAGCTGGTGTCCCTAATGACTACAGTAATACCTGCTGGTAAGGGCATGAGAACATCTGAATGTAGCCAACAAGCTACTCACGACTCGTTTCTTCTCCACAGATCAATATGAGAATCTTATGGATCAATTCATTTCCTTTAGTGGAGCAAAAACCAGCATGCTCCACAACAAAAGGCGGCTATAACAACCAGCTGTGATACTTACATATAATTCCTCACAAAGGAAGGAACAAAGGAACACCTTATAAAAAAAAAAACACAACAAAAAAACCAACATATGTCAGTTTTCATAATTTTAAAGTATAAAATTCATACTCACATCATTTTTCCTGTTCAATTCTCTGTAAGAAACTACGACCCAATCTGCTAGAATATTTATGTGCTTGGTGAAAAGCACCGAGGTTTCGCTTCCCAGCCAAAAGGTTTTCAGAAGGACTGTCTGTGGCACGACTTGCTGAGGCTGTGAATCGGTCCCTTCAACCAAACTGTAAAAAAAAAGCGGAAAAACACCCACCTTAATCTTCATGCCACTTTGATACAGTAATCAAAGTTACCAGATGGAAGCCTTGTCTTCTGTCAAAACACACACAGGTTTGGGAATTTTTAAGTACAGAAAGATCAGAGAAAACTTCTGTTGAATAATAAGTAAAATAATGATGATTATTACAGTCAGACTGAAGGAATTCTAATACTGTGCTGATACTACATACAGAAAAAAAATTGCTTTTATGTATTCGGTTTGTGTGGCAAGGTTTTGGAAGTAGGAGGGCTACAGGAGTGGCTTCTGTGAGAAGCTGCCAGAAGCTTCCCCCATGTCTGCTGGAGCCAGTGCCACCAGCTCCGAGATGGACCCACCACTGGACAAGACTGAGCTCATGAGCAGTGGTGGTAGAGGCCCTGGGATAATGTGCTTGTGAAGCTAAAAAAAGCCAACTTCAGCCTGAGAAAGGAGCAAGGATACGTGAGAGGAACAGCTCTGCAGATGCCAAGGTCAGGGCAGGAGAAGGGGAGGAGATGCTGCAGGCACTGGAACATAGATGTCCCTGCAGTCCGTGGTGAAGACCATGGTGAAGCAGGTTGT
>VWZK01000764.1:630405-704512 GCA_013396935.1 Baryphthengus martii | reverse complement strand
AAACAACTTCTTGCAGTAAATCCTAGGAGGAGCTGCAATACTCTGACTGTTGGAAAGCTGCAGTGATCTCCCCGTGCAGACGTCACTTTGCCGGTGGCTGGGACACGCTTACAACTGTGCATCAGCTCGGACTCCTGTCATTTTGGAAACCAGTTCCTAAAAGTCCTTTTTGCGTACTGTATTTGTACCTACAGTAACTCATTTCAGGATTTTCTAGCTTTAAAGGGAGCCTGTTAGAGCATGAAGACTTAAAAGAATTTTTTCTTCAGCTTAATGTATTTATGGAGTTATCTATGACTCAACAATCTGATTTAATCAACTTGAGCAGATATAATTTAAGTACCAAACTTTTCAATTTGAGAAAATAACTCCCTTTGTCTTCTGAGAGCCCTATTATGACTGAGGGTATCACTGACTTTATGACAAACATAATTCCACTCTCAGATACCAGCAATTCTGGTAGGCAGTTTTAGAAACATGCAATTCTATAGATGTCAGAAAAAAATAGATCATCTTAAAGTAAAATGGCTCACCAAAGAATAAATAAACCATCCTGCCAATCTTTTGTACACTGTATTTTCTTGACTGCGGACTGGGGACTTCCACTGAGACGTATTTTGAGCCCAAGCCCCTTTTTTGATGCCTGTTCCCAAATAGAGCAACCCCAGAGGGAAAGGATCTGCTGTGCCGGAGGGGCGAGCCCAGGACAGGGCACGCAGGCAGCTCTCTAAGGCCGAGGTGGTTGTCACCACTGCACAAAAAGGAGATCAGCACTTGGGGTAGAATACCCTCATCCCCAGTCCTGCACACCTGAGGGCTGCTAGGTGTTTGAGCAGCTACCAGATGGAAACAACAAGGTAGTCTCCGCACATGTACATTAATAATCGGCTGCTCCCATCCTAATCACGCCAGCCACGAGGCGGCTGCTAAGCAACTAAACCCCGGCGAGGAGGCACTTTTGAGATAATGCTAAAAATAGTCCTCAGCAGGCGAGACAGAGCGAACAGCCGTAGTGGGTGACGTCAAGTTTCTTACTGCTGCCCTCCCTGCCATCGCTCACAGACACCCAATGACCCGGTGAGCTCCTCTGGGCCTCTCCGGGGACAAGCATCGTGTCAGAGACCAGCACTGCTGGACGCCCCAGACATGCTGCTTCTGGGCATCCAGCCCCAGCCTGCACCTGACACTGGGCGCAGCCCCCAGCACCATCCCCAGCTACCAGCCGTCTGGGGAGGCCACAAGGGATCAGGATGTCCTAGCCCTGCTGCTGCTGGAGGTTCACCTGACGTGGGAAGGGATGGAAAGGAGCCCCTGAGCAAATCTAGTGTTAAAAGGTGCAGTTTGATTAGATTAACAAAGTCATGCACATGATAGGAAATGATAAATAACATCTACGACTTCAGTGTAAACAAGAGGCATCACATGCACGTCCCTCTGTCTTTCCAGTCTGTTGTTCTCAGCAGTTGATATTACTTTTGTAGTTAGTCTGTACCAAACTCATCTGTCTTCACACAGGGATGGAAGAGAAAATAAGCCAAAACACAGGAAATGGTGCCCATATCCTTTATGCAGAAGTGTTTGAATTTCTGGGTCCAGAAGAGAGACAAATGGCAGGAGAGAGCTTTATGTTTTACCTGTCTGGCTCCCGGCACATTGCCTTCCTCTCAAGGGCAGAGTCTCTTACCACCAGTTCAGTCCAGCTCAAACTGGACCACTACAACTTTTTTGAGGAGACACAGTGCAAACCACACCGGGGAACTATCTAGTCCAAGAATCTCCTGCCTTCTGTGCTGGTTTCTTTCACTTCCTAATCCTTGAATGATGCTGAAGCCAGCACAGCTGTGACCTGCAACCACTTCGCAGGCATTTCTTTTGGCAGCAAGAAATTTCTTGCGTGCACCCTTCCTCCATGAGCAGAGGCCCCTCTCCAGCCCCCTTAACCACATCAGGGAAATTATCAAGCTGAAAAGAGCTCCCTAAGCCCCAGTCTGCTCACACAGAGCCCCCTGTGTCCCGGGTTCCAGCAGGGCTGGGGTGTGATGGGCAGGGAAGGGTGTGTTAGTCACAGACGTTGAGCAACAGTCTCCTCTACCTCCTTGCAACACTCACCACAGAAAATGGAAAGTCCAGGCAGGTGCCACCCCACATTTAAGGAGGACTGTTGCTTTAAATAATGCATCAAAGTGATATGGTTTATTCCTTGAAACACCACTTTCTTTTAAAACAGTGGCCCAAGATCACAAAGCACTGATAAATAAAGCTGCTTGAGTAGAAAACCAACAATGGGAGCCCTCTAGTTCTAACCATCAGAGGAGCACCCCGGCAATCAGCAGGGCCCCATGCCACCCACATAGACACGCCTGTGGGGACTAGGATCAGCTTAACTCAGTATCTCTGGTAACCCAGGCAAGCATCATACCATACTTTCTCCTACCTCATCTCTTCATCTGGTGGAGCAGCACGAAGCCCTTGGTACCAGCCTTGCAAACCTCTGCACTAGGTCTCATAGCACTTTTCTTTGAGCACTTGTGGTGGTCCTTCCCCTTCTCCTCTTAAGCTGCTGTTAATGACCCCAGGGGTGCAGCTCTCATGGCAGGTGATGTGTTTCTGCCTCCAGCCCACACACATGATGTGCATCAGCCCCTTTTGGTTACCCAAAACAGGCCCCAGGAGAAGGGAGCAAGGTCTGAAGAGCAGCAGGTGTCTCCCGGCCTCTCTCAGGTAGCACTGACCCCCTCACTCTTCCCAGGATTTTCCCTCCCGCACACAAAAACCTACTCAAATGAAGAAAGAGCAACACCACAAAACAAAGTTTCAAATTCACTGCGGAGGAAATGGCCTCTCACAGCTGGGGAGAGGGCTATAAATTTCCCAGAGCATAAGCAGGGACGTGGGTGCACATATGTCTTCCAAATACCAATGTCGTTTTCAGTGGGAGTAAAAGCTAATTGATCTTTAACATGCAGCACTTAATTTCAATGCCTTTTGTGCATCAACACTACTAGTGATACAAATAACCAGATTTTACTGAAGTGAGAATATGTCAACATATCGATGACTCACATGCCCAGCTGCAAAAGGAGACTCTGAATTACTCAGAAGGATTCTACTTCAGCACTTTTTATCCAGCAATGATAAAAATATCTGAGCTGGAAATCCTGGTGTGTCCCGGGTCTTTCTTGCTCTTACCCTGAAGCAGAGCATTTAGAAAGAGATTTCCAAGTGAGAAATATCGTATGTGTCATCTGCACACGTGCAGCACTGAAAACCTCAAGGCTGCAGCTGCCAGTAAACCTTCCTACAAACCCATGTGGGCTTTGTCTAAATATTTTACGGCAGGCTTTTTCTTACCCTTCCCTGGCCATCCCTGCTGGTGACGCATGCCAATATGACAGCGTGACAAACACCGGGAAAGCGGAGCTACTCAGAGCTCGTGGATGCCCAGCCTGTGGTTGTAGGCTGCCACAGCTCCACACACACTTACTGCTCCTTTTTACAGCTTACTTGGACTGAGTTATCATTAAAAGGCTGAGTGTTTGATACCTCCCAGCTGTGAAGCGTATAAAATTACCTTTAGACATATCTTGCGCTGTAAACGTACTTGCCTCTGCTGGTCTATATCTAGATGATTAATGAAGCCCAAAACACTCGAAAGAGCTTCCTAATCTTTGAAAAGCAAACCAAAGCAAATAATACTTTGTAGTTTTATTACTCTATCCATCCAATTTCTTTTGCTCTGCTTCCAAAAGCATTTGTGGCAGATGACCAGTCTCTGGTTTCCAGTCTGGCAGGGTTTGCTGGTGAGGTTTGTTGCATAGCCCCATAGGTAGAGGCACCAGCACTGCTGAGATGGAGTGGGGTGAGGAGGAGGCAACCAGCTTCGGCTGCCCTGGATAAGAAGGGATGCAGAGGGACAGCCTCAGATTTAGTGAGGTGTGCCCAGACCCTCAAGACACCCTTCTTAACCTGCTGCTGCTGCAAAGACCCTCCCAGGCACTGCAGCAAGCAACAGCTTGATTTCTCCTTATTAATGCTCTTTTCCAAGAGATATTATGGCATCCCTAAGCCATCTCTGAACTGTCTGAGCACCTGTAACTCTCAGCAAAACCATAAGCAGTTCTGAATTTTCTGGTTTCTGTTCCAAAACACCTTTCCTTGCCATGGCCTTGGCTCATCCTAGGCAGCCAAAGAGCTGCTTCTGGTCCACTCCCCTATCACTCTTTCAAGGAATACAGGAAGAGATTTAACATCTCCACTCATGGGATGTTTTTAAAAAGAGGCTCAAGCAAGCAGTGAGTTGGACGAATCCCGTCTTTTGGCTGCATTCTTTGGACCAGAACTTTTTTACCTTGCGATCACTGGGGCATGTTCAGGTCTCCAGTGGGTGAAAGGGAAGGGCATACTCCTGGGGCTGGTGCTCTGGCTGTTTGCTAGTAAAAGGCATTAGGAAGCAACTGAGCAGGAATTTGCAGTTGAAAATGACCAGTCTGAGGATCTCAGCTATTGAGGAGCCACAGTTCGAATCAACTGAGACCTCCACAGCCCCACCAAGTTATGCCCTTTGCACTGGCCTCAGACCTTACCAGGTTGCAAGCCTTCTTCCTCAAGGCCAATTCTGACAAAACCTCAGATCTAAATCGGAAAATTCAGGTTGACCTTAAACTTCTACTAGATACAGCTTCTCAGGCTGTCTCTCATTTCCTGGGAAATCTCCTTGCAGAGCTTTGGTGACTCTCAAAAGTCCCAGACATTCACCCCAGCCTACGACACAACCCTTCAGTGAGGTGGGAGTATGCTACAAAACAAAGAGCCTGTTGATTTGCTTTATTTCCCCCCTAGGCTCCACCATGAAGTCTCTTCAATAATGTTTTTATGGCTCCATCAATCTTATTTAAACTTCAGTACAAATAAATTGCAGCACATTCACAGTCCCATCACAGTGCTCTGACTCACCCAGTCCCAACAGACATCTTATATTAAATTAAATTTTGGAATGTATTCCAAAGAAATTGTTTCAGCTTCTTCAGCTAAGAACTCCCCATGCAGTATGTTAAGGCAAAGCAGTGCTAGATCTCTAATAGGAGGACTTTAATTAGCTGGTGATTAGCCTCATTAGCACTCAGCTCATGAATAACGTAAGTCATCCTTTCACACCCCTTTCCTTTGGCCTGGAGTGGAGAGGGTAGGGGAAAGATAACTCTTACAATGGTGGGAGGAAATGCAGCATTGATCTCGGGTTCCCTTATGCCTCATCAGATGCAGGAATAAATTCAGCAGTTTGTTACACCTGGAGTAACTCTAACAAATTAAATGAACATCAGATTTACTCTGGCATCACTCAGAGTAGAGTTAAACACATAGACTAAAATGTTTACTACTAGAAGGGAAAAACCCCACCTTTACAGTTATCCTGAAGTGCCCCAGCAGAAAGTTTCATGTAGCTTTGGATACTCACATGAGAAGTATGTAAGACTGAGGAAATTAGGGCTTGGGGTAACCAGGGTACCTGCTCAAGACAAAAGTTTCTGTACTACTCAGACCTATGTCTCTCAGGCTGTTATTTTCCAGCTATCTCTGGCCCTTGTAGACCACTGCTCCCATATAGCAGGCTGAAAGCTCCTGTTTGCTCTGGGCTTGTCTTTTGATCCCATCCTTGAGATGTAATGATGCCAAAACAAACCCCACAAACAAACAAAAAAAACATAAACAAATGAAAAAAAATCAAGCAAAACAAACAAAGAAAGAAAACCCAAATCTTAATGGTTTGTCCTGCTTTACTTTGCTGCGGCAGTCACGAGGGTGCGTGCGGTGTCACCCCAGAGATCATGGGTGGCTGTGAGCCCACCTTCCAGCAGAGCCAGAGGGATCAATGACCTACAGCCTGCACAGCACTCAACAGTGCTCGGAGATGCGAAGGTGCCAAATATGCTGCCAAATGACAACAACAACAACAACAAAAAGTGTTTGAACTGAATTACTATTTATTTGACTTACTGGCTGACAAGACAATTAGTTGTCCCACACAGCTAATTAGCAAATTCCTGAGGCTGTAGTAACCATCAGACCCAAAGCATATCAAACTCCCTGCTAATACAGCCTTGCTTCATGTCTCCCCTGCCTGCTCTCATTATGCATCCTTATCTCCTTTGAGCAAAGCTTGTCCACAAATAGGAAACACCTTTCTATTTAACTGCCTGTGCTCTGGAGTGGTTTCCAATCAGTGGACATCAGCATCAGCTTTCAGTGCAGAAATCTGGTTAATCTAATCTGCCCTGGCTGATTGATTAATATCTGTGAGGCTGATGTTCAGGGGAGAATGCCTTTAGAGACCAGTGTTAGGAGTGATGATTTTATGCAGGCTCACGCTTTCCCCATCCTATTACTTTGGGTGCATGGAGCTGCCTGAGCAGCAGAGAAGCTTATCTTGTCCTCAACGCCTGAGCTGAGCACTCGGGGATTTCACAGCGCAAAGCCCAGGCTCTGCCCAAGCAGCAACTTTCAGCTCTGCTCCTTTCGCTGCAACTGCATTTCCATTCCCAAGCAAGAGGCAGAGAGGAGCTATGGTGACAAGGACTTTGAAGGCAAAAGGGCATCTCTACTGGAAAAACTTGGAAATCTCTAACTTGGGCATCTCTACTTGGAAAAACTGCTGAAATACTTCCTTCTGTAGCAAGCTAAACTCAATCTTCCCAGGTCCTGCCAGGGCATTTCGTCATTTGCTATTTTTGCTGGTGCTGTGGGTATGTACCTGCAACCCCAAGGCCTGTCAGTCAGCTCCAGCCACCGACTGATCTTTTGCTAAGCCGTGCTGGTCAAGCCTGGAATGTGACTATGAGTACTCAGGCTTTCCTGCTTTCCTTCTAAATCACATCAAGCTGCTCAGCAAAAGCTACTCAGTGACAACCTTGTCCTGCAGCTTTCCTGGAGAAATCCAGATATTCCCCAGTCCTTGGATGGGAGTGCACGGAGGCCCAGAAGAAAGGGCTTGCACAGCCCATGCAGACCTGGCACTGCCCCAGGATACCCACTCTGCCCTGCCAAGGACTACACTGGCCATCCTGGAGCCACCAGCCAGGAGGTTTTCGAGTGGGTGGTAGTGAATTTGGCAGAGCAGGTACTGAGCAATACCAGGTCACCACTAAACCATGTCCTTCAGCACCATATCTAGACTTCTTTTAAATACCTCCAGTGATAGTGACTTTGCTACTTACCTGGGCAGCCTGTTCTAATGCTGAACAACACTATTGGTGAAGAATTTTTTCCTAATATCCAACTTAAACTTCCTCTGGTGCAACTGGGAGTACTGGGCTGCCCATCTCACAGCTGTTCTTTCCCAGTGCCTGCTTAGAAGGACTCTGCCCAGTCTTTCACAGTCTCTCATGCCAGCATGGGATCTTCTTTTGGTACTGAAAATAAGCTGTAGAGTCTCTGGCTCCTGAAGCCAAATTTCTGTGGAGCAATTGTTGTTTTGGTGCTGAGGATGCTGGTACTAGAGTCTTGCTCCTGTCAGCAGCAGATTTAAGCAGCGGGTTTCAGCAGCCTGTGCTGTGAACCGCTGCAAACACTATGGCAGCTGATACCGTCTGCCGTGATGACTCACTGCTGTTGATTCGGGCAGAGGCAAGAAAAACAGCCTGAAATGCGCCGGTTCAACATTCATATTCTCAGCGATGGCTATTAGCTCAGAGCGGGTCCTGTGTTGTGTGTTGTCGTCCCTCGTCCGTCACCCCCCCAGCTTCTTTCAGTGCAGCATCACTGAAATTTATTTTTCTGTGTTGGAGAATTGATATATTAACAGCCTTATATCTGGGAAAGCAGCTTGTGTCACTGCCAGAGATGTCACATTCAAATGGATCATATCTGCATCCACAAAACACCCAACACAGTTTGACCCTCTAATCTCCCCAGGCAATTCTTCTTTCTTTTTTCATGGCTGCTCAAATATTGGCTCTATTGCCATGGGAAGGAGAGGAATGACCTACAGAGCAAACGCTCACGATAGCTTTTCAGGGCTGTTTTCACAGGGCTGTTCTCCCAAAAGCATTCACTCCAAAAGAGATGTTTAGATCAGGGTGAGCTCCTGGGGAGGTGTTTCAGCCCAGCATTGCACAGCTGCAGCCAAACCATTAGGCAGGACTGCGGCTGTGATAGAGCTGAACTGAGTGCCGATGGCTGCTGCTTCCCAGCCAGGCAAGGGATCACACAGCACAAAGTAACCTTGGTGAGGTTCAAAACATGCCACTGTAGCGTGGGTGGCAGCTCAGCTCCAGCCTAGCGTGGGAAGCAAGCCGTCAAGTCGCATTTCCTACATCCAGCCTCAGCAGTCATGAGTATACACTTAAATTTTTCCAATAATCTCCATTTTCTTTTCCTTTTGAAAGGTAAAGGACCACAGATGAGCTATTTGGACCCATACAAATGACAAACAAAGGCTGCCATACCAACAAATAACCTCTGCGGCTGATGGTGTCCTGGAGCTGTAAAAGCATAACCCCATTTCTTTGAGAGAGGTCACACTGGTGGATTTTATAGTGACAGCGCACCCAGAGTCACTTCACGTGGTAAAGCGACTAATACATGGCAATGAGAATGATGGTAAAAATGCACAGAACAGAGAAAAATAGTTCATAAGCAACATTTTCTTAGCCGATGCAAGTTGCCATCGGGCCCCTGTAGAACTCCTCTCTATACCTTTTCCGATTTGCATAGCCAAGAGATGGCAGCACTCTCTCATTTATGGACGGCTGCACAAGCTCCCTCTCTCCCTCCAAGCGCACTCAAACGTGCAGGACTTCAACCCAGGGGCGATGTACATCCGAGAGACATTTTCCTGTCTCGCCCACTACACCACCCAGCCAGACCCACAGCCGCCACGCAGGCAGGGAGCACGCCGGGCACGGACTGTGCCAATGTCTGCGTACAGCGCCCGGTGCAGTGGCACCGGATTTGTCCCCGCTGAGCATCGCCACACACGAAAGAAACGGCGGGAATCATTTCACATACGCCTGGTCATCCCTGTCAGCGCTGAACAGATGCTGGGCTGTCCATCCAGGCGTTTGCTACGTGTCACTCAAAGGGTTTGGTCGTCTATGAGTGTTGCTCAGGGGACAAAAAAAAAAAAGAAAGTTAATGGTGTCCTTTACGCTTTGCAAACAGAAGAACCTGAGGTTTGCTTTCCATAAGTCTGATGCAAAGATTTGCTTTATAATCCCAATGAAACAGAAGGAACTAAGGGAGGTTGGAATGCTGCAGGGAAATTCAGATATGCAGAGCAGATCATGGTGTTTGTATGAAGAAGAAAGGCTAGAGGCGGCAGTCCCTCCCCACCATGGGTGACACGGGTGCCTGCAGCCAGAGGAAGCCGCTTTATATCAAGAAGCCCGTCGGCAATAGGGTGTAATGGTGCAACAGAAGCATGCTCCATTAGGATAATCACATCTTTGGTGCATTAAGGTCGAAGTCAGGGCTGAGCATTTCCAGCCCCTCAGGGGCTCATCTGGCAGATCCGGAAAGCCCGCAGTGGGGAAGCTACCCTGGCCCTGCAAGTCAGCTTCTGCCAAATTAAGGAGAAAAAATTTCATTTCTCTGGGCATGATGAACCCAATATGCAATCCTGCATCCAGGGCAGGTGGCAACAGGGGGAAACCACTGTGGCTGTTCAGCGCTGCTGGCTCCAATGGGACCCCCTCTGCAGCCTGGTGCCCAGCTCCTCACTGGGTTTCTCCTTCCTTTGGGGCCATGCCCGGTGTTTGCCATGCCACCAAGTGAGGCAGCCAGGGAGATTCCAACCTGATCTGTCCTGGGCACTTCCAGCCAAATGCCTTGTGAATATCCAGCTTCCCAGCCACAACCCTGTGTTTTGGTTAAAACATCATTTGGATTTTTACTTATGGGGTATAAACTCCCTCACAGGATCCTCCTGGAACTCCCACCTGTGGGGACTCGTGGCCTGAAGCAATGGTCTCCCAGAAGCCACACAGAGGGGCAATGAACTTGGTCACTGCTTTTGGAGAGGGACAGACCCTTTATCCCTGCTGACCGTTACCACGGACAGATTTATGAACCATGAGTGTGACCTGAGCCCTCTTTGCTTAATGCTGTCACATCAGAAGCAGCTACAGTGAAAGGTGTCCTAGAGAGGGAAAATACATTCTAATTATGAACAGTTTTTACAAATAAGAGCCTCTGAGAAGAATTTTGTCTGCTCAGGTGGTAGCGCTGACTAGAGATGCTTCTTTGCATTGGGTTTCGGGAAGGTCTTCGCTTCCTTTCCACCACCCTGGGGAACCCCTGGCTTGGGTTTCCGCAGTGGACACTCCACTGTCACGACTATGGGAAATTTGGGTAGTGAATCACTGGAGACAAAAATTAATTGGTGACAGCATTAATTAGGGACAGCAAGGTGGCCTCACCTGCAAACATCACCATGCCACAGCCTCCTTGCCTGTCACAGAAGGGGAGAGCAAAGCTGGCAGCACCTTCCCACAGGACATCCACCTTCTCTGGCAGTATGTAGGAGCTGGCTTCGATGGGAAACATGTCTCTGGGGTTTTTCATTTAAAGAAAATGCATCAAACGTTTTCATCAGTGTGGAAAATCTGCTATGTGCCAGCTGCTTATTAAGCCTGACTACTTTCTGTCCTCTGCGAGGGCATTACTGCTCCAGCTGCCACTCTCCAGCACAAGTACTCAGAGCAAGGCAAGCTAAATGCCCAGATCCAGTCTTTACAAAACAAGGAATCTGAGATTTGGACCAACTGCAGATTAAAAGTAACAGAAAACATAGTGAGCATGCTTGGTTTAGTGTTTTCTCCTTCATTTCTTGCAGAGCTAATGAATTTCCATTACAGTGCTCCCCAGGCCACAGGGGCAGACACTGTGTCTGCAACTCCCGTGCAGGAACATCCTTTCCTCTCCTTTTTTTCTCTCGTATTTTCCATGCTGTCCCTGGGCAGTGTCCAGCCCTGGGACCAGCATCTGTGCATCAGCCCTGTGAGTGCTGCTGTCCCCCTTGGAGCGAGCAGAGCCAATGCTCCCCTTTTGGCCTGTCCATCTGGGTCATTTCTGTGCCAACCGGGCAAGCCTTGCCGTAGAGTCACCTTGGGGTAACTCTGGTGCAACACGGAGTACCCACCAGCCTGGGAAGAAAGATGTGTACAGCAGCAAGGCAACCTCTGTGACACCTAAAAATTGCTTTCAGCAGCACATAAAATATCTCAGCCCCACTGATTTTTGGGTTTCCTTAAAAGTCCCTGCACTGGTCCAGCAGGAGTGACAAGGAAGTAACAGGCGCTGTCTTACTATCTGCAAAGCCAAGGAGAGCCCAGTGCCCAGGCCGAATTTGGCCCAGAGCCCCAGTGTGACCTCAGCAGCATCACCAGAGCACAAGCAGCAACAAACATTGCAGTGACCGGTCATGGAAATAGGATCTTTATCCTCTCTCTTGCAAAACGCAGAGCATAACGTCTCCTAGATTTGCTTATGCTGGCAGGCATTTCGTTTGGTCTCTGCTGATACTTGAGGATGCCTTGTCTGGGTTAACGGAAAAGCAAAACACCCAGAGCCATTTGGAAATTACGTGTTCAAAACGAGCATAATAGAAAAACAAGAGCACAACATTGTATATTTGCAGATGTGCTGCAAGGAGCAGAGTGAGCATTATTGCCATGTCCATCCCTAACTCATTCTATGGGCTCCTCCGATGCCCGGTTTGTGCCGAAGTGTTCAAACAAAGCACAGAGTTGAGCTGCTTTCCTAACAAAAAAGACCAACAGACCTAATCTCCACGGGATGTTTATTAGCCTGTGTATAAGGATGCCACGGATAAATATGGGTTCCCTGGGAATTCAGCTGCCTGGGGAGAAGGAAAAAGCCCAAGCATGAAAAAACGTTATCCAAGGCAGCAATCAATAACCTTCAAGAAAAGGCAGAGGCCAGTGGCAGTCATAGCTTAATAATAGTGATTTTAGGCTTTGTTTTTAAACTGCTTATTTAGTATCGCAGAAGACATTTTATGATGAAAATAGGGCTCTTTCTCAGCTTGGCATGTGGGAGCTGTGCTCTTGTATACCCTGGGCATCAACAGGGAAGTCAGTGAAGGGGCATGAAGTAAATAGCACAGAATTTGGCTCCGTGAAAAAATCTGTCATTAGCAGAGAACCCAGTTTCCCAAATCAGCTGGCAGGGATGAACCATTTCACTGAAATAAATTGCTGAAGGGCAATTCAGAGAACTAGAGAGGAAACTGCCTTTGTTCTTCAACCACCAATTCCACACTGGCAATTGTATCACGTCCTTCTGGGCTTGCTTGCCAGTACTCCCTGTCTCAGAGGGATTTTTCACTCCGGGCTTTTTCCCATGCAGAATGCCCAATTCTTTTTATTTTTCATGTCCTTCTTTTAATTTTTAGGTTTATTTTCCCCATCTGCTGCTCTGTTGCAGCTCCTGGCTTTGCTGTTTCTCTGGCTGCAATGTCTCACCTGAGACCATTCCTGTTTGGTTTACTCCAAACAGAAAACTAGTCCCTCTCTAGCAACTAATTTTGGTATGAAAGCAAAAAAATGCTAATAAATGGTAAGCCATTATCATTCCCACCACTCAGGAAGTCCTTGCTGTAAAACAGTTTTCTGCACCCTCACTGCCAAGACAGCACTGCACAGTCTGATAAGTGCAGGGCAGGTACCAGTGACAGCATTGCCCACATCTCCCCTTTGTAGCAACCAGCTACAGCATCTTATTTTATCTTATCTTGCTTCACTTAGCAAAAAGATACCAGGGGGCCGAATTCAGATCACATAATCATTTGGATAATGGCGAAGGAAGGGCAAAATGAATCAGTACTATCTTTTTTTCCCGTCTTGCAGGGCTGGTTGGAAGTGATAATAGGAAAAAAACCCAATGAATCCACCCTTTAATTAATCACACACATAAAACAAATAAAAAAAAAACAAAAACCATCAAGTTTGGGATGAAATTCAGAGTCAGCTTTTGCACTGACTTCCACTCGCTCAGACTCCCATGCTTGGTTTCTCAGACCCACAGAGAACAGGGAAAATAAGCAGATTTCACCAAAACTGCCGTTTCAGGGACCCTGAGCAAGCATCATTGCTAAATGTGCAGTGCTGCCAAAAACCTTATTGACTACTGGGCTCTTCTATAAGCTGGTCTCAGCAGAGCACGGGGCAGTCATCTCTCAGCTCAGCTATCTAAGCAGGTTAATGAGGCAATGCATACTGTGACTTCCTATGGTATATAATCAGCCTGAAATTAGGTTTTAGCCTAAATCTTAGCAGATATGTCACTTGGGACTTCAAAATTATGCAATTGGTCTCTTCTGCAGAAGAAATATCCACGGGAGAGACTTCAGTGCTAGTTACTCTGCATGGGGTGGGAGAACAGGAGAGTAAGACTTGGGACATGCAGAGGATGTGTGCGTGTGTTTGTACGTAAAATGGTTGTAATAGCAATGCAATACATAAATATCTGTGTGTATTTATATATAGTTAAACATGTATTTATGCTGAATACATGTGCATGTGTGTACAAACAGACAGATACATAAGTGCTTTCAATAGGCTTACTGGAGACTGAGCATTTGCAGAGCACTCCAGAGAGGTCAAGTTTTCAAAGTGCTATACAGGGGAAACCAACAAATGGAAAACGGGAAGAACATTACCCTCTTTCAACTTGCATTTGGAATCCTTGAATTAACATATTACACACTAGACTAGGAAGGTATTGCTTAAAGTCACGCTTCAGGTGGTGTTTTGGAAGCTTTCCCTCACATTTGTGAGGGAAAAACTTATCTCAGCTTGTAAGTAAAGATACCATTTTAAAAAGAGCATGTTACCTCCATCCAACGTGGGGTTCAGACAGCCCAGAGGGTGCATTTGGCCTCTTCCCAAACTACACTCAATACAGTTCTCTTCCTGTTGGACTCAGATGCCCACTGCAAGGCGGAATGTAGTCACAAGGGTTCCATTTCTCCAGCAGCTTAATCAAGTTTATGCAACAGACAAAGGGCAGGGCTTTGGGATGTGCTGCCCTGGCAGCCCAGATGCAGGGAGGTTGGTTGCTCTCTCCCTGAGCTGCAACCTTACTCCATGACCATTCCGTACATGGAAAAATACCTAACTTGTCCTCTTCCACTTTTGTGAGACATACCATCTGGCGAGGGATCCCCTTCTCCTGCTTATGAGAATTTCAACAAATTTCTAATACGGAAAAAGTGTTAAGCATGTTGTATCCAAAAATATCCATTAAGGAAGCAATATAGCCTTTAAAAACACAGATACTAGATCTGTTGCACTGGGGTGCAGCCATTTGGCATGTGCCATTAATTGTTTAGGTTCCCTTAGTGAGCACAGACAAGGCCGCTGACAGTGCTGGAAAATTCAGACATATCTCCCAAATGACATATTAATAATGAGATCTTTCAGAGGAGGATCCATGACTCATCCGAGAAGAAAAATAGGTCATTCACTGCACTGAGCTGCCTGAACAAAACAGCAGCTTTTTTTTGGGTTTGCCCAGTTTAGACCAGAAAAACGGAGAAAGTAATGTAAGAGAGGATACAGCGGCTGTAGCTGCCAGATGATATGAGAAGTGAGAGCCTGTGCTACCATTTTAAAGTTAAAAACCCCACCCTGACAGGCATTTTATGCCTTGGATGGTTGTATGCTAAAACCAGGAGCGGAAGAAACTACAAGCATCCTTCACTATCGCCGCACCCTGCTCCACCCAAAGCCATAGACTCGCTAGTCCTTCCCCAAATACCCACCGTTCCTTCCCAAAAGTCACATCCTGGGGGTACCCAGGGTTGAAGAAACCAAATCCACCAGGGCCAGGGTGCTTTGGGATCCCAGGGGCTATTGCCCTAGCAATTGTCCCTGCAAGGGACATCCCTGCAGCAAGGAGCACCCAGCAGGCCAGGGTAACGTTCAATGAAGGATGAATTTACAGTTGATGCAGAGGACACTCAAAAGGGTCAAATCTGAACAAGGATATTCAGTGGCCTTGCCAGAGCGGGAGCCATTCTGTATTACCTGTGTGGCTATGTGGCTCAGGGTAATAAATAACAGCAGGTGGACCAGGTGTGCATGGGGGATCGGAGGGATCCCGTGCGAAGCAACACGTAGACCCCAGAGAGCTGCAGAAGATTGTTTGGCGGAGTCAGTGCAGAAAAAAAAGCAGGTTACAAAGCCAGCATTTAAGATTTCATTAGAGTTGTTAATCTTATTGCTATTGTCAAATTATAATTGCTTTCACAACCCAGCTAAACCCAGAGTAACTATCCATTCTCGATTAATACTGTTGTCATTTGCATTCAGCATTTCGATGGGACCGCGGCTTCATAGGATGCTTCAGAGATTAATAAACACCATGGCCCTTTCCTGTGAGCACTTGCCCTCCATGCTGATGAAATTTAATTGCTTTAACCCTCACTTCTGTCATTTCCTTCCCCTCCCTCTGCCTGTGACATTCATGTTCACTGTCTGCTGGGTGCAGCCCACGGCTGGTGGTAGGAGGATGGAAGAGATCGGCCGTGATGGGGAGGATGAAATCCAGCAGCCCCCATGCTCCATGCAGGCGCTGGTGGCAGCACCGCGGAGCAGACCAGGAGCCCACAAAGGTGTTACGTCCTCATGTGGACACCCTGCACAAAACATCTCCTATCTACAGACCTGCCATGATGTCCTGCCTCCTAATTTAATTATCTCAACGACATAAAAGAGGAATTGGTGGCAAGTGGATTTTTGCCATTAAACAAATACTTGACCACAAACGCTGAGCTCTTGAACAGCCACTTGAATTGTGGATCAATAGACTTTTGGGAACTCAGAGCCATTGAGTCTAAACAGCATCCATATCAAATTAGTTTCATCTTCAGGATAAAAAAAAACAACAACCAAAACCAGCAACAAAACAAACAAAAAAGCAACGAAAAAGAAGCATTCCTTATCCTCTTCTGCAGCCACCTCTGAAAATTCAAGCCAGGCCTGCAGCACCACCTTTCCCCCGTGCTTCACAACAGGTGCTGGCTTTGCAATACCAAAAACCAGTAAGCATCTAATCTAAACTGGCATTTTCCCAAACCTCAAAGTCTCCACACACTCTGGAAATAGAAGATGGTGGTTATTGCCCCGTGAACAGAACCACAGCCCTCCCATTGCAGCCAGTGGGCACTGCTCCAGGGCCCCTCCAGNGTAATGTAAGAGAGGATACAGCGGCTGTAGCTGCCAGATGATATGAGAAGTGAGAGCCTGTGCTACCATTTTAAAGTTAAAAACCCCACCCTGACAGGCATTTTATGCCTTGGATGGTTGTATGCTAAAACCAGGAGCGGAAGAAACTACAAGCATCCTTCACTATCGCCGCACCCTGCTCCACCCAAAGCCATAGACTCGCTAGTCCTTCCCCAAATACCCACCGTTCCTTCCCAAAAGTCACATCCTGGGGGTACCCAGGGTTGAAGAAACCAAATCCACCAGGGCCAGGGTGCTTTGGGATCCCAGGGGCTATTGCCCTAGCAATTGTCCCTGCAAGGGACATCCCTGCAGCAAGGAGCACCCAGCAGGCCAGGGTAACGTTCAATGAAGGATGAATTTACAGTTGATGCAGAGGACACTCAAAAGGGTCAAATCTGAACAAGGATATTCAGTGGCCTTGCCAGAGCGGGAGCCATTCTGTATTACCTGTGTGGCTATGTGGCTCAGGGTAATAAATAACAGCAGGTGGACCAGGTGTGCATGGGGGATCGGAGGGATCCCGTGCGAAGCAACACGTAGACCCCAGAGAGCTGCAGAAGATTGTTTGGCGGAGTCAGTGCAGAAAAAAAAGCAGGTTACAAAGCCAGCATTTAAGATTTCATTAGAGTTGTTAATCTTATTGCTATTGTCAAATTATAATTGCTTTCACAACCCAGCTAAACCCAGAGTAACTATCCATTCTCGATTAATACTGTTGTCATTTGCATTCAGCATTTCGATGGGACCGCGGCTTCATAGGATGCTTCAGAGATTAATAAACACCATGGCCCTTTCCTGTGAGCACTTGCCCTCCATGCTGATGAAATTTAATTGCTTTAACCCTCACTTCTGTCATTTCCTTCCCCTCCCTCTGCCTGTGACATTCATGTTCACTGTCTGCTGGGTGCAGCCCACGGCTGGTGGTAGGAGGATGGAAGAGATCGGCCGTGATGGGGAGGATGAAATCCAGCAGCCCCCATGCTCCATGCAGGCGCTGGTGGCAGCACCGCGGAGCAGACCAGGAGCCCACAAAGGTGTTACGTCCTCATGTGGACACCCTGCACAAAACATCTCCTATCTACAGACCTGCCATGGTGTCCTGCCTCCTAATTTAATTATCTCAACGACATAAAAGAGGAATTGGTGGCAAGTGGATTTTTGCCATTAAACAAATACTTGACCACAAACGCTGAGCTCTTGAACAGCCACTTGAATTGTGGATCAATAGACTTTTGGGAACTCAGAGCCATTGAGTCTAAACAGCATCCATATCAAATTAGTTTCATCTTCAGGATAAAAAAAAACAACAACCAAAACCAGCAACAAAACAAACAAAAAAAGCAACGAAAAAGAAGNAGGGGGGGAAAGTCTTACCAAATTAACAGAGGAAAGAACAGCTCAGCACAGCCTAGCCCAGCCGTCCAAGTAGCCAAGCTGAGAGACCAGGCAGGAAAACCCTCACCGGGCTGCCTCTGCTGGGGCATGAGGCTGCTGACTGGCNAAAAAAAGCAACGAAAAAGAAGCATTCCTTATCCTCTTCTGCAGCCACCTCTGAAAATTCAAGCCAGGCCTGCAGCACCACCTTTCCCCCGTGCTTCACAACAGGTGCTGGCTTTGCAATACCAAAAACCAGTAAGCATCTAATCTAAACTGGCATTTTCCCAAACCTCAAAGTCTCCACACACTCTGGAAATAGAAGATGGTGGTTATTGCCCCGTGAACAGAACCACAGCCCTCCCATTGCAGCCAGTGGGCACTGCTCCAGGGCCCCTCCAGCCACACGGTGCTCACCTCCTCTCCTGATCTCACAGGGAAATGGCGATTCCTCCGACTACCTTAAAGTTAAACCTCTTCACCTTCCTACCCTGTGGCAGATTTCCAAGCATAGCCAAAGGAAGACGTTTTATTCAAGTCCTGCTTCATGCTACAGAGGTGCAAGAAGAAAGCTTCTCCTGCAAGCCTTCCCCAGTCCCAGGCTTAGCAAAATCTGCCACAATGAGTCCTGGGATTTTGTGTTATCCCAAGCAACTGCACGAGTATAAATGGATGTCAGAGGGGATGAGCAGAGCAAGTACACACTTCCTAGGCCATGGGTTATGTTACCAGGTTTCTGTAGGAAGGATGCAGTTATAACACACACCACACTCCAGCGAAGTTCCCATTTAGAAATCTACTCAACAACAGCACCAGTCACTCCCATGTAGCCCTGACAAACCACAATCTACCAGCCTCCTGACAAAGAGCTTCACAAAAGATGCAATCAACAGCCCAGCATAATTTTCAACAAATACAAATGAGCAACTATCTAGTTGCCATGGTAACCCCAAGAGCCGGACTACACTTTTTTGCCAATTCCCAAATACGGCCATATTTTGCTCACGCAGCAGGAGTGTGGCACCCGGAACCTCCTTTGGGAACAGCAACTGGGTATTACTGAGGAGTATCAGCTCTTCCAACAACCTGCCTCAAAAGCTCCACCCTCACTAGCTGACTCCAGGGGATTCACCTTCACGGTGCCGGTTGTGATTCATTTCTCTCTCACTTTGGCTTCATGACCTTCAAGGCTGACCAGTTTTACGAGCAGAACCCACAGCGGGAATTGCCCTCTCGTTACTTCTGCACTTCTGATCAGCAGCATCTCTGACAATTTGCACCCAGGAATGAGAGTTTTCAGGCAAGTTGCCAAGCCCCTGCAAATCAAAAGCAGTTAATAAAAAAACTTTACCATGGTTTTTAGCCGACTGTGCTGCAGAGCCCTATGCCGAAGTGGGACAAGGCTGCTGACCCACAGTCAACACTCCCCACCAAGGCAGTTTGTGCAGGAAGCCTGGAAATCCTTGGTCTATAAAAGAAGGGGTACTGATAAGGAGCAATAAACAGCAAAATGAGCCCTGGTGCCAGCATGAGCCAGCCCCACCCCAAGATCCCCCAGGCTGGAGGAGTCCCTGGCATCAATGACCCCCCCTGGAGGAGACAGATGCTGCTTAATGCTTCACTGAGCTTTTGCAGTTGAGGTGCCATCACACCCCACCAGCTTGCACAGTTTATAAATTGACCTCTGACCATGCCTATGGTTCTTCTCTTGATGGCTGTCTCAGCCAAGGCCCCTGCCTGCCCAGGAGGTGACTGGACTCAGCCATGCCCAGAAGGAGATGCATTTCCCAGCAGGCTTGTCCCTGCTGGCTCCTGCCATCCCACTCATTTCTTGGCAGCAGCAGGGAGCAGCTGGTGAGAGGTGGGATGGGAAAACCCCTCCCGCAGAACAGGAGGAACATCTCAGTTAAACTAACATCTGCTGGGACTCCCACAGCACAGGGCCAAATCCTGTTCACCTTCCTCGTGCCCTGCTGCTCCATCTCTCCCTGCCACATGCGGTTGGGAGGCACTCAAGCTGCGGCGTTTAATGCCCCAACAAACATCATTTGTCAAATGGGTTTGGTTTTGTTTTGTTTTTTTTTCCAGTGATGAACGTCACTGCCACAGCCAGCAAATGTCTGAATTTATTCACTGAGCTGCTGGAAACCCTTTTTTTTGGCCCTTAGATATTTTTGTTCACTGTCAAAGGGAAGGGCTCTGCAGCATTCTCATCCCTGGGCAGGAGCTGCACTGCTGCTCAGACAACTAAAACCAAGGGAAACTGTGGCAGGGGGAAGAAGATGCACAAAAGAAAGCTCATGATTTAGCTGTCCAGGCCTTATCCTTCCAGTAATTTTCGGAGGGGGGGGAAAGTCTTACCAAATTAACAGAGGAAAGAACAGCTCAGCACAGCCTAGCCCAGCCGTCCAAGTAGCCAAGCTGAGAGACCAGGCAGGAAAACCCTCACCGGGCTGCCTCTGCTGGGGCATGAGGCTGCTGACTGGCAGCATCAGCGTACCCCAGTAAGCTGCTGATGGCACAGCACTTGTCTTTGCAGCCCCCATCCCTGAACATCCAGCAGTGTGTTTCAGGAAATAGAGAATAAGAATGGTAGAGAAAAAAAAGGAATCAAAAGGAAAATGGTACATGCAGGTCCATCCCTCCCACCTGCCATGCCAGGGCCACTCTCTGCCCAGGGTGGGGGGCAATCTTATCTCTACAGACCAAGAAATAGGGTATAGGAGGGGAAAGGCATTGATCACCAACAGATAATTTGTTCACTCCCAGGCTACATCACACTGCTCACACTTACTCCAGCTTTCACATGTTACAAAGGAAGATGTTCAGCTCCTAAAAAACTCAGCAACCTAAAATGACCCTCAGGCATCAGTCGCTTGCAGGTGATGTGTAGGAGAGGTGTGGGAGAGTCCTGCCCCTGCCAGGTTCCCCACTGCCTGCACCATATGGCAAGTCAGGACAGAGAAATTCGAGATAACAGAGGATTTAGGGGTTATGGGACAAGGGGTACAGAAAAATAAAAGGGAAGAGCTGGAGCTCCTCCTGACCACCCAAAGTGTCTGGAACCATCCGTGACGAAGGAAAGGGCAGATCCCATCTTCCACTGAACACTGACCTTGCCAGATCCACTAGAAGTTCATTAAGGAGGTGAAAACTCCTGTTGTTTTCTGAATTTTATTTGATTACTGTGAAACAGAAGACGCTAGTGAGGAGAGAGGCTTGTTTTTTAAGTGAGGACCCTGGAGCCTGCGGAGAAAGCCAGGGGAGTTGCAAAACAAAGCCCCTATTAACTTTGGTCCTGACTTTCAGGTCACGCATGTTCGATTCTTTTTACCTGGAAATGAAGATGTTAATTGGAGCCGACAGCTTTCATAGGCTTCCCCATTAGCAATATTTTTAGCCACAGTAGGGCCGAAGTCTTCAAACAGTTTCCCAAGGGAAGGTTTTAACCTTTCTTTTGAAACATCTCCTGCTACTTGCAGGAAAAAAAAGAGGTTTTTGGCTCAAGGCATACCAAGCCCTGGCCAGGATGAACTCCCAGCTCCTCTGAACAGGGGACATGGGAGGAGGAGGGAAGGACTGGGGAGAGGCAGCCTGAAGCAGAGCTTGACACCATGCAGCAGCATGCCCCAAAACGGTGAGCTTCCCTCCAGCACCCCGACCTTCCTCACCCAGGTGATGGGCTCTGGGCACAGCCAAACCTAAAGCGGGTTCTGAGGGGTGTGCTGGCTCTGGTCCCCCAAGGTGCAGCTGATCTCTCCTATGGAGATAGGACCACACTGCAGCACCGGTGCTGGGAACCAGGAGTCAGACACACATCGCCTGCCAGGCAGATGTCCGACCCTGCTGTCCTCAGGCTGGCAGCAGGCACAGAGCCTGTCCATAAGCGGTCTCTAGGGCAGCCTCCAAAATGGTCCTCAAGCCCTTTCCCTGCCACAGATCAGATTCTACACATTGACATTTTATTTGCTAGTTAGATCCAAGAATATTTTTTTTTTTTTTTACAGCTACTTTCTGCACATACTGTTATCACCTGTATCTAATTTATTGTTTTCGGATGAAGCAAAAGCCTTCAGAAACCGCACTCAATGCTGTCTCCTGCCCAGGACTGAAAACTGTAAATTGCTTGCCTTCCATATAAATATAAGGATAGTGTGCGTCTGTATATATATACAATCCATTTAAAATATTTTTTTTTATATCTATTAACTATTAGTATATTTTTAAATATAAAAACGTTCATGTATATATAAAAATATATAATCAGGAATGATGGTATTTCCTTATTTTAGAAGTCTGCTCCAACACACGTTCCACGTAACAACATCACTGTTACCCCCACCAAATTTTGCTGTTTCGCTCCAAGTAGAGACGTATTTTAGCTGAAAGGCACACTGACACCCAAGGAAGTAGTTACAAGCTCCCAGAGGATCCTCTGTTATTTACCTCATTGTATCCAGCGTAATTGCTCTGGAAAGTCTTAGTTTTGAAATTTTATTTTTGCAAGATGGTGACATCAAGGGAGACCAGATAATTTTATGAGGATGCTTTTATTCATCTTTGCAGGCAGCAGCTGAGACAGGGCAGCCCAAGGCTGTGCCAGCTGCTTTGGTGCTGTGAGCCCCTGGCACTTTGCCGGAGCAAGGACAAAAGAGACACATCACTCCCAAGAAAGGGTAAAGGGCTGGAGGGGGAGGCAGCCCCCTCTGCACCAGGCTTCTTGCAAAGCCACCTGGATGCCATTGAACTGCATGGGACCAGAGATCACACCACAGGGGCCTTCCAGGGAGCATTGTATTTATTGAATTTGGCTGGGTCCAGTAGTGTCCTTGTACCCACGTCCTCCCTCGATAGCTGTCCTGGTACCATCACAGCCCCACTTGCAACCAAGCCCTTCAAATCCACCCACATACAAGGAGGAAGGTCCCCTTTCTCCAGAGCGACTCAAACAAGGCACACTGGGGCTGCCACAACCACACACATCTCCTCAAAAATGTTTTAGCTGAAAGATAAAAAAAGTACCTCTGGGGCATCAGCGTAGAACAGGAGGACAATGGCACCAGCTGCAGGAAAGAGGATCATCTCACGAGGAAAGAGGATTGCACCAAAAGCTACCAGCTCTTCCCACCCAGGGAAGGTTTGGGAGGGTGGGAGAGTGGGCTGACCCTCAGGTGGTGCCCTTCACCCATCAGCCCTTCACCTGCTTTCCTTGTAATTCAGTCAGCCCACCTGCTGCGGGCAGGAATGTGGAGGTGTGGGGTGTTGAGTGGCCCCAGACACCTCACGTGGTGAGGCCTTGTGGTTGATGGGGGCCAGGTAAAGGGCACACGGACCCCAAAAACTAGTCAGGGTCAATAAAAGAAACTTTTCCAGTCATCCACTTCCCCCCAACACATCTTTTGAATAAAGAGCAGGTTGAGGTAAAACCAGCTCCTTTGGCATGAGACCCCATGTCCCCAGGGAATTGCTGCTACTCGAGCGCTAGAAAGACAGAGAAGCCTCCACCTGCTGTTTGCTGTTTATTTTAGCAGAGAAAAAAATAACACACACAAGAGGCATTTTGCATAACTTAACAGCAAATAACACTTTTCCTCTGCTTTTCACACATCAATGGGCAAAATCATTTCCTACACACGGTTGGATTTTGGTGCTAATGGTTTGGTATATTGGTAAAATCATGAGTTACCTCTAATATGCTGTGATAGTTGATCTGAAACCCTAATCCAGGCCCAGGCTTTGGAGGCTCCTTCACTGTTTAACATAGCTCCCATTGCCATTTGCCCATGGGGAGGGTGAGCACCAGGTTCATCCCCAAGGCACTCCAAGGAAGGATTTTGCAGCCGGGGTCTGGCTGAAGATGCTGAGCAGCTCCGCAGCTCTCACCACCCATGCCATGTCCTGGCTGCTCTTCCCCGCCACGGGAGGGAGAGGTGACTCAAAATGAGGGGGGTGCAGGCAGCACCAGCAGCCTCAGTCCAGGGCCAGCGAGGGGATCTTGCAGACAAAGGGGAAGGCTCTGCCGCAGGTGTTGTCATTCCAGGAGCGCAGCGCTACACCCCCCCAAAAAAAACCCCAAGGCATTAGACAAAAGAAAGTGAGGAGGTAACCATGCACCACCCATGGGACTGGAACCTCCTGCTATTGTGGGAGGCTTTCCCTGGATGTCTTCCTGTTTGGGCAGCTCCCAGCCGTACCCCCTCCCAGAATCCACATCCCTATCCTGGGGATGCTGGCAGGGACACCTGGCCACAGCTCGAACATGGGAGCAGGGAGGTAGCTGCAAACACAGCCCTGTACAGTACATAACTATCACCAGGTCAAACATAGACGGGGTGTTTAGGTGTATCCACAGAGTCTGGATACACTTGACTGGTCTCACTGGAAATGAGGGTGTGAAGCTGGATTTTTGCACAAGCAGGGTCTTGCCCCTCTTCAGCAAGATGATCCTGGCCTGAGCAAGGGAGGGAAAAGCTGGCAAACTGAGAGGTGATTCCACACTGCATGTGGGAGGAGAAACTGCAAATTTTGGCATTTGGCTAAATTCAGTAATTCTTCAAAGCGAATGATGCTCCCCTCCTGCCACTGCTGTGGGAGAGGGAGATGGGCTGTGAGCAGAAGGAATGTGTGTGTTTGTGTATGTGGTGAAAGAGAAAACAAGTCCCTTCTCTGCAAAATAAAAAGAAAATAATAAAAAAATTAAAATGCAAATCCTCAGCCTGCCAGCAACCTCTTCAGAAAAGCAGAAACTGCAGTGGATTGGATTTATTGCCATGCAAATATGACCTGAGGTGCCCTCCGCACCCAGAACGGCACTCACCGCTGCTGTGCCTATACCAGATCTGCACACAGTCCTCCTCCTCGGGGATAGAGTGGATCCCATCGTCGGGCTGACTGCCGTCCCAATAGTGGTAGTCGTAGGAGGAGCCATCCGTCCACTCGAAGTGACCCTCCTGGCACGAGGTGAGAAGAGAAAGACCATGATTGCAGAGCCACGTTTGCAGGGGGGGGGGTCCCGCTCCCATGCAGACCCCATCCCCAGTGCCACACAGCCCGGGGACACAGGGAGAGACTGTCACTGCTCAGCAAAAGCCAAACAACACGTTTGGATTTTACAACTGAAAATTTACACTGAAAAGCTCCAGCATTTGCAGCTTTCTCGCCAGGGGAAGTCCAGAAATTAAAGCCATATATTTTTTGACGCACCCACCCAATTCTGTGCATCTTTTTCTTTTCCATTCCTTTCCCAATATCTACCAAAAAAATTTGCTGGCATGGGACTGTTCTCCTGATGGTCTCATTTTTTTTTTGTTGCATATTAGACTATACATTTCAGACCTGTCAGCTTTGAAAAGTTGCAGAGTATCACAAGAAAGCAATGAAACTTGGTGATTTTTGACCTTGGAGATGTCTTGGACCAGCAGTACAATACTAGTTTTATTAATCCATTAATAAAATATGATGTGAATAATTAGTAATTGTGAATCTATCCATTCTAGTAACACCTTTATTTTAGAAGCAGACTGGAAGGGATGAAATGACAACTTTCCCCCATGGGCGGCACAACAGACCCTATATCACCACCCAACTAATGGGACTATCAGGACAGAAGAAAATCAAATGACTTTCCAGGAGGAAAATGTGGGGCAGTGTATTTTTCAGATCCATTTCCCACAAGACTGCAGGGAGGTCTCACCTGCCGCAGGTCGTTGAGCCCCGTCCAGATGTCGGTGGGGATACCTGGCACACGGCTGTTCACCAAGTCGTACACAAAGACGTTCTCTTCCCAGCTGGCAAAACAGAGCAATGCAGAGCCACCGATGGAGTGTGTTAGGCAAATGGTCGGGTATGCCCCTAAATGTTCACCCAACGGCAGGGCCAAATGGGTCCCCCTCTTCTAATTGCTGTTGATTACTTTGTTGGATCTGTGCAAGAGGTGTGTGGTGTGGGCCAGAGCTGGGGGAGAGGCAGCTGGGGAAAAGACGATGTAATCATGTTGTATTCTAACCTTTTTGATGAGTAAATAATGTAGTTTCAGGGAATTTAGAGAATACTATGTTAGTTTTCCTGCCAGCCCGGGTAAAGGCATTTTTTACATTGCCTTTGTGTCCCCAGCACATCAGAGTTGTCCCAGTCGCTACTACAGAGGGATCCTCAGGCTGGTGCAGAGAGATGCTTAGGCTGGCATACAAGCCAGCAGCTGGCACAGAGGCTGTGCTGTTGGAATGAGACTTTTTCCCAATTTTCCTTCTTCCCCAGGCTATGCTAGGTTGAGATGACAAGTTTCTGTGCTCCTCACCTGTGGATGGAGGCCAGCTTGGCTGATCTGATGCCAATGGAGAACTCAGCGCAGTAGAGGTCAGCTTCAGCCCAGGTTTTGTTGATGGGGAAGTATCGGTAGCAATGGCCTTCGTACTCCGTCCAGAAGAGCGGGCAGGAGTAGGCGTGGACAGGCTCTGGCATGGCTGGGGGCAGAGCAGAGGGCATCCAGTGGCTGAGGGTGAAGTTGCACTGCAGGGCACCTGAGCAGGCAGCCAAGCAGGCTTCAGAGGCAGCAGTGCCCAGCCCTGCTCCCGCCACCTCACCCAGGCAAATAACTACCAAACATATGCCTGGAAAAACCAACAGCTGCAGAAGATGTGTAAAAGTTTGCAAAAGCCACAACACATTTTGCAAAAGCCGCAGTTTTCTCAGTGTTAGCATCTGCCTAAATCAGATGCAACGTTTCAAGCCAGTTTCACATCATTTTAGGCAGAGGGTGCTTAAAATAAAGGCACTGACTTTTGCTACTAGAAAAACACTGATAAGAGCTCCTCTTGCCTCTGTCAGGCACTACTGGAGCTGCTGGGATGGGATGGCAGCTGACAGCCAGGGGTTGCAGGATCAGGGCTGCACTCTGCCCTTCTGCTCTCACCTCCTGCAAGGCCAACTTGCACCTCCTCCCTCTGACCAGACCCCCTCACTGACCCCTGCGTCCTCAGGCCCGGACGCAGCCGTGCACATAGACACACATTGTATTTTGGCCCCATAAATAGCTGAGCGAGGCACGCGTGCCGCCCGGAGCGGTGCCAGCCTATCTGCCTCCTGATGCCAGATAAGAGCTGGGGCCCACGGAGCTGCTCCTTCTCCCTCGACACTTTTCAGCACAGCAGGGAAGTGGCCCAAAAGAGGCCATTTTAGGGTCAGGACACATTTCTGGAGCCTTTGTAAACACTGCAGTGGCATTAACGCTTCCCTCTGAGCTCCTTCACATCATGCTCCCTGTGTCACGCATCGGGAGGATGCAGCACACGCAGAGCACACCACCCAAAACTAACACACCCTTAACCCCCAAGTCTTGTGGCCCATAGGTTTAACTCTCTCACCTGCTGTTTTTTGACCCTTGGGAAATTGCCAGCTCCTCCTGAGCCAGTTCCTGCATCCCCATGAGGTCCTGGCCCGGGGCCAGGCCTGCTGTTGGAGCCAGTGGGCAGGTGGGCAGGGTGAGGGGAGCATGGGCTTATAGCAGACATCAGATGCCATAAAACTATCCAAGCAGGTAACAGGCTTAAGCCCAGCGAGGTCAGAGTTGGTGCTACAGGGTCTCTGGTACTGAGGGGCTGGGGGCAATGGTTTTCCTCAAGGGCAGGGAGAGCAAAACCTTGCCAGCGGCAGCATGGGACGTGGGACCAGCGAGGGCAGCACCAGCATGGGGAAGGGAGAGGCAAGGTGAATTCAAAGCAGCTGCAGGAGCGTTTGTGACCCAGATCCTTCCCTGTGCCAGCGCTGGCGGCTCTGGGCAATAATTTCATATTTCATCAACTTTTACCTCATGGGGATCTCTGAGTGTTTGACAAACAGCCACCAGCCAGCCCCTGGGTCCCTCCTGTCACACCTCCCTCCCAGGTAACAAAATACAAACTCAAAGAGCCATTTTTTACTCCTGGGGAAGGTGCAGAGGCCAAGCCAACTGCTGAGCCCCATAAGGCTGTCACCCTATCATCCTGACTTGGCACCCCCCAGCCACTCCCTCCAGAGAAGCCTTAGCTGGGAGCAGCTCTGTACCCTACAGCAACAAAACCATTGAGAGCAGTGAAGGGCTTGAGAGGCTCTCCTATCCTCCTTGGCACAAGTTATGGGCAGAAGGAAAAAGATAGCACACAGACTGGAAACGAGCAGAATAGCTTTAGAGGAGGGCGGCCAAGCTGCAGCCAGTTTAGCAGCAATGCTGGGTTCCTCTCTGCTTCACACTCGGCCACCCTTGTTTTAGGAAGAACCTCAGAACAATCATAGGAAATGTAAACTATTCTATTGCAGCAATAGAGCAGAAGGACCAGGAACACTGAGAGCTAACGTGATTTCCTGGGAGTCATGCCCTCCTCCTTCTGTGATGTTGGCCAGGGGTCCCTGTCCCCATCAAAAGCGAAGCAGAGCAAAGGCAGAGGGTCAAGCCCATGGGACGAGGATTCAGCTTCACCGCTGGGTCACAGATGAGGCACGTTCTCCTCATTCACGACAAAGCCGGGATCTGGTCCCAGCTCTCAGGGACTCCGGGTTGCTGCTCCCTCCTGCCGAGGGCACCCCAGGGGTCTGCGGCAGACAGGCACCACCAGCTCCCCCAGCAACTGGGATTTTATTGTAGAGGCTGTGAAGCACCTAGACAAACTCTTCACCTCTAGCAGAATGGTGGCAAAATTCACAAGGTTTAAGCCAGTAGCATCCGTGGCAAACGGGGCCCCTTGCTCCCCAGTGCTAATTGCAGCGGGAGTCCAGTTGCCCTGACTCCAAGCCGGGTCCGTCGGCACCCCAATTGCCTGGGAAAATCACACTCATTTTGTTCAGAGCAGCTGAAATTGAGTCAGAGATGGAGACAGTCCTTCTTTGTTATTCCATACTGCTTCCCGTTAGGTAGCATTAATTTGATGAGCTTCAGTGAACCAAAGGTGCCTGAAGGAATTTAAGGTTAAATATACTGAAAAGGAAAATATGGAAGGTCAGTGTTTAATTAGCATCTTTTCTGTTAGGTCAGGATCAGAGGCTTTGGCTGTCTCTTTGGAGGAGAACTATTGTTCCTCGTTTTACAGGCAGGAACAATTAGGGCTACTGCTTTATCTGAGGTCTTCAGGGGCTATTTTTAGCAGAAAGGCTGTAAGAAATCGGATGTGTGGTTGTAAGTATAGGAGCCCACTCGTGGCTCTGCAAGAAAACCTCATAACCCAAGCCAGCAGCTGCTGCTGATATTCTGATCTAAAAGGACAGGGGCTATTTAGACCAGGTCCTCACTTCTAAGCACCCCAGAAAAACATAGCCCCCAGCAGCAGCATCTCCTCTGTACAGGGCAGGAGTAGCACAGCCACTGCCTGTGGGACAGGGGCTCCTGCCAACCTCAAGTCAATTCATCCATTTGTCTTCAAATTCCGGGTGAAAAATGATGACAAGAATCCTTTCTCCCTTCGCTTATTTACAGTGCAGCAGTTTTAAGGTCAGAGCCACGTTTTAACACAACATCAGCAAAATAGACACCCAGACATGGCTGAGGATAAGATTCTTACCAGGCAGCTCTTACTAACTCAGAAAAGCTGGAAAAGAAGAATCAAGAATTTTGGGTCAGAAAAAGAGTGTTATGCTCTTTGAATTTGTGTCAGTGCCAACAAAACTGGAAGGTTTTTATTTATTTACTAGCTGAGACCCACTGCAGAACTACCAGGAAAATCACTTGTCAAAATCTTCCAAAAGCTGGCACTGCTCTGCCAAAAAGCTTTCACTTCTCCAAGTGGCCATGTTCCAATTAGAAATAATTAACTGAGAAAATCCCATCCAGTTCCACAAGTATGTTTTTTTTTATTCCAGGATGCTTCTGAAAAACATAGAATACCAGCTGTGTGACTCCCACTGACTCACCGGATGAAAAGCAGTTTTTTTCCTGAAGAGCTTCATCCCAAGGTGTAATACTGTCTCACCTTCAGCAATCCACAGATTTAAGATATGAAGTTTGGGTCTAGAATAAGGTTGGCAAGAAATGCCTGAGCAAAGACTGCTGGAGGGCTGCAGCTCCATCAAAGCACCTGGACAGCAAATCGGATCAGGTCAGTGCTGGCGGCAGATGCTCTACTTGCTGCAGATTGTTGAAGAGCTCCATTTCATCGACAGCTGGTGACTTAACCAAAGCTCTTTAAGACATGAGGAAACACCTCACTGAAAGGCAAGGTCTTGAAACACCCACCTTGGCACATCCATAAGCTAATGCTGCTGTCTGACCTCACAAAGCAAGTGAACCTCTTCAGCTCTTGGCAAGCGGCTGGATTTGGAGGGTGTCCATCAACACCCAAGAAGCTTGTCTGAAGTTAATGCCAATGTAGAATTGCTGAGGAGATCCCTGCCACGTGGCAGGCTGGGTCCTTCCCAGGGCAGAGCTGCTCTAAGAGCCCCCTCCACTGGTACCTGAGGGCTGTGGTGCCCAGTGAAGGATGGGGAGTGATCCACAGCTTGTGGTCAGGATGAGCATCCTGGTGCTCACCAACATCAACTCATCTCTTACCAGCTTGGGACCATGGGAGAGCCAGCAGCATGGCTTTACCCCATGTTGGTACTGCTGGAGCAGGGGGCAGTTATAGAGGAGGGGTAAGACAACATGGCTGTGACAGCGGAGCCCCAGAGCCCCTCGAGGGTGGTTTTGGCAGAACCAGTCTGCAGCAAGGCTGTGAGGTTCAGAGTGCCAGCTGAGCCAGACCACCATCCCACCACAGCCTTGACACAGCCAGCAGCCTACATCCTCTTCATTGAATAAACCCAAAGAATAAACATTAAAACAGGAGTTTTCTGAGCAGGACCATGTGGCAGGGGCTGAGATAGTGCTATTGTGCAATGCTGAGATGCCTCAGGTCACTCATAGCTTTAGGAGCACTGACCCTATAGTTATTATGGACAAACAATCCCACCTTCATGTTATTTGCAATATTTGTCTTTCGTTGTCAGAAGAAAAAGTTTCATTCTTAGCATCTACCTTCAAAACAAGCAGATCAGGAGAAGGGTTTTGGTCTCTGTGGAGGACGTAGGGAGCTAGAAGAGATGGCATCCAATGATGGACTTGAAACTCATTTAATAACCAGGCAATACTGTACACACTCTGAAGGGGTTTTTAAGGTGCATGTTACAAATTTCCAAGGAAAATATTAAACACCAGTTGAAGCACATTGGAAGTGACATCCTTTCACACAGAGGTCTTTGCTTTCTAAAATCCTGTAATGAAATCAAGCTGGTTTTACAGCTTCAAATCTTCTGCTGGGTATGTTTGGAGTCATGAGGCTACGGCAGACGCCGGCAGCAGCCTTCCTGCAGCCAGCACTAACAGATAGGAGTTATCTTAGGGAGTTTTTTCCCTCCTTAATTGGTTTTGGTGAAGCTCCCACAGATTAGGTAGGCATCTGCTGGGAAAGTTGGGCTTATATCAATCCTTTTTCTCTCAAACTCCATGAACAACACTTCAAGAGTCCCTTTGGGCTCACATTCCCATACAAATCTAAGCAAGTATGAACAAACTCAGAGCAGTGACTCTCACTTGCACCAGTCCCATGAAGAAGTTTGCAGGAAACTTAAGTGACACATAGCAGTCACCATCACCAACAGCTTGGGAAAAAAAAGTAGGGGGAAGAAGGGAAAACCACATGTATGTGGCCAGTTTTCGCATGCAGTGACTAAATCAACAGTGAAGCACGGTGGCCCCCCCACCCCAGGCTGTCCCGCCGGGCTGTGTGGCTGCAGTTCGGTACTGCTCACACGTCTGTCTTCGTGCAGTTATCTCTGCCCACGGCCCCTGTCACCCACGTCGGCCCCACGGCAGGGACGCTGGAAGCTCCCCAGCACTCCGGGCTCCAGCCCGGGCTGCTGAAGGCGAAAGCGCAGCCTCTTCCGTACAGCAACGAAGCCAGCCCAGAGACAGCTGCAACATCCCGGGAGAGAGAGAGACCCGGGAGCTCTTGGCACATCTCTCTGATGAGGAAGAAAGTTAATTTCAAAGAAAGTCAAGAGAAAGAGGAGAAAGCGGAACACCAGGCGCTGGCCCTGCGGGAGGTTCGCGCTCTCCTCTCCCTGCTAAAGCCACGGCGGTTTAAGCTCCCGCTACCCTCAAGCCGCAACCAACGCTCTGCACTCACCTTGGCTGATCTTGATGTTGGTCTGAGGGAAAGCCTGGGCGGCCAGCAACGCCGCGGAGAGGAGCGCGCACACCTCCCACCCGCGGCCCATCGCCACGGAGGGACGACGGGACGCTCGCCCAGCTCGGCCGGTTGCAGGGGTCACGGCTCGGTCCGGGACCTCCCGGCTGTGCCAGGCAGGCTGCCGGCGCGGAGCTGGATATAGGCGCTGCGCTGCTCCCTCCCCCCAGAGCGGCGGCTCTCCCAGCGACACCCGCCTCCCCACTCGCCGCTGGCTGAGCCCGGGCGGGCTCATCGCATCCCGCCCCGAGGGGCTTGTGCCCGGAGCTTTGCCCACGGCCTGGCTCGGGGGTGCACGTCTCCTCCCAGAGAGCCTTTGTCACACACCAGAGGCTTCAGGCGAGCGAGGAAACCCCTTACCTACCTTCACACCTCCCCCGCAAGCACTTCCTAAGATACTGTGTCCGCAGTTCAGCAGCGCCCAGCTGCGCTGGTGCCTCGCCCCGCAGGGATGCTGGCGGCAGCAGCGGCCAGGCGCCGAGCGGACGCTCGGGGCAGACTCGCACCTTGGGGTGCCCGAAAAACGTGCCCCCTCTGCGTGCTGTGCAAGGCCGGCAGCCCTTCAAACACGGAGGGGAGATGGCAGCTGGAAGGCGAGGGCTGAGGCAACGCCGGGCAAGCTGCGGCCGCGCAGCCCGGGTAAGCCAGGCTGGCCTTGGGCGAGCGGCTGGAGAGGGGCTCCAGGGCTGCCCTCGGCGGAGCACTGACTTGCGAAGCCTCTAATGGTGGGGTCTAACCCATTACTGCCCCATTTGGTGCTTGCTGGTTGTGTTGGGGTTTGGTTTTGGAGGTTTTTTGGCTCTTTTTCAGTAGGGAAAGGCAATGCTTTGACACACTAAAACAGCCTGGAAGAGGGAACCACCAGCTGTGCCAGGAGGTCCAAGCCTGTTCCAAGAACTCACACTATGCCCATCTAGCAGGTCCATGTAGTCCTGTAACAGCAAAAAAACATCATCAGGCAGCAGTCAATCTTATCTAGCATGTTTCCTCTCTGTTGTCAAATCTTTTTAAAAAGTAAACTTTAGATTTTAAAAAATACCGTATAAAGTCATTTCTAGTTGTTGCACTGGTAAGGCGAACAGTGTAGGCACAAAATGCTGTGACATTTTGTGGTCCTGCTCCATTTCCAACTTACACCTTAAATCAGCATTGAATGAACTGCTTAGAAACACACTCAATGCTATACCCTTTTTACTCTTAGGTACAGATTAAAATTTTCAGCATTTTCTGGGATTTCAGTTGGGTGACTTGTTTCCACGAGCAATATGCTTAAAGAGGGAGCAGGGATCCAGAATAACTTTAATTCTGTTTCTAACAACAGACCTATGACAGCAGCATCCCCCCTGTGCAGGCAGGAGCCCTGAGCACCCCATGCTGCCCCCAAGCCAGCGGCTCCGTGCCCAGCACAGCAGCTGGGCACCAGCTTTGCTCTCAGCACTGGGAAAGTACACACACGTCGTGCACGCAGAGCCGGCTGGAGTTGCAGCTGTACTTCTAATTTCATAAAACATGGGATGTGTTTTACCTGCTGGATGCAGCCCTAGGAGCACAGCCACATCTCTCTTCAGCCCTTCTGCTCCCCTTCCTCCCACACTGTTTTCTGATTGCCCTCCAGGTCGGGAGCTTCTCAGTGTGCTTCCATCCTTTTATTGACCTTTCCTCAGGTTCCCTTGCTGACTTTTGGCATCCTATATATGTAACACTTCCATCCCTGTGAAAGAGATACCTCACGGATCCATGGACAAACTCATGGGCAAGAGTGCTTTCTGGTAACATTTCATCCCCAGTGCCTTAGCAAAGCACTTGGCAGGTCCCACCTCATCTTCCGTGGTTGCCCAGAGCCTGTGCTGCTGCCCATTGACATGAATAGTCTTCCACGTGAGGTCTATGGCAGTGACTACTGAAGCCACAGCCCCTTGCCTGAGCATTTCTGAGTCACAGGAAGAGATCAGCTTCCTGCAGTGCGTTTGTCCAAGACAGCCCATGGGCTCCCTCTCCACCATGATTTGTTGATGAGCCAAACCAGGAGAAAGCCAGAGAACAGAGATTTGCTATCAACTTCACTGCAAAACAAAGGAGGAATTTCACATTGCAGAGAGGCAGGTTAAAACTGAAGATCACCATTCACAACATGTTTGGAAAGAGGATGCCCATGGACAGCTCTGTGGCAACCGCTGGCCCCATCACTTTGTGCTGCTAACCTGCAGCAGCTTTGCTGGACCGCAGCAGAGCCACATGCAGTGGTCAGTAGGAAGTGGAGGTGTTCACTGAGGGACAGCATGCATGACCACATTAACAAGGTAGAAGCTTACCTGTGCTCACCTGCAGCCACAGCAACTGGACAATGGCTCCGCAACAAGGTCACCAAGGCCTTTTTTTTGTCATTTCCTGTCCAAGACCACGCTATGCTGTGCCTAGGAGGAGGGTGTCTGCACTGTCACTCTCCCCCAGCCACTGGGAGATGGCTTCTGGATGCAGAGGGGAAACAACATCTCTTGTAGCCTTGTATTCATTGTATTCCCTCTTCCACGATGGCAGGGTCACCGTATCAGACTTAGCCGTCACGTGAAAAGCATACACAGGGATGCTCTGAGCACATAAGGCAACGAAACATGCACAACTCTACGTAAACCAGAGCAGGTGGCAGACTGAGGGCACTCTGCAAGGATGCTGACACCCCAGTTGCAACGCAAACCTTCAGGCTGGAGCACAAACACCCTGAAGAGCAGCAAGGGCTACTGACCGACACACTGATATACGCCCAAACAAGCACTCAGTTGTTTGTTTTTTGCTTTTTTTTCTTTTTAAGATTCACCTGTGCTTAACTGTAGCAGCCAAACAACAAATGGAGGTGAAATAGGCATATATCTGTCTTGTTTTATTTTTAAAAATCAAAATATTAAAAGCACAGGAGGTAATGAGATTTCCTCCTGGGCTGCATTTGATGAACTGAGGGGCAGGGAAATGACTGCTGCCTGCCCTGCCATGTGGCAGCTCAGGACTGTCATCCCTCTGACCTCCAGTTTCAAAGGTCAAAGGGCCACAAGCAAAGGCAAATCTTCCCGCAGCACTCAGCCCCGAGTCCCTGCCCCAAAGACCACCTTTATTTTTCTCAAGGCAGCACTCCCGCTTCTAGCAAAAAGGGACTGATCCAGGGCCAATGGGGAGCATACCGGTTTGCACCTCTGCCTGCCAGACAGCGGGGACCCTGGGGACAAACATGGCTACAGGACAGCCGTGGGATGCAGGGAGAGGGAGTGGGCCACCGGTCACCACCCAGCAATTTCACAGGTGACCTAGAGAGCAGGATACAGCCAGAGCCCAGGGCCCTTCCCCACCTCCTCTGATCACAGCAGCACTGATATGGCAGCAGAACCAACCTATCCATAACACCCCAAGGCTTTCCAGCCCAACACAGATAAACACTGCTGAAGACAGAACAGATCCTTCCTTCTTTTCAAAACAAAGACACAGAAAAGTGATATCATCGGCCAGGTCCAGTTCTCTTCAGAGTGATGTCCTTCCTGTTTAATTTCTTGAAGAGGCTGTAAGCAAGATACAGATTTTAATGCCATCTCAATGTTGATAGAGTGATTAAAAGTAATAATAATTTGAGGACCACTCCTGCAAAGAACCAAGACCCAGAGCCCAGAGAGCCGAGACTTTGTGACGTCCAACCTATAGCATTTTGGGTGTTCTGTGGCTGGGAACCATGCACGGCCAGATCAATGCATCTGCCTCAGTCTCCTGACCAAACTCCATCAGCATGTGCTCAGTTTCTCTCAAATTGCTCCTGGTTCATCTACAGTCAGTAACAATGGGGTAAACAACATTTTGGCTTTTCTTGTGCCATAAACATAACTGATGGAGCTCAACACAAAGACGAATTCTGCTAACAAGTATCACCCCAGTCTACATGGCACAATTAAATAGAATTTTATTTTCAATAAATATACAATCTGCATCATACCAGACAATATATTGTGAAAAAAAAAAATGTACAGAAGCAACCAACAAGACAGCTGGACCAAAGCTAAGTTCACTTGGTGACCTGGAGAACTACCTGGGTTAACACATACAACACAGAAAGAGCCACTGCAGTCTGTGAGAGGATTGAAATTGTCTATTTTGGGTCTTCTCAACTGCAAAAGTCCCTGCAGCAGGTTCCTTTTGCACAGCACAGGTTTGAAAAGACGTGAGCTGGCTTTCTCAGTACAAATGCTATTGGAAGTGTTTACTTTGCTATGTCATCACTGTATCTACTTGACGCATACAGACGGCTATCGAGAGTGGCAGGTCTCACCGCTGACATGACATCAGATCTGTTTGTCTCAAGGCCACGCGGCCACACATGTGGCCCGGCACACAAATGCACACGTACGTACTAACGGCAGCTTAATTCTGTTAAAACTAGTACGAGGACAAAACTGGAGTCAGAATCGATTGCACCACAGGTTCTACTGTTGAAAAAAGTATTCTAGCCTAATTACCACATTCACCAATGAGAGCACACAGGTACTTATATCTCTGAGAGGATGAGCCATGGATTTGGACTGGAAGGACAGTGGAGGCAACTCCCAACTCCTCCACCTGCTCAGCGCTTCCCACGGCACCCCCTCGTGCAGCCCACACTGCCCAGCCACGCGCTCCGTCACGTGGGACGCAAACAGTCGAGTGGTGCTGGGTGCGTGCAGCGAGAGATCCAGCCGGCTGGGCCGCTGGTGGCCCCAGGGGAATGGCCAGGACCCAGTGGGACACGGTTCACAGAGGCCAGCGTGGCCAGTTGGGTGCTGGGCAGCCGCTTCAATCCAATGGAGCTGCTGTGGGGTGCATGTAGGGTGTGAGGTGGGGTGTTTTGGTCATTAGTTTATTCATTTTCCCTTGTCCGCCTGCTTGGTTTGGCTGGTTAGTCCCCCACTTCATGTTACCTCCAGGGACGCTGGAGAGACGCGGTCGCACTCCTCCCTGGACCGCAGGCTGTGCCACTGCTCCACAGCCGTCCGGTGTGCGTTGAGCATCCGGCGCCAGTGGTTGGACTCAGGGGCACCCGTCGAGTACTGACCGATCACGATCCTCCCAATGAAGTCGTTGCTGCTCTTCACATTGTGCCCGTACACTGGGGAGAGCAGAAACAGAGACTTGTCAAGGCGAAGACATCACTCCTCCACCCAGAGCCCTGCCTCCAGAAAATCAAATATCCTGCAAATGCCCCCTCACACAGCATGCCAGACGCTAGTGTTTTTGGTATGTAAGTCAGCACCTCAAAAATGTTAGAGAGATCAAATCAGAAGTTCAGAAGGAATAGGATAAGCTGTACCGCAGATTGAAAGACAAGTCAAATAAACAGGACACAGATCCACACTTATGGTATTTAGCAAGAACAAGTGAAGTAGAATCATAGAATGGTTTGGGTTAGGACTTTAAAGATCACCTAGTTCCAAGTCCCCTGCTATAGACGGGGATATTTTCCACTAGACCAGGTTGCATCCAACCCAGCCTTGAAGTAGTATTGCATGATGTAAAGAAATGCCAAAAGCTCTGCCTGGGCATTGTGAAATGATGAAAGCAGCCAAGCAGCCCACACCTTGGTACATGAAGAAACAGCATTTCAAACTGTCCTCCTCCCAGTGCAACTGTCATGAACCATTTTAGTGCTAATTGATAGTCTTCCCGACTCAGAGGCAGGAATCACACACATACAGGCTGTCGGCAGGTTGTTTATAGAGAAACGATTTGCCATAATTATCGCTGCAGCTACTTGTTAGAAGTCCAGGAAAGCAACTGAATAAGAGACATCAACCCAACACCCCGTCCTTTGGATTAGCTCAGTCTGCTGGAACAAAAGATCACGGACAGCAGCAAACTCTAATGATGGGCCGGAGCCCAAGAAAGGCTGCATGCTCCCACTGGACAGCAGCAAAAGCACTTAGGGCTCTGCAAATTGAAACCCTGCCTCAGCTCATTAGAAAGTTGAACAAAAAGTCTGTGCAAGCTGAAGCCAGGATATCCACGGGCACTGGCTGGAATACCAAGGATTAAAAAGTCTCCTCAGGAAAGAGAGCGCTTTTTAAGAACATGCCTGCGGGGGCTCCAAATCCACCCAGGCTTGTGCAGAAAGAGCAAGTTCAAAGGGGGAGTGTAGCCTGGCACGGAGCCAAGCGCTGCCACCACTGTCCCTGCCAGTAGCACCAGCCCTACAGATCTGCTGGAAACCAGTGCTGGCAGCCAAGCCACACTTGGAATCCCTCATGGCAGCACCCCCTGAGGCAGCACACATCTTTCTGAGTAGGCCAGACACTAAGCACTAAGCACTTGACCGCGTTTTTAGCCACACGTCTTTGTCAAGGCTGTGTATTTCCTATTATAGTATATCCCACAATTAATTAGTATTATTTTAACGTGCTACTCAGTATCTCTACTATCTCCACAATCTGCAAAAGCTGGTTCCCAGCTACTGCATCACTATGGGATCTCGTTCTGGGTGACTCAGGTGCCACCTGCCAGTTCAGTCCCAAAATCAAGCTGCGAGGTTACATCTCACTTTATACCTCCCGACAGCCCTGATACACACAGTTTATGGGCAGAGATGCTTCTGCTCATCAAATTATCTGGGGATATTTTTGGTAACAGCGAACCTTCAAATGTCCAAATAATTTCTCCAAATAATTGCACTAAAAAAAAATTACCCTGAAACTCAGAGCATTGTAAGTCTATCTTCAAACTGGAGTTAAAAATGAATTGAGGTTACATCCCCCCATTCGGAAGACTGCATCTCTTCTGCTTGTCTCCATCGGTTACGTAGGGGTGATGCCATCAGCTCTCTGCAAAGTGCCACTGAGGAAGGGACTCTGTCAAGAGGCCAGGTTGGTGTGTTATTTGGAAAAGTCACTTTCTGAGGATATGGTGAAGAATTTTAAGCCATCCACCTTCAACTAGTACACAGCTTGTCGGAGTTGTTAACAACTTCTCCTACAAGGTAATGAACCACAAGTGTAGCTAGCATGGTTATGCTTAGTGACCTGCTACGATTTATTATCCTAGAGAAATCAAATATTGTGATAAAACAATATAAAAGTAACCCCAAAGCAAAGGCCTCTCTAATTTTTTATACAGCACTTTTTCCCCTCTTTTTTTTTTTCCGTTCTATTTTTTCCAGAATGAAAGAAGATGAAGCCTAATCCTGGGAGATGGTACCAAATAATTTAAACCAAGAAGTCTTAAAGGCCATCAGTTAATCACAGGATAAATTAACAGTGGGGAAGTACCCCAGGCATACCAATTCTTGAAAAGTAATCCATGTCAGGACTGCAAAGTGAGTAGGTGTGCTAACTAAGGGAAGTGTTGATCCAGGTATTTTGAGTTCTTGTACAGCATTTTGCTAATCTCATTGTGTCAGGTAAATTATCATGTTGACTCCTTTAGGGTACTAACAGGCTACAAGCATTGTTGCTTCTATCATTAACTAGTTTAGATAGCACAGGGGCAGACACTGCTGAAGAACAGGGAAGACATTTTCCAAGGCCAAAAGCTTATTCACACACAGGCCATAAGAGGTAGCACGAGGTTCAGCCTCAGGTTTACAAACTCACAGCTTCACCACAGCAGCTTTCTCAAAAGATAAGAGATCTTTGTATGCCAAAAATTCAGCTTCACTCATCAGTCCATGAGCCTTTAAAACTCAAAGAAATGCCTTTCTTGGAGGCTAATTGCTTTATTCTGCTCTTAAAATGGCCAGTATTTGCTGAGAAAATTTGCTGACGGTTGAGCTGCACAGAGCTGTTGTGTGGACTTTACCCAGGAGAAGGTGCTAAAGTTGGTATCGCAAAAATAAGCCCTTTTCTTTGCTCAGGACCACAGCTATCCCTGTTGCTGTTGCTGGTTCATCCAAGAACAGCTTGGAAAGGAACACTGTAGGAGTCCATAAGCCCAGGTGAGAGGCTGAAAGCAGAGGCTGGCTGTGTCACCGGCACACGCTGCATCGCAGGCTGGGGCTGTTCTGTACTGGGCTCCAGTCCTGGGGCAGGGAAGAGAAGCAGCTCCCTCCTCTGCTGCAGCAATCACTTCTCTCCTCAAACAGACAAGGAACTGTTTCCCTGAACACCAACAAGCATGCACAAGCCATGTACACCATTTACACTCATGTCTGACACTTGAGTTTACTCCACAGCCCAGCAGAAGTGATTAACATCACACTCGTGATACACGTCTCATTACGCACCGACCATGACTCCCAAGTGCTCAGACACGATCCCAAAATGACAACTTTTCAAGATACAAGGTGAGTTGCACGTCATTCCGGGGCTGAGCCTTGCCCTGGCTGGAAAAGGACCAGTCAATCCCACAGGCATCTGCGGGGATGTCTGGGAGCCCCTTTGAGCAGGACACTCCTGCAGAGCTGTGAAAGGGCCAGCAGGCTGAGGATGGGCAGGCTCTGCCAGAGCCCCTCTGCTTTTTGCACACACATGCACGCAGTGATCCGGTACCACAGCTGGCTGTAGTCCCACCTACAGCGAAGCCAATTCCACACAGACTCATGCCTTCAACAAGAGCTCCTGCTCTTTCATTTCAACTTCTTCCACAACAGGGAGAAGTGAAGAAGGCCCTCTGGTCCAGCCCATAGCACAGAGTAGGGCGCTGCACCACGCTCTGAGCCCAGGTTACAGTACAAGTGAAGTACAAGTGAACTGAGCTATATTCTCTGATGTCTGAGCATCCCCTTCCAGAGTCTGAAAGCAGCTCAGAGTAGATTTCAGATTAAATCTGCTCTTGTCCACAAAAAAACCAGTAACTCCATGGAGCTGCTCAGAAGCAGAAAATGAGGTAATTATCATTTGGGGTTTTCAGACTGACCCAGACTTTGGTTACGGACAGGTAGACACTGCTTTCCATTTAAGAAACCTATTTTCCTGACAGAAATTACACACCTGATCTCATGAGCTCTTTTTCCACCATCAGAGTAATTTAAACAATAGCAACATCCATTTCTAGGCCAACACAGAGCAAAAAGCAATTAAAGAAGCAGAGGTCAAACCAATTCCTTCTGCAGCTGCTCCTTACTGAGGGATGCGTTTGGAAACAGAAAGGCTTCTTAAAAAAAAATTTAAAAATCTCTTTATAATAGAAATGTTGAAATAGAAAAGAAAATTTGGTTCACTTATGTCCATTAAGAGAGTTGAATTCTTGAGGACGAGTAATGCGATTGTGGTGGGCTGACCCCGGCTGGACACCAGGTGCCCACCAAAGCCACTCTGTCATTCCCCTCCCCAACTAGACAGCGGAGAGAATATATAATGAGAGGCTCTCTCACAGGTCAAGATAAGAACACAGAGAAATCATTCACCAATTACTGTCACCGGCAAGACAGACTCAACTTGGGGAAATTAGTTTAATCTATTACCAATCAAATCAAAGTAGGGTCATAACTAAAACCAGATCTTGAAACACCTTCCCCCCATCCCTCCCTTCTTCCCAGGCTTAATTTTGCTCCTGATTTGCTTTACCTCCTCTCCCTCAGCAGTGCAAGGGGACAGCAAATGGGGGTTGCAGTAAGTTCATCACACACTGTGTCTGCTGCTCCTTTCTCATCTCACACACTTCTGCTCCAGTGTGGGGTCCCTCCCATAGGACACAACCCTCCATGAACTTCTCCAGTGTGGGTCCCTTGCACAGGCTGTAAGTCCCTTGCTCCAGCCTGAGCCTTCTGTTGTCTCCTACCAACCTCAGTCACATGGAATTGCTTTTCACCAGTCAACAGTTTTGCATGTCACTATGTAATCTGGAACTTGCCTCTGACCCATGAGGTTGCCTGGGTGGCATCAGCCCTGGCACCAGATCCAGCCAAAACGTCCTTTATCTTCCCCTTTTCACTGAGACTTGCAAACCGAGAACTTGTGAAGAGCGAGACTGCAAAATATTTGTGATTTATGAGTTACGTGCAACAGTAAAATTCAAGGTGGCATTTCAGCTAGTAATTCATCCTTTGATTGAACACATGAATTAGTAACCTTGAAATGACCAGGAAGGAGCACTAATTCAGAAAATTTCCTTAAGCTAACTTCAAGGGTACCATTTATGTGACAGAGGACAAGCTTTATGCTAAAGCACCTTGCACAGCTGGGGCCACAAAGCATCTGCATCTCCTGAAAACCCTCCACCAGATATGCTCAGCAGTTACTCAGCGGTTACGGCTGTGCTGCACCACCGAGTATGGCTTTACAGGGCCTCCGCTGCTGCCTGCAGCCTTGACTGCCACCTCTCTGGAGCAACAGGCAGAGGAATCTCAATGCACTGGAGTGGGTGGGAGCTCCAGCACAAATAACTTAACTCTTCTTCAGTCACCTACATCGGTTACCTGCAATGCAATTAAAACCATTTAACTCAAAGAAGAAAAATAACAAGCAGGAACACGCCTTTTTTCCCTTGCCTTCTTACTCAGGCTAAACATCAAGCAGAACATCTTCACCCAGTTTATACTAGTTTGCCATCAGCTTATTTACAGCACAATTTACAAATTGCTCCCAGATTTTTTTTTAAATACAATTTGGATGCATCATGCATATTTTAAGAGACCTTAAATATTGGAGCACCCCTGGGTGTGTGGCCCTCCGACACACGACACTGCAGCACACCATGCCAGCCAGCACCACTGTGGAACCAGCCCACCACTGCAGGGGCATTTCCCAGCACAGCAGATACAGCCACAGGAACTAGCTCCTCAGTGGAAGAAACCCCAAAGGAATTAGAGGATGCTGCCCTCTTCCTTTCCACTAGAGGATAAAGCTATTCAATCTAAATAACAGAGAGCAAAAATCCAGCTTTATTTTTATAGCTGGTCTAGAGAAAAATATTGGGTGCCTGGGTCGAATGTCAGGCATGAAAATTGCTAAAAAAAAAATCCTCCCTACTATTACAGACCTGCAATTGCTGTTGCCCATAAAAGTTTCATCTGATACCCTTGGCCCATCAGACTAGGAACTAAAGAAACATCTAAAGAGTAAATATTCTTACTGCGAGGGCTTATGCAGCACAGGTACACCTAACCCTGCAGCCATGTTTGCTCCCAGCCAGTGTGGTGCTGCAAGCTGCAAAACCCACATTCAGAAACCTTCAGCCATCAGCATCCTGCTCCGGTGGCCCCATTGCACGCTGTGTCCAGATGCATCCTCAGATTACAGCCAAACCAGAGGAAAAAGGAAAGATAAGTCAAGGCATGCCTGAGGCTGCGCATGGGCAACTGAATGGCAGAGCCTTCCTGAGGACACAGGTTTCACAAGATCCTGGCATCCCTCTGGCAGGAACCAAAATCCTATTAGCACTGAGCCAGCACCACTCCCTGTACTTCCCCACCTCAGCTTCAGCGCTTGACAGGGTCTCAAAAATTGGCATATTTCACATGCAAGCAACACTTTGTCCCCCATCCTCTGCAGAAATCAGTACGCAGCCGCTGAGCTCTGCCATCAGCTAGTGGGTCTGATTTGTCAGGTTAAGCAGGTCCAAAAATTACTTCTGAACTGCTTGACATCAATATTTAAAAGCTGTTTAGAACAAAGAGGGTGGTGCTGGGAGCAGGGAGCAGCAGGACTAATGATGCACATGGTGAAGGTCACAGGTATGGACTAAATTCTGCCCCTTGCTCCTTGAGCATGGCCTGTAATATTTAGTAGAGGAGAGATAAGCACAGGAGAAGATGCAGTGGTTCACATTTATCAATTTAATCTCTATCAGGCTCAGATGAGCACGTAAAACTCGCTTCCCAGCATCTCGTCCATGAGGCTGCTGCCTGCAATGTCTGTGCCTGCTCAGCTCCAGGGGAAACTGGAAGTGCTTAAGCACATGGCTGAATCCTGGCCACACAGACCCACTGCAGCTCCAGGATCCAGCTGCTGCTCCATGCGGGAGACCACCACCTCCACACCATGGAAACTCTCTTTGGGAAACCTTTTTCCTTCTCACCCTCTTGCAAGGGCAGCCTCTGTGCTCTACCTGGGGGAGCCTGGGAATGGGAGCCTGTGGATGCACCCAGTCGTGCACCCCAAGCCAGGCATTTGGCTAATAGGTATCTGGCCTCAGATAGGGAGAGAAAAGTCCCATAGGAGAGAGCAGGGACCCAGGGAGCAAGGAGAAACACAAATGCACAAGCAGAGACCACAAGGACATGCAGGGATGCAGGAGAAACAGGAATAACAGATCGGACGCATCTATTGCAACAGCCTGGAGGTTATTGAAAAGTAGGATCTACAGTTGGCTTTTTCCACCTCCAGTTCCTTTTTATAAAAAAAAAAAAAAAGGCATCTTAATTCTCTGTACTTTGACCCCCAGATCCAACAAAGCACATGAACAGCTTCATGCAGATTTATACACCTCACCTGAACAGGCTCCAACACCAAGGCCGTACAGCACCTGTAAATGAAGGCAGGGATGGCTGCCGGAGAGAGACAACCTCTGCAGGAACATTCATCTGTCTCCTCCCACAGCGACGGGGACAGGCAGAGACATTTCATCTCCAGGCACCTCTCTACCACACAGAGCAGCCTCTGAGATTTTTCCTCGTTTGATACCCAGAAAGATTATGGCCTTGTGAGATGTTTGAGCAATTTATTTCACCACAGCATGAGTCAAACAAGATGAAATGCTGAGGTCGAGAGAGGCATGACACTGCTTAAATTAATGGGCCTGGCAAAACAAGCAAGCACTGATGACCAGCCTGAAGAGAGAAGGGCTTGCTCCTTTCTTTAGGAGAGAAAGATTCCCCAAAAATTCCAGAGAGCTCCAGGACAAGCTGTTTCTACCATGCCTGCAATGAGGTACAGTTATTAAATAAGTCAGTCCACTTGAAGAATCTAATTTTGCCTTATAAGCAAACAACAGATTGGCTCAGGAAGAGTCAGCATCTTGTTCTCACCAGGATTAATAGTGTTTCACTCCTTCTTGTTAAAGCAGTAAGTCTGCTGCAAAAATCCAAATCCATCCCTGAAGCATCTTCCCTGAGTGATCCCAAACCAGGATCAGGGCTGCTGGACCCTACTTCAGCATCTCTGACCAATCCTTGCCATGTGCTCTGCTGTCACCTGCTCCAGGCTGACAAACAGCACCTGTCAGGGAAACCAGGGAGCCACAAATGAGGATCTGGAGGAGGAGAGCAACGGAAAACTTGCTCCTCCCAGAAGAGTTTTGAAGCCCATGCATCGTACCCACTGCGAAGAGGCTCTGCCGGGAAGGGCCATCTCCAGGAGGCCAAGGTCTCCCACAGCCAGCACATCTTCTCATATCCCTCTCCCACCGCCCCAAGGGCAGGGGACGTCCTCACACGACCAGCTCGAGGACCTGGAGCAAAGCAGCTGGGACCGGGAGGTGCTCGCCAGGAGCACTCTTCTCTCCCTAGACTTGGACCATATGGTGTCTGATGCATAAATACATGAAGTATTTTATAACACCAGCCACAAAGGCAGATTCTGATCTAAATTAAATAGATATAAATCCCCAGAAAATCTAGTGCTGACATCACTGATTTTTCCTTTTTTTTTTTTTTCTGTCCCTTTTGGCTGAGATAGGATTACAGAGGTTTGAGCACAGATTAGCTTCAGCTTCTGAACTCCAGATATGTGGAATATACAGACAGTCCAATACTTCAGAAACACATCTAATAGACAATCAGGAACACTTTTCTAGCAGCAAGTTGCCTACTTATCTATCCACCTAAGAGATGTTACAGTACCCACCATGATAGTGTTTCATAACAGAAACCACTTCTTCCTCCTGCGTTCCAGCACGGGGGAAAAACCAAAACGAAACAGCTTAATTTGCCTCATATATTAGAGGAGATTTTTTTTTCCCCAATATATGTGTGCTAAAGACAAAGTGCCTGGATATTATTATTTATTTTTTGTGGGAAAGAGAAAGCAAAGGAGAAAGAACAGATGAGCACCTGAAGGAGCAAGTCAAACCATAGACGTGTAATGATCCCAAACACATCATTGTTTCCATCCCCGCAAAGGGGCACTTAAGGATGATGCTGGCATCTGATGCTGGTTCTCATGCAGCCAGGCAAATCAAAATTCAGGTGTATTTCTGCAGAAGCCTGAGGACAAATCCATCATCAGCCTTTAACCTGCTCAACTAATTGGGATATTTAGAAATCAATCTGTTAAAAAGGCATGATTGAAAAGCCCTGCTATCCCTGCATCCCATTCATGGGACTTTTAGCAATCTCATGGAGTGCAGGCAAGCACCAAAAGCATCACCTTGTCTCCAATGTCTACACCACAAGTCTGACCACCAGAGCTGATGTGGAAAAAATGAATGGTTTTAAGGTCTGAGGAGCTTCAGCCATCTTCTCAACCAGGACTCCAGCTGCCTGGAGATCCAAGTGTAGGACCCACCTAGAATGAATCCCAGTTAGTTTTATTTCCAGCTGCAGTTGGTAAGTGTGGGTCTGTGAGCTGTAAACCTTTGGTGCAGTAGCTTACCCCTCCGCCTAACCTGGGCTCACTTGGAAGGTGAGGTCTGGAGCTGATGATGACCTTCGGCTTTGGCCTATCTCCATGTCAGTTTTTCTGCCAGGTCAGGGCTGATCTCCTCCTCCCTATCTCTACCACCACCAAATGCCTCGAAACTCTGTCATGTGGATCAAGAGCATCTCAAAACATTTTCTATATCCAAAAAAACGTACAAAACCAAACTGGTCTGTACCAGAGCATCTCCAACATCTCTGGGAACGAAGGGTGGCAACAAAACAGAGCTGTGTTCACCAGAGGCTGCGTGTGCCATCAGTGATCATTTATCCCAGATACAGAAATATCTCAAAACATCCACCTCCAACAAGAAGTCAGGATTTCAAGGAAGACTCGATTCCTCAGGATTTGACAGAAGACCCAAAAAGGAATGAATGTGCTCAGACAGGCAGTATTTCTTCAGAAAGAAAATATTTCAGGGAAAGCAAACCAAACTACTCAGAATGGCACCATTAGCAACACACCAACAATGAATTTTTCCCTTTAAAAATTCAAATGTCATTAAATAGTCCTTAAATTTTCCCAAAGGCCAAAGAAAGGGAAAATGAGCCAACAGAGGAACCAGGTATGATGCTATTGAGCAGCAATCTGGTTTTCTAATCAAGTACTGCCTATTAACTGGAAGCTAATTAGAGCCCTGGGATAAAGCATCAAAGTGATTTGAGGGTCTGAAGACACACATTGTTACAGCACTTGCTGCACGGAGGTGTTGACAGTATTGTCAGGGTTCCTCTGCAGTAGCCATTCAAACCATGAGTACAGGTGTGCAAGGTCCCACTGTTCAACAATGCTTCCTAAGGAACTCAAATACTTAAAAAAAGAAAAAAAACAAGTTAAAATTTGGTCCTAAATTCTCATAGAAAAGAGAGACATGGTCCATTTTTAAAACATACTGAAAAGTGAAGACAATCATATAAAATGGTACAAATGGCTCAGAAGAGAGATTGCCTGTGAGCTGTGTGGTCAGCCAGTACTCATGATGAAGGTCTCACCAGCTGACACACGTGTATCAAGGCCCATCTATCATTCATCAAGCAAACCCTGCCCCAGCCCACTTCCCTCATCTGGCCAGAGCATCCTGTCCTGCTGAACCCACAGCCACCTTTCACATGGGAACAGTGCAGTGGGACAAGCCCCACCATCACTCTCCAGCAGACACTGTCAGCCCTGATGTTGGTCCTGGTTCCAGCTACGCTCTAAGCCAGGTCAGACAGCAAAGTAGTTTTTACCTCTGCATTTGCACAAAAATTATTTTTCCCTCTTTGTGGACCCCACTCGCTTCATAAGCCCTAAAGATTCTGTCATGTAAACATGTACAAGAGCTTATTTAGATGGAGAAAGAGAAACAGTTACCACAGGAACTCAGGGAGATATATATTTCCTAACTGCCAATAGTGGAGGTCACATTTTTTATGGTAAGTGATCAAAAGATGTTAACGAGTCACCAAGACGTGGTTTGCCCTGGAGTGCTGGTGGTTTTTATTGGGCCATCTGGGCTTTACTGCCACACAAACAGCATTACCCACAACTGTTATTAACAACATTATAATCATTAACAAAACACCACAGTGCTTGCATTTCAGGTGTCGTCTCACATCCTGCTGCACAACCCAGGCTTTCCAAAGGTTGGGCTGAGATTTAGAGGATGGTCTGTCCAAAACCCATCAGGAGGGAGAACACAGGTATCTCTAGGTGCCCAGCTCCCAGCTCTCCTGAGCACAGAGGCTGCAGTCGCACCTCAAATATTCTTTTTGATGCTTGGAAATGACCTCAGGCAGCAGTCGACAGCCCTGCTGCCAGGGCCAAACGCCACCTTCTCTTACCATGGGACAAAGAATAATAACATCTTTGTTCACAGGTATATGTGGTTAGGAGAACATACTGTCTTTTAAAGCCTGCCTCATTTCTCTGCAAGAGGTGAACCCAGGACTTGCTTGTACTCAAGCAGAAGATGGCACATGGGGGATGTGAGTCAAGTTGCCAAAACCCAAAAAGCAGAAAGAAAAAAGTCACCCAAAAAAAAGTGCATTTCAGTTAGTTACAGTATGTATATGGATGCATTTGATGGAGTAAATGAAAAATCAAACATCTCCTCCACTAGCTGTTGCGTCACTCATGATCTTTTTTTTCTGTCAGGACATGAGACTTGTTATGAGCGTCAGTTGCTTTGCTGGTTGTAGCTTCTTCTGGTGAGAAGCTGTTAACAGATGATGCTTGCAGCAGTGATTCTGACCCTGGATGCCTCTTCCTGGAGAGGACATCTCCACCTGAGCTCATCCCACCCCATTTTTGGCATTAAACTGGGACATGCAAGTCAGTGACAGCTCCAGTAAGTATATGAGGTAGAAACAGATGGGAAGGCAGAAAGACAGCTCGTACAAGGTGTCCTGCACCATCATGGAAGGAGACGCATTTTGGTCTGTAAATGCCAATAATTTACAGTGCTGAATTCTGGTATGGTTAAGGAGAGCAGAAAATTTAAGAACCAGCCCAATCCCCCTCCCCAGTCTTGGCTAATGCAGAGCTCACCTTGTGCACCCCATCTCGGAGGCACTCCCTGCCCACCTCCTAGTCTGGCTGCACTGCAACCCTACGTTCAGTCCAAAGTCCAGCTCTCCAGAGCACCACCAGGAAAGCAGAGAGCAGAGAGCAGTGCTTTACAGAAAACCATCCGTCACAGTGTTTGCACAACACAGTCCTTACTACAGTCGCAGCAAAGCGGTGCATAAATTCTTACCACAGTGCACTAAACCCAGGCAGTTTGATTCAAGATGCACAGGAAAAAAACACACAGGGGAAAAGAACAATTAATCTTACTTTGTCTAGATAGTGCCTTTCTTTGCAGCATGGTACTGGCCACACAAAGGGAGCCAGGAGACTCAGCTGATAGGGACTGGCACAGCTCCACTGCTTTCCAGTGAAGCCAAGCCAATGTAAAGACAGCTGCAGACTGGGTCCAAAATGCGAAGGCACAAAAAAGGTTCCTTTAAATTATTGAAGATATACTCACTTCTGGCTCCCATGTCTGCATTTACAGCTCTTTCTCCATTCAAAGCATCATCACCCACCCTTCAAGCAGGATTATTTTCCTCTTCAATTGGACTTCGACTCAGCAGCAAATGTAATTAACTGACCTAATGGACTAGAGCTGCGGATTGACAAAAATAAGAAATAAAAAACAGCTCCCGTAAAACACGCAACAGAGAGAACCACCACTGCAGCCAAAAATAACCCCCGAGTAAAACCAAAAAACCTGGAGAAAAAAAGAAAAAATAAATGGTTTACGCTCCTGCTTTGTAGAGATGCAAAATAATAATATCCTCACATTGCAAGGCACAGCTTCTCCACGCTGGCAACCATTTGCTCTTTATTGCCTTTTAACAGAAGATCCCAAAGCCCTTTACAAGCTTTGAAGCTGCACAATATCCTAACATGCCAAGAAGGCAGCTATACAGGGAATACCATCACCCCCATCCCTGAACTGCAGAACTGCAGCCAAGCTGCACGCTGATACTCAATTTATTAAAATCTCGTAGAAGCACACAAGAAAAAACTGGTGCTGCTCTCCCTATTGGGGACACGCTTCCACCAACATCTGGAGTGTCTCCATCACCGAGGTGAACACTGAATGTGGCTCAGAATCCTCATCATCACTATGTCCCCTGAACTACCCCGCTCCTGTGACAGTGCAGATGCCTGTGCAGGAGTTCTGATTCAGAGGACCTCGCAATACGACGGGTTCTTGGCTCCTCTAATGGTCTTGGTTCCTCTGACAACAGGAGGCAGTGCAGACACCAAACCAGCAGAAGACTGTACACAGAACAATATGACCGACACCTCTGGCTCCAGCTATACATTGTCTACGCAAACCACGTATCTCAAACAACAGAGTCCTGACCACAGCAAAAAGCAGGAAGCCCAACACTGCCGGCAGCAGTGCCATGCCCAAGTCGTGCATCACCCTTCAGACCGAGAGCAGCCAGGAGAACCCGTCTCCCCTGCTCCTCTGAAAAGCTTTGCACACTCCTTCTCAGCTTTGGAGCTGCAGATGACATTTCTGGCCTGGGATTATTCATTGCAACATTCAAAGCAAGCAGCACGTCACTTAGAAAATGAAGCACCACTTAAAAGGCACGCCACTGAAATCTGACTGCATTACATGTGATTATAAATCAGCTAACTTCCCATTGACTTATTTGAGAGTACATTCATTTGCACAGAAAAAAGTAATCAGGCATCCACTCATTAATGCTAACTTCATCAGCCGTGGCGAGGAGCAGCCTATTCCCCTCACCCTTCTGACGGCACAGAGCTGCTGCTCTGTCGACTTTTTCTTCTTCTATAAGATAAAGGGGAAAACAAAGAGTATTTCACGCCTGTCACAAGATCACCTGATGGAAGCTTCCAAGAACAAATTCATCATTGCACATACAAGGTACAGTCAGAGTGATGTGCATGCAAAGCAGTGATTAATTATAGACTTTTCGCTGAGGAAATTCCTGTGCACGAAGGGCAAAATTTAAATTGCTGATCAGCATCGCTTTTGTTATAATATGTTTGGAAACAAACTAATGGGTTTCAGTTAGGCTCCTTGTACCAGCTTTGACACCTGTATCAGCCATGTAAGAAAAAAAATTTAAAAATACTTCAAAATATGTTCTTTCAGATACCGATTCCTTTCTCTTCATCAAAAAGATGATGAGTAATGGGTGGAAAGTTGCAAAAAATAAAACACAAACAAAAAAACCCAAACAACCCAAGAATGTGTTTGTGAAGCATGAGAGCCCAGTGTGGCAGGAGAGCATGGGTCCCACCACCCAGCCCCCCTGCTGCTCCAGAGGACAAGAAGGTCTGACCCTTCTGCTGACAGTGCCTGAGGTCCACAGTGCACATAAGCTGGGTGAAGTCTTGGCGTGGGAGGGAAACCCACCACTTCCTAGGGGTCCCTGCAGCCTTGCCCAAGAACTTCGTGCTGTGGAACGGCAGAAAAGACCACTGGCCACAGTGGCCTCAGTTCAGCCCACGGCTGCTGCCTGGCCTGCGGGCAAGAGCGCAGCTGGGGACTCATCCCTGCGCTCTGCTACTCCCGCTCCGAGCAGCAGGCCCATTTGCCAGTTTCTACTGACTGTTTCCATGCCTAGAGAACAAAACCAGGAGATTCAGAAATTGTTTAAAAATAAGAGTTCCTATCTCAGCCAAACATCTTCAGCACTGACAAAGCTCTCGAGTGAGGTTAGCTCTGGGACTCCTCCTGGCCCACAGCCTGCAGGGTCTGTGTCTTGGCCTCTCTCAGCTGTGCCAGGCAGGGCTTGGTTCTGAGTCCCAGCCCTTGGAAGATAAAGGCATGAACAAACCTGCTTACAGAACAGGTGATATCAGTGCCAAAAGCCTATAGCCACATCATCTCACCAACAAATCATGTCAAGTACCAGAAGTTATCTTTGCCAGTGTTTGGGCTCTGGGATTGTTCAATACTTCCCACTCATTTTTCTAATTTTTGACTTTATGCCCAAGTTGGGTGCAGCTGAGAAGGGCAATGAATACTGCCTCCTCTTCCTCTGCGCAAAAGTTTTCTCGATGGCACCAATTAAGCACAGGACTGATGAGGTGATGCTCCCACTCAGCTCCAGCCATCAGGTGGCAGTGCTGGGAACAGCTTCTGCAGAGGACATAGTGCTAATTAAGCTTCTCTGAAGACCCCAACGATTTTCACACTTTGCAGGTGGTACTAAGACAGTAGCCATCCTGCACAGCCTCATTTGCACAGCCACAACTATTTCTTTATTCACCTCAGAGACAACTACAACTGTGTCAAGTCAGCAACACCACCACATTTACCTGTGAACACTAGGCTGGCATTCTCCAGTTCTTCCTGTGGAACCTTGAAGCTGAAAGACTCATTGTAGAAGGGATCTATTGTCCCTCGCATGCAAGAGGTCTTCTTGGTTTTCGTTAATTTCAATCCATGAACAAGCTGAATTTTCACAAAGGGATCTGACAAAAAGACACAAAACAGAGGTTCTGTGTTACAGGAGTCGTGAGTCAGTACCCTGGTTTGTGAAGGTTGGGCACTGCAGGGATGGATCACGCTGGAAAAATGCATCTGGAAATGACTAGGACCAGTACCACTGTGCTGCTCCCAGGGATTGGCAGTGGAGATAAAAGTCAGGCAGCTGGATTAAAAAACGCTCCCTGCCAAAACCACAATTAATGCCAGCCTTCATAGAGGCCAAGCATACTGTTCTTTTTGGAAAATGTCAGTATTCTGGCAGCACCAGTGGCTGGGGCAGGGAACACGGGAAAAATACCTGAGGACACAGGCATAAAGCAATTACGCAAGCTCGAAATGGCAGGAAGCAATGCATGGACACTGGAAAAACTTCACACCATCCACAGAACAGCTAGATATCATAAATTAAACCACTGAAACATTAATATTCAAGCAGCATCTACAAAACACAGCACAGCCACAAATGGGCTGCCTTGCAGAACACAACTCAGGGTTAATTCAGGACTCCAGGTTCCTCACCTCACTCTGGTTCAGAGATTTTTTACTTGAAATATGGCAAAGGTATTCACACTCCCCATTTTATCTCAGGGTAAGCGTTCCAAATAATTTTGCTACTGTTGGCTATGTATATAAAATGAATATTTGGAGCCTTGTATTAATAGGAACTGAGCATCCTCCTGGGTGCCCCCCAAATTGCAACCTCACCACTGATCTGCTTTAAAAGCACAGATAATCTGTTCATGAGTAATGTGAGAAATGCACTGCCCTTTACCTGAACCTTGGCTCATGTCTGTCTGAAGAAGCTGTTTTGCTCTAATGATGTCCACATTCAGTCTTCCTGCGCTGGGTAGGTAGTTTAGCGACAACAGCAGCTCTCCCAGTTCCACTTCATTCTGCAGGGAAAAGGGAGTGTGGAAATTCAGAACAGAGCTTGGAGAGAAAGGGAAAAGCAGGAAGAGAAATTAAATAAATCTCATTTGTCCAAGTGCCTGAAAAATAAATTTTAGACATGCTCTAAACAGCAGCCAAGAACCATCTGGTGGTACCTTGTGCTGAGCAGAAACAAGACAGAACACTATCCCCAGGTAACAACCATTCTTTAATCATCGATCCTCCACCAGCTTTTCAGCAGTCATGCAAAGAGGACCTATAACATAGAAGGAATACAAGGTCAATAGTTTTCATTTGCTCCATTTTGAATGGTTCCAGGTGGTTCTGATCTTACCAACCTCACATCCCTACTTATGTACCAAACGCAGACCCTTTGGAGAAGATGTTCTTGCCTTTCCAGCCTCTAAGGATCACACCAGCCACTGGGGAAGTTCACGCACGAGGTCGTTAATGCATCCCTGGGTCACAGGAAGGCAATTCAGAGGAGACATCCCCTCTGCACCCGGCCATTCTACCCAGGGACCACAGCAGGGCTTAACTGTGTCCTTGCTGTTCATCAGGCTGTACCATGGCTACAGCTTCCCATCAATATAGCTGTTCAGCCACTACTTCTTTTCCTATTACTTAATGATGCTTAAAACTAGTAATTAAAAAAGAGCTGGAGAACTGACATCACTGCTCCTCAGATGTGGCAGCTTAACATAACCTCTTCCCCTAACGACCTGGCTTTGAGCTGGTGTTACTCTCAGATGCAAAATACACACAGTAAAACAACTCTGGAGACTTGAAACACACCAGCCAGCCCAGGAAGGGCATTGATCCAACTGCCTCATCTCAGGTCCGTGCAGGAGCACAGAGCTGGATCTTTATCCCAAATAACCAAACAGTTCAAAACCAAGCCTAGATCGGATGGTCACAGCCCACTCCCAAAAGGAAAAGGAGCTGCAGTGGTATTGCAATACATAACAAAAGGCTTAAATATCTTTACTAATGCTCCAAACATTAGATTACAGAAATCAGAGACTAAAGGGCTGGGTAGACAATAAAGAAAAAAGCTCTGAGACATCGTCACAGCCTGAATTGGCCCAAAGAACCAAGTTCATCAGCAGATGGGACAGCACACGTGGTACCCATGCCTGGCAAAGCCATCAATGGCTCCAGGGAAACTAAGGCTTGGGCCACTGGGAAATCCAACCAGTACACGGCTATTCAGCTACAAATGGCAAAGCAGAATTTCCACTGAGCGCAGATAAACCAGAGGGTTTGGACCAAGCTGGAGGAAGCACTCAAGGAAAAGCCCTGTCCCTCTGTCAGGAGCACAGCACCTCCTGCCTGGCCGGCCAGCAGCACAGAACCGCTTCTGCTCCAGGCAGGTCACTCAGCACAGCACCTACCGAGCCAAGCACTAAAATTGACATCAGGTAATGTATTAAAAATTTTCCCCAAGGCATACCGGAGAGGGTGGCAGGCTCAGGAAGTCTCACACCTCTGATGTTACGTAATACAGTTCAGTTTAGTTTATTATTTTTTATTATTTTTTTTTTTTTTTTACTTTCTACAGAAAAGATGGCAATAGGCTGGGCAGCCTGGTTTCACATCAAAGGTCTCTGCTTGCAAAGCAGCCCCTCTGCATTTAACCCCACACATTTAATAAGCAAAAGACAAAGGAAGCACCATGTGGGGAGCAGGGTGAAGGCTACTAGTACAGCAGCATCCTGATTCAGCCCCTGGGCAAAAAGTGTGGATCTATATCACAAATCCTAAGGTAAACCCACGTGCCTCCTTCGCACACTTCGTTGCCCCAGGAGCCAGCTCCAGAACCAACCTGGCAGCATCCATCCCAAGCTGGCCCACCCTCTGCCCAGCCCTTCCCATAGCACCTCTGCCCCACGAGAAAAAGCATCCAATTTCTTACCTCAAATTCCTTTTGTCACAGCCAGCATCTCTTGGGCCATATTATGTGGCTACACAGCAGACACACTCACATTCACCACATGCGTTTTCTTTTGTGGCCACAATATTTTTGCTTTACCAAGCAGGCACCCCTCTTCTGTCAGCCTTTGCCAACTCCCATACCACAGTTCTCTTCAATATAGGACTTTTAAGTTCTATCTATCAGAAAGCCATTCCCCAACACAAACCTCACCAATACGCACATGATGCTCACAACTCTGGTGAGGTCAAGCCATACCCACGTACACCATTGTGCCCAGTGACTGCACAGCATAAGGATCTAGCTGTCTCATATCCAAGGTGATGTATCTAATTCAATCTATCATCTTTGGTTTGATTTTCCCCCAAACTACTCCTCCCAGGCCTGTGGCTAGAACATCCTGAAGACACGTTTATCATCAAGAATATTCAGTGATTTCTAAATCTGTTACCAGGACAGTAACAAAGCATCTCAGTGCCCACAACAGGATCCACCTGAGCTATCTCCTGATCCCAGCTCATTTTTTATAACCTATCAACATTTTTAACATAACCAGTCCTACTTCCACCTGCATTCACTGCTGCATCGGGTTCCATGCAGGCTTTAATTCCTAGAAATTCAGGTACATTTGGACAGCACAAATTAGGAAACTAATTAGTGATGTAATTACCTGCTGGGAAGAGACAATCAAACAGCTCCACTGCAAATACCAAACTTCAGGCACAGCCAGGAGGCGGGCTGGCACCAAGCAGGGATATAGGACCTTTCAAGTCACCTCAAGTTTAGAGTGCTGAAAATCCTTGTTAAGATTTGGAGTAATTACTTCTGGATTCATCCATTAGTAGAACCTGTTGACCTTGTCCAAGACCTGAAGGAAATGAGGGGCTTCCCTGGGTCAGTGAGGAGTAGTGAAGATCTGCAAGGGAAGGCAGACCTCCATGCTTCTGACACATTTACATTTTTGCTCCATTTAAAAAAAAAAAAAATCGCCCCCACATTGTACACTGATGATATCAGACTGCGTATGTAACACCCACTAAGGCATAGGCAGGAGAACCAGGCATCTACCCTGACCTGAACCCTCCCCAGCACTGTGCCCATAATCTCTGCAGAGGTTATTGAAGGAGCCACTATAATGTAACCATCACACTGCTACCTGCTACCTAACCCACAAGCCTTTGGCAGGTAAAGATAAAGCTAAATCCCTGATTTTCCATAGGACCTAACCTAACAGGGATATTGGTACCTCTAGAAAAAGCTTTTTTTTTTTTCCTCCACTATCTAGGCTTAAATTTGGGTAAGGTGAGATAGAAAATTTTATACTCTAAGTGTGATCCACTGAAGTCAGAAGACAGACTACCGCCAGCTTTAATCAGTCTCAGATCAGGCCTAATTTCCCACTTCTGTTCCTTAATGCTTTTCAAGCCTGTCCAGATTTCAGTTAATTGTTTGAAGGAAAGAAACATACAATCCAAGCCACAGGGGCCATGGCAGGGTGGGTGTGCTCAAAGCCAGCAAGAAAGCAGCAGCCCTGTCGCTGCAGAGCACCAGCAGCATTTGCAGTGATAACAAAAGGTGTTTTCAGAAGGAAACCCAGCTCCCCGGATAGCTCACCTCCCGGTACGAGTGACTCAGCCTTTTCAAGGCACTTAACTTCAGCCGTGAGCTGTCTCTGATCTTATAAATGTATTCTTTCTAGCTTACCAGGAAAAATGCCACAGTGCCTGGGGGGACATGAGGCACTTGAGAGAATGAATTGGTGGCCAGCGGCCACCACGTGTTCCTCCCCAGCATGTCGGACTGGCGCTGGTTCCACTGTGCTGTTCCACACTCGCTAGCTTTCTCCCATTCTTTGGTCACCTGTCATTATTAGCAAACAAGCAAGGAATTAACAGGTTGATCCAAGAAACCTGAGGTACAAGACACCTCCTCAGGTTTTAGTTCCCTGGGCTCTCCCTGACAAGCTCACACGGCGGCGTACCTTTACTGATGTGACAGTCTTGCTAATAAGACACGCTGGTGGCACAGTTGTGTCAGAGATGAAGATGAGGATGCAGACAGAGCCGCAGCCTCACTGGCTCAGCAGGTAAAATGGAGATAACCGGGGAGCACAGTGGGGTCCCCTGAGAGATGGAGAAAAAGGATCCTTTTTGTTACAGGTCCGGCAAGCAGCTCAGCTCAGGGAGGCACAAGTGGCCACAGAGGTCTCAGGTGGCTCCTGCAGCCACAGGAGCTGCCCAGGCTGCTCCTCCAGCCCACAGACCCACTGAGTTCACCTGCCCCTTGGAAACACTGTGTTGCCATAACCACTGATCCCCACGCCCATCACCTTGTTTAGAGGCATCTGTATCAGCAACAGCATTAAGACACATCTTGGTGGGGGACCACAGGCACAGAGACACGGCTTTTGGTTTGTCGCACACTGGAGCCTCCTCAGCCTCAGGCTCACCCAGGGGCTGAGCTGAGAATAGGGATGCAATATTATGCACAAGAGGTGTCATTGATTGCAGGGCAAGGAAGTGCCTAAATTTCCCTTTTCACACAGAACCACAGAATTTCCTAGATTGGAAAACACCTTTCTGATCCTAGGTCTTTCCATCAGGAAACTAAAATACTGTTGGTTTTGCCCTATTTTGTTCACCTAAGACAGTGTGCAGAGGTGCCCCTCAGGCACTGCCGTGCAAAGGCATCATTTTAGTTGCCAATATTACACTGATGATGCACTGATTTGTGCCGAGATAGCAGATGACCCTGGAAAAGCAATTTCCTGTTTGATGAGGTGCCAGAGTGACATCAAGTCTGGGATGTCCGAGATTCTCCTGAAGCTCTGAATAACATTTCACTCCCGGCTGTTCCTCTCCACAGTCGTATTACACAGCCAGTCATTTGGATTTGCAGCCTTGGGCTCGTCTGTGATCCAGAACCTTCTGCAGTTACCATTTGGGTTGAACCAGACACACATAAGAAGGGTTGTTTTTTTTTTCTTTTCTGTCATGTCTGAAGCACAAAGAGGCTACCTCAAGGGAAGAGGAGTTTTTAATTAATGCTATTTGCACTTCTTACTTGGATCAGGGCAATTCTTTCCTCATAGCCCCCCGAGACTGTTCTCTGTGTGTTGCTACAACACCATCAAAATTCTGCAGCTGAAACCCTTCCCGGTTCCCGATGGGAAGCAGAGCACATTACATCAACACAGACATCTATGCAACGCTCCTAATGAAGTTTCAGATTGATTTTCCTCCTCAAGGTTATCTGTGATGGTACCTCCAGGCACATTAGAAAACTGATGGTTTAGAACAGTTTGCTCTAACAGGCTTTCTATAGAATTCTGTGACACACAGCAATCATTTCAGGAAGGCTGAGCTATTAAGGATCAGAACCTGAAAAAAACCAAAACACAAACTTACCAACAGATAAGAACTGCACTACCCATGTAACAGATGCTGAGTAGATGTATGATGAAGAGAGTCACAAAATCTCTTCTAAAGTCTAACCGGTTTAGCATCAGTTTGGATGGCCAAGAGAAAGTCTCTCCTGTGCAAAGACCTTTGGCAAGAAGATTTCCTATGGAGAGGTCCTGCCCATGACCCCCACCTGCCCCTCCTCTGGGTTCCTCCTCAGCAAAATACACCCCACAGCATCCCGGTCCTCCACAGAAAGTGTAAGGAATGAACAGCACAGAAGGGAAGGGTTGAGATGAGCAAGATGACAGCTGGAAGCGGAAGAGACAGATAAGGATGAAGAAGAGAAAATGATTAAGAAGAAAAATTTCTCTGTGTTGAAGGTTTAAAGATTAGAAAAGGAAAGTGGGGAAAAAATCCACTGAAATGGATCTAGGAGGGATAAATACAGAGTCAAAGAAGGATAGTAGAATGTCCTAAGCCAAAACATGACAACAAACCACAGATTAAGAGCCAAAAATGTAATCATGATGATCAAGTATCTATCATAGCATCCCATCACAGTTCCCTCAGTTCCAGTGACCTGCAGGGTGGTGGCATCCTGCCTCCAGACAGGCCTTGCCCAGGGCATCTCTCCTGCCAGACACAGGTAAACTACCAGGCTGATTTTAACATCTCATTACTGAGTAAGCATAGCCCCACAAAACCAATTCATGTTCATCATCAGTGATTCTGCATCAATCCTTTAATTAAGCAGCTGCAAAGCTTTTGGAAAGCTAAAAAATAAATTAAAAAAAAAGAAAAAAAAAAAAGGAAAAAACCTGATAATATTCACTTTCATAATTAACTTCCCATGACTGTCACAGACACGGACCCCATTTCACGCTGACGCACGCAGCCTTGAGTCAACTGTTGAGCCAGCTCTCTGAACCAAGCCTCTGCTTGTCCAACGCTGTACGAGAGATGGGTACCGGCATTATTTTCAATAGCACACTGTGCTACCAAACCCAAGGCACCATCCACATTTCCCAAGGATGGCTCCTTCCCAGGGCTGCAATGCATAAGCCAAGGAACAAAGGCGTCAAGAACAAACCGGCTACATGCACAACTGGAGGTCTCCAAGCCACGTGCCATCACCACCCGGCTGCACAGCAGAATTCAGTGTAGCCCCCAAGAGGAATCCTCCAAAACAGGTCATTATCCAAATTTCAAATTCCTTTTTCCCTTTTTGCTTCCCAGCCAAGGCACAGTATGATCAATAGTTGTGTATTTGTTGTAGGTTTATCCATGAGATTGGAATCCAAAATTGAAGAGAGCTGCCATAGCAAAGCCACACCATTTGTGGAGCACATATCACGTTGAACGTAAAAACCTGACAGCTCATTCTAGTGCACTCATAGTACAAAGTTAAAAAAGCAAGTCCAACACGTACTCCCTCTGCTACAGAAATGGGTTAATTTGAGGGGAGAAGGAATTTTTATGCTATTTTCCCACCACAAACAAGCAATTTTTTTTTTCCTTTGCGGAATGATCTCCAAGCTCTCATTACTGCTGGTCTAAAACATTTATTCCTGCCCACTCAAATCTGCCAAAAGAGAAATGAATCATATGTCAATAAAACTTGGGGTCCTGAACATGTGCTTCAAAACTAATCTTAACGGCAAAATGTGTGAATCTGAGCCCAGCTCCAGCAAGGCCTGCCAACTTCATTCACGGTAATTAAGCAAAGCCACACACATTTAAGGGGATATTTAAGGAGCGCCGAGTGTTCCTATGGGGACTGGACTCAAAAGCTACTCCCTGTGCAGCTACTGTGCTTCAGAAACACATTAATTACTCTGCAATAAAAAAACCTCCCAGAACTACCAAGGATAAAGAATTTGGCAATACCTGCACTGACATTTTCCACAAGGAAAAAGTCCTTCTGTTTAGTTGCTGGCTCTGATGGCAGCTCTCCTGTGCCTCAGCTTTGGACTCAATCCCCCTAAATGCTCAGCACAGGATCCAAACTCAAAAAGCACTTACGCACAGGTACAGGCTTTTGCCTGAAGCTCAGCATCAAGTGGTTTATTGCACTGATTCCTCAAGGCCGAGAGGACAGCACGTTGCTCACCCATAGAGTCAGGTCTGAGCTTGATGGGGCTCATCATGATGGTGGGACAAGGACTCAGCACCTGACTTTATCAGCACACTCTGGCAATGGCTTCCAGGTGGACTCAGCAAGTGCAAACCAGATGTTCACCTGAGCCCATACCATTTAGGCCAGTTCTCTACTCTTCCACAAACCTTGCCCCATCCCACTCTCACTGGTAAGAGAAAACCTCTACAGCTCCTGCCATCTGGATTCACTTTCCTCGGTCTCTTCAGCTCATCATGTTTCTGTCTATAAATGTCAGTTAAAAAAAAATTAAAACAACACATATTTTGTGTCTTTCATCTTTACATATCATGTCTACGACTGTCTACTTTTCTCTCCCTCCTGTTACTGGTTTTCCAAGCACCTGCTTCAGCATTTTCTCCAAGAAAATCTTTATTGCTGGGAGGGTGCTGCTGCCAGCTGCTGCTCCCTGTCAGAGCCCCAGGGCAGCCAACCCAGCCTGGCAAATTTTAATTGACTAATGATCAGAACAGCACCACAGCAGTTTAACATTGCTCTCCAGAAACCGAGGACACCTTCTACGAAATAAAATGTTATTGAACGTAGACATTTTTGTCCCTGTCCATCATGATCCCACAACACAAAGCACACTTCAGCAGACTCAGGTTCAATCCAACAAGAACCAAATAAAGGCCGTCTGTCCCTCAACTAACCAAGCAAAAAAAGTGAGAAATATAAAAAAAAAATTGTCAGAATGTCAAATTTCAACTAGCAATCAAAACAACCTCACAAATTTGTAGCACAAGCACCACTATTATTGGAAGACTTTAAAACCCATTTTTTCAAAGTAATAAGCTTTATTGTTCTACTTCTTCCAGGACTTATTTTAACCCTTTGATCAATGAATTTAACTTTAATTGCCATTAAGGTAAAATACACCTTATTCAATGAACTTTAAAAATCTTATCTCTGAGAAAACATGGAAAGATGACACCAAACACCCTTTCCGAATGTCCTAGTACAAGTACCATTTTTCTCTTTGCGGTCACAGTCTGCCAACTAAGGCAGTATGGAAAGAAAGTAACAAGGGAGTGTGAAAAGACCAAAACAAGGCACTTCACTAATTAAGGTGCGAAGGACTTTTTGCTTAAATTATTTTTTTTCATATGATAGAGAGCAGCTAAATGCAAAAGGCTTGTAAGGTTAAGCCTGCCCATTCAAACAGAGTTTTCTCTTTTTCTTCTTCCTTTTATAAATATCAGAAATGCCCATTTCTGCATAAATAATTTCTCTTGAATCCCGGTGAAGCAGACAGCACTGCTTCAATGAAAACAGCAGCAGCTTCCAATGAAACTTTGGAGAGGGAGGTAGCAAGGGCTGGTTTTGAGCCTGGCACATGAAGACAGACATGATCTTGTCTAATCAAAGGTCTGTATTAGCTGTGGACTGAATCCATGTTACTAATAAAGAGATACTGAATACAGAGAAGAATTTATCATGCAAAAGCAGGGGGAAGCAAGGCTCCATGGTGTGAATCACAGGAGGGTAACGGGATGCAAAGAGGAGAGCTCTGTCCTCAGATACACAACGCAGAGCTCACAATGAATGCTAATACAGAAATATATAATAATAATTTTAAAAAATATATTGTCGTGGGCATTTGTAAATAAACATTTGAGGAAAAGGCCCAGGCACTGAGGAAAGCCAAGGAATATCTGTCCTTGTTCATTTTCCTTACGAACTGCTTTGTGACATAGCTGTCCCCTCATCCCTATTGCCCCTCTACCAAGCAAAGCAGATCCCACTGACATGAAGACACGTGCTACATAAAGACGCGCTCATGGACGTCAGGATTTTGACTTGTGCACAACTGTCAAAACCTTCCTTTTTTGCCTGAACAGTGTTCAGGCTAATCCTGTAATGCTCCTACTTATATTACAGCAAATCTAGTCAGCTCTTTTGCTGTTATTGGGGTCTTGATCTCCTTCCCCTTACACACTGCAGAAGGCTTCAGCAGGACGTACAAGCACTCTTAGCCCCTCTAGGCTCAGAGCAGGTAAAGTAGAGTCACAGATCCAGCTGGCTTCCTCTATGAACACTGCTTGGGGGATTTAGCTTCCACAAGTGTCTGATCACAAGTTTCTACTCCAAATCAGACTCTCAAGACCCACACTGTTATCAGTGGTGAGGTCAATACTATGCTGTTCATCTCCAGTACCTCTGGCTATGCCACTCTTTTGTGAACACATAAAAATCAAAGAAAATGAAAACTATTCAAGTTCACACGGGTTTTGATTCAGCAAAGGCTATAAAATTTAGAAGCTGCAATCCCAAAGTTGACAAGGAACTGGAAGAGGCAACTCTATTATACTAACCTTGAGTGGTACTCCTGTCCTCAGCACAAACGTTTCAGATGTTGCTCATGGACTCGATGATCTTAAAGGTCTTTTCCAACCAAAGGAACTCGGTGATTTTACGCTATGTTCTTAGGTTGGCCTTTTACAGAGTCCTGTGCCTCTAGTTATGTGGGTGATGCTGCTAGTAGCAAATCCGGTAGCTCACCACCGTTCCTGATGACAAAGCTCAGACCTTCCCACTGAACCGCTCTTTTCCTGGCTGGCAAGGAGGTGATACTGACAAGTGCCCTTTCCTGACAACATACACAGCAGTGCACAGACCTTCTGCACCTTCTCTTCTCATCCCATGGGATGGTTGAATCTAGTCCCAAATGTATGCTCAAACTCAGATGCATGCAACGCACCACTTGCATCAGACAAAATCTATGGCAAGTTGATTTCAAGTTGATTTCCTTCAGAGACATGATGAAAATAATCCTACAACTATCTTGCAATTTTTCACTCATGTATTATGCCACAAGTCTGTAAAGATTTTATCTTCTGTACACTTTATTCAATCAAGTAGTTACTGAACTGGCACCAGTGGTTTCCCTCATGTCCCCAAAGCACAGTCACGTTAACAAGTCCAGGAGTGACCCAGACAGGACAGTGTCACTGCAGTGTCTGGGAATGGATGCAGGTCACTGCAATGACAAGAAAGCTCTCCCAAAAGGCGCTGACTTCTAAAGCAGTCTTGAGTTGTTCTCATTACAGGTGACACAGGATCTTTTGTCATACGACCTACTTTGAATATGAAAGACAGCTCCTCTACCTCACAGTATTAGTTATTAGACCAGTTATAGGCCCACATCAATTCAATGCAGATGTTGTATTAACAAGGTGACAATGACTAATTAGAAACCACATTACTTGCCAACAAGCAAAGAACCACACACAAAAAAAAACAAAACAGTGAGAAAAACTGTGGCAATAATCTGATAAATTCTGTTACCTGAGAACTAGGCACAAGGGCTTTCCACCAGTGTCCGCCTTTCACAAGGTCTACATCGCACAAGGGCATTGACACTTTGCCAATAACACAATGGCGTGAAAATTTGTCAAAATCCACTACGGTTAAAAGCAGAGTTCTTCTCTGGGCTTCTAAAAAGGGGATTTCAAATGTGTACCTCTCTTCAAACACCGGGTTCTGCGTTTTGCGTTTCACTCCGGTCTGCTTGGAGTTCTTCTGATCAGGAAGAAGGCAGATCTTCACGTAGGGGTTGGAGTGAGCCATGTCTTGCCTTGAACCGTCATAAGAGATAGGAGGCGGCAGATCTTTAGCCTCAATGACTCGCACTATTAGGTAGTTATGCAGCAGATCGTACTGTGTACTAAAATGCAGCATGCCCAGCTGATACTTTGATAAGATCTCCTCATCTGTCAGGGAGTCCATATCATCACTATTCGAATCAAGAGAGTACAGTCTTGGTTCAAATTTTCTAAAATAGTCATCTGGGGTATAGGTTTTTCGCAGGATAGTTGGCTGAACTATTTCTTTCTTAGCTCCTATTATTCCAAACTCGATAGGTTTAATGTCAATTAACGGAGAACTTGGCCTCCTTGACTCTAAACCTAAATGAGACAAATGCACAAATAAGGTTATTAGAAACTCAACTGAAGCCATTACAGGCGCAAGTCAACTCGTGCTTCTTTGGGTACAGCTATTCTCTGTCTGAGCTACGCCCAGCACGGCACACTCCCCAGGGGCACTTTTCACCATTACATGGCCAACAAGTAACAGCACCCTTAGTTACACTGAAGTGCAAGCTCAGCTACATTTTCCCTGCTGTCCGCTTTCACGGGGAATTACCACACACATACTTCAGCAAGAAAAATGGGGCTAGCCCCTTCCACTGTGTTCCTGCAGAACAGGATAAGATTTTAATCAATGTACCTTCAACTTGACTTGATTCCCTGTCTAAAAGATGAAAGAGCAAGCACAACAGTTTGATTTTCTTCCCCACAAGAATTACATTAATGTTGGAAGGACGACCTTACTTGAAATCCGCCTCGTGAGGCTGTAAGTGGACCGTGATGCATCTGAAGATGACCGCCTTCTGTCAGGAGAAACATCCTGAAGAGTGGGAGGCAGCTCACTGATTGTATTATCAGAGTCTCCATCTTTGTCCTCATTTTGGCTGCTTATCCTGTTATAACAAGAGACCTTTGGGTGATTCAACCCAGTAAAAGGAGTATATACAGAATAAAAGTGCATTTTAGTATTCTGGGTCTAATCCTTGGTGTTCATCCCTGGACGCTGCAGGGTATCTCCTGATCTATTTGGCAAGCAAAAGGCCGAGCAACTGACTTCAGACCTGTGTAAAAAAACAGATTCTTTATCTTTCTGCCTGTCAAACAGAGTTTTATCAGGATCAGGGCACAACACAGGCCACAAGGGCACATGCAACTCAGATCTTGATCAGTAGTATTATATTTGTCTTTAAGAAAAAAAGAAAGAAAAAACAAAACCCCACAAACCGTGGAACCCAAAATGTAACTTATTGTTGTTAATTCACAGCTACATTTTGGAAGCACAGACTTCACTCAGAATGAACAGCATGAGAAACTACCATGCTCAGATATCTCAAACCTTACTACACAACTCTCGGTAAAACATTGCTTAGCAGGTACACCACTAAGGTTTCAAAACTTGCTCTTATAAATGCAATTCATCAAAAGCTATTTATTGACATGCCCTTTAAAATAAACAGTTGCTTTTTATCCACTTCTGTAAACCAGAGGTTATGTCACCAGAAAGTAATTTTACTACCCCAGGGATCTCAGAGCAGGGAAGTCGGCAGGATCTAAATAACAAAGGAAATTTCAGTGAGAGCTGTAGCATCTTTGAGAAGACTCAACAGAAGACTGGGATCATAAAGTCCACATGTAAGTCCCATTTCAGTTGTTTTTCATTTACATATACATATATATGTTGTTTCATATAAAACAACATTCTGGGTCAAACCATCAATGCGTCTCAGCCGCAGTGTCTCACAAAACCAACCCCCTTCTACATGCTCGACTTGGGTATAAACAAAATACATTGAATCATTAGCTTTAGTAACCAATGACTGGAGTAGAGCAAGAAATACATTCTTCAAAAAGCGGTAAACTCACAGAAAAGGTCTCCCAAATGTAAAATAGATTTAAATTGGAAATTCTTATCCAAATCAATAAAGTTCACAGCGGGATCCATGCAAATCTCACCATTTCGGAGTCGCACAATTTCTGGACACTAAAAAAACCCAGTCTGTCAACAATCAGAAGCAAACCCTATTCTAGAAGGGGTATACAATATTTGCACAACTCTGCAGCCCATTAAGGGTAGTCCCAATCGTGCAGTTTGACATCTAATCAAATACTTGGAACACAAATAACCTTTTCACGCCTAAATGCAGGTCTACAGAATCACTGGCAGCATTTGGATATACTTGTGTTTGAGAAGCGAATGCACAGAACGAGGAGAAGGCAGCGGGAAAAGGGAATCAGGAAGAGAGGCATTAAGGATGTTCTACAACGGGTAAACGTAATAGTAAGTTAATAACATACAGATGACCTTTAGTAAGGAAATTGCTACTGAGCCACAATAATTTTTCCTCAAATAAACTTTGGCTCTGGTCAAAGCAGCTCTGTTTCTGTTTAATCTGAACCTTTGGGAAGAGGAGTCACGTCCTGATTTCAATTCAGTCTCACAGAGTGTTCACTGTTTATCTTTGGGGTTTGTACAGAATATTCCATAACGGGCAGCTCAAACATACATCCTTGTTCCCAGCCCATTTCTGCAAAGATTGGGATGCAAGCGCTCCTCATGAAATAACAAGAAGCTACCAGGCACTGAGATTACTACAATCTGATTCACTTCAGTAAGAATTTTTCTACCTAAGTTGCCCCTGTAAAAAAAATCTAGGAAGTGAGAAAAATCAACAGTCTCCTAGGAGGAAGGGCTTAAACTTGCAGTTTTAACATCTCCTCCTGGATTTCCAAAACAAAGAGGTGTCTCAGAGCTGTCAAAGAGAAAACCTACAGACGAAAAATCAAGGATGGATTATTAAGTATGGGCATTCAGATGCTTGCTAGTAGGCCAATGAAGACCATAAAGCGGTTTTCCCCTGGGGACTGGTGAGGAAAGAGCAAATGGTGTTCTGCATTACACCAGTGCCCTGAGCCCATGAAGAAGTGACAAGATGGCAAGATCTCAGTCGAGAACCTAGACCTGTTTAAGAACATTTTCAGGCTGCAAGCAGGAAATACAATAAATTGATTTGTTCCTAGATTCAATGCGCGTATCTAAATGCAGAATATGGTGGTGTCAAATCCATCTTCCATTGTAGGGGTTTCAACTGAATCCAAAAGCTCTCTTTTCAAAAATAAAAGGGAAAAAAAAAAAGAACATGAGTTGAAATAGCATATAGAGTGTGCTTAAAACCATACCCATTAAACACCTGATGCTGAGACCAATTCCAAACTCTTCCTCGGCTCACATATCTAACCCCAGACATTGTTTCCTACCTCCAAAACACACATGCACAGATTTAAGAGCGTAAGATCAACACAGGGAAAATAGAAATTTTCTTCGGTTTCTGAATTCTAAACCAGATGAGGCTGCATGAGATTATTTCCACCTTAAACGTGCACACACAAGAAATGTGGCCCTCCTATTGATCGGCAAACAAAATACAGTTTCTGTCTCCTGCCTTTTACTCTCCTCTCCTCTTCATCTTCAAAACTCCTGTTCCTCTATAGGCTGGTTTTCTCCCCCACTGCTGCATGGCAGCACCCACATCTCCTCGCAAAGCAACACTACATCTCTCGTGTGTCCTCTTCTTTGGTTCCTGACACCCTTCTCAGGCACTACCTCTGGGAACTTGCCTTCTTTCAGNACTCTCCTCTCCTCTTCATCTTCAAAACTCTTGTTCCTCTATAGGCTGGTTTTCTCCCCCCTTTCCTCTCAATCACACTCTTTCATCTCTAGAACAGAACAGGGAGACCCTAACTGCATCAGATCATCTGAAGCTGCAAGGAAAGACAGATATGTAATGTAGGCTGAGGTCCTGGGGACCCTACCCAGGGCTACTAGCATGAGTAGGTACAGCATAAAGTGCAACATGGTTGAAGAACTGGGCCTTTTTTTTTTTTCCAGAGCACCTTGTCTTCCGCTTATGGCCATTTCAGTAAACTCATTGCAGAGGCTTTCACATGGAGCAGGAGTGGGAGGAAAACAATACAGGCTGGAGAGAGCACTTTATAAGTCCAAAGGTCTCCATATTCTCTGCCTGTGGCAAAGTCCAGCTCATCTGCAGAGTCACCCTGTATCTGAGCTTCGATCTCAAAAGAATAGAGCTCCAATACTTACAATGCCCCTTTAGCCAGACAGAAGGATCCAGCAGTCACAAACTACACCATGGGACAATCACCCCACGCCCCTAAACACACATGATGTCCCTCCTGCTCCTCAGCACACCAGAGAAACTCTGAAGCACACCATCACAACAAGCCTAGTTACTTGTTCCCAAGTATGCAATTGTTCCTGCAGCAATCGTTCGATGCCCAATACTGCAACCTCATCACTGTTCTCCTGTGTGGAACGCTTTCCTATTTAGCATTGATTTTGCTTCCATTTCCCATTAATTGCAGGTGAATCCATTTCTGGGTATATATCAGACTCTTAAATATGCTGCTCTGTATTTAAAAACCACTCCAACACATCTTGAACATCTCTGTTTCTATCGCTTCAGTATTAATCACCATCCTATTCTACATGGATTCAAAAGAGTATATAGACAAGACTGCAACTTAAACATGAGGATTTATTTCATGCAGCACCAAGACATGGACCTTCTAGACTTGACACAGAATAACAGTAGGTGTTCACAGGAGTGGATAAGATTCACTGTCTCAGTACCTAGGTACCAACTTCTGAGCATCATATGACACACTAAATAGTCATCTCCTGTGCCACAGCTTCTGGACACACTGAAGTTGGTCCATTAAATGATCTGTTCTCACAGAAGACCAGCCAAGCCAACAGGACAGTCACTAAAAGACAGGAGACCTCTACTCCCTTCTTGGTTTCACTAATGCCTTCAAGGGATCACCTCTGTGCTGCAGATTCCCAAACAAGAGGGAGTAAAACACTGACTTTTTTTGTAATAGATCTGTAAATATACTAATCAAGGCCCCAGATAAAACCTGGCACTGCCACTGCTCTTCTTGAATGATTCAAGAGGAGATCTTGAAGAGTACTAAGATGATGCAGGAGATCAAGTCTTGCTAAATGAAACTTTATACACATTTCCCCTTTAGAGCACTACAAGGTATGCCTTTCATCTACCTATATGATAAACACCTTCATGTCAGGATAAGAAAATATTTGAAAACAACGTCATCAGCATTTCAGGTAAGCTGAAGTGCTCCAAGGGGCTGGTCCATTTGAAGAGGAAACAGGACTGAAGATGAAAAACATCTTTAGAACAGGGTGCACAGCTAAATCAGGTGTCAGCTTGCTATGGTAGCTTACAAAGTAATGTCTGTCTTACCCATCAGAAAAGTGTTTCACAAAGACTAATCTCACTATCCGATCTAACAGGGCTTTTTCACCTTGCCATTGAGTAACCTACGTCCCCACCCTCAGCAGGCGGTTCCTTCTTTCTACATAGCATCCCCTGAATGTCCTACTGCCATTTCACGTCAATACTCTCACCGTAGCTGAGCAGCCCTACTCCTCAGTTAAAGCTAGGAAATTGTACATCTAAACTTACAGCCAGGCTGGAGTTTGAGCAGGAAAAGGTCCCAGGATTTCAACTTCATCTTCATTTGTTTGACAACAGCTACAGTCGAAACACTTCTGACAACAATTTCTACAAGTCCACCGGCACAGCAAGAGATCCGAGATCCTAGCGAGTAGACCCTGAAGCCATTGGAAACCAAAGTACAAGATTACAACCCATCAATAGCTATTGAGAAATAACATTCAGCTGTATTTATGTTTGTGTTTCTGCAACAGAACATTAAGAACTATATTTATTCCATCTATATCAACAGACAAGCGCTATGCAGTTATCAGCCCAACTCCACTGATGCCATAACAAGACAAGAAAATAAGCATTCACCACAGGTATGTTCCCTCTAGTAGTGATCTATTATTATGTAGGTTGGCAAGAGGGTGATTTACAAAACACTACGGCACAGCAATATGCTAGAGTGGAAACATGCTTATTCTTTCACACACATCAACAAACTAATAGATCAGCAAATGTACAACAGAAGGAATTAAAAACAGAAGGTATGGGAAAGCTCTGATTTAATCTGGCAAGGGTCTATTTAATTAACACAGCAATACGAACACATTTCATCCCTGCAGATGTATCAGAACATAGTATTTGTGTGATCCACACACATATAGTATTACAGCCCAACAAACTTGCCACTAAAATGGATCAGCAAAAGCACACCATCGACACGCCTCCTTTCTGCTACCATGATTAATTTAATGAAGAATCTTCAATGATTTTTTTTTTTTTTTTTCAAAAGAAGTTACTTGTCCCAGGAAAGTATTTCATTCCTTAGGTTTCCATGGTGGCACTGGCAGCATCACCTGTAACTGTGCTGCTCTGCTGTTAGAGCCACGGGGTGTGAGCACCCCATCAGAGGGGTAACAGGCTGCCACCCCATGTCCAGGTCATCCCCACAGCCTTCCCTCCACTTCAAAGCTCTGCTTGCTTCAAGAGGAGCAGAAAACCAAATCTCAGCCCATTTCCCACCCATGCCAGCTCCAGCTTCTCTAGTGTGTAACAAGGCTCATTAAGCAGCACAAGGGCACTGCTAATAAAGGGCAGCTCTCCACAGTCATGGGGGGACAACATACACACAGCTGCAAGAGCACAGCACATGCACATCCAAGGTCGAAGAGCTTTATGATTGTATATGACCTTGAAAAGTTCCTAAGAAGCTGAAGAAATAAATCATGTGAGATTTTCTCCATAGATATCCCCCCAAATACTTGAGATATTTGCAGTATTCACAAGTGCCCTGCTATCTGCACACTATCACACCACGCAAACAGGTTTCCTCTGAAGAGCACAGATCTGCAGAGAAGACTCCACAAGCACATTTCTTTTTGCTCCAGTAAAACACACATTTTTTTCCCATAAACAAAATCTGAGCATTGAAAAAAAAAAAAAAATCACCAGCCCAAAATGTGGTGCATTACTTATATCTAGGACATCAGTAAAGAGTCAGAAAATACGAGACAATCCCCTCAGGATGGAGTGAGGAGACAGAGCAGAGAGTGAATCATCAGATTAACTCACCTCATTTATTGGTTCCAACTGTCCTTTTAGACATCCAGGATGAAGCAAAGGGGAACAAAATGAAAAAAGACAAAAACAGGTTAGCAATGCTCAAATAACTTTAAATTTTCTGCCATGACATGCCCTAGCCTGGGATGAGCTTAAATTTCTGGCAAGAGAGTACCCTGTAGATGTTAGAGGAAGGAGAGGTCTCCTGACCAGGCATCAGCATCCTTCCCCATGAAGCTCCCCCTGCTTCTCCTTCCTCAGGAGTGAAATTCCCAAACCCCTCCTGGAGCACTAAAATCCTGCTCATTGCACCTTGTTAATGGGGTATCACATGCAACCACTTAATTCTCTTTTCTTTAATAATCTGTCTCTAATTGCAGCAACTACTTGCTGCTGACAGCAAACCATATCCAAACTTTCCAGTTAGATGCCACAGTGGCAAAAAAGGTTTTCCTCAACATTCAGCCCATATAAACATAGTTTCTATGCCAAGTTGTTAAAAGCAACATTTCTAGGAAGCGGCACAAACTCAGAATACTCTCCATCGCCTACATATCACCTGAGGTAGCTGGGCATCTTCAGTCTCATCCTCAGATGTGACTTGAAGAATACAAAAGATACAAGTTAAGTGCTTAAAGCTTGAGTCATGCACTCCAATTTGAAAATGTGCACCGCAGCCCCTTCCCCCAAGTTCCAGAGAAAATCTACAGTAAAGGAAGAAATCATCACAAGCAAGCGGGTTATTCATAAAGCCACCCTTGGAGTATTATACTTGACTCACTTCATTCATGGAGACTTAGCAGCATTTCAGACGCCTGTCAAAACGTCTTTCCTATCACTTTCCCTTGATAATGTCTGAGAGTTTTCTAATTGTCCTGTTTGACTTTCTATAGGCAGAAACCATTAAAAAAATAACAATCACACCAACACAAAACCACAAAAAAAACCCCACGCAACTTCCCCCTCCGCCCCCGCCTCTCTATTCTGCCATAGCTAGAAATTGGTTTCTAGCTTTATGCTTGTGACAAGGACAAGTGCATCCTCTTTATGAAGAAGCTGGGACGCAGAAGTTGCCTTTAGCTCCAAGAACTCTTCCATGGGCCACATTTAGGCCCAAGCTTCCCTTTATAAACTTTTCAGGAACCAGTACTCAGCTAAAAGGTCACCACTTGTCAGAAGCACAAATTAAAAGCCGGGAAAGGCTGCAGTGCAACATGACAAGACAGTGATTACCAGATACCCATGGACCAACTGTTTAAGAAAACTCTAAACGGTTTAAAGGGCTTTATCATTCCTTATTAATGCAAAGTCGCAGCCAAAGCGCAGCAGCCAAAGCTACAGTGGTTTAGCAAAGCTGCAACACGAATATTTAAATTGCTCTAAAATGAAGCGGCTGGATCCGTGCCACACGATTGAACACTGTAGCACGTGCTGTGTGAACGAAGTGGCATTTCTAACAGCCTGCAGGGACACATGGTAGGCTCATGTCAAACAGCCCTCCCAGTCATGATCGGCCCCCGGTGATGGGAAATCACATCTGTGTCACATCAGCCTCAAGAGCACACTTTGGTCCCACAGGCACCATAATAAAGTCAATACCCACAAATCTCCACCAGGACATGAGAGGACAGAAGCAAGAACTGAACATTATAGTGCAGAAGAGGTAAACAAGTAACCGGTGCCATGTAGGGTTTAAATCCAGGGGCCCATGAAAAGAAAGCAAACATGACCAGCTGCGTTCATCCACCTCACTCACACCAGGCAGGAGGGACAGGGTTAGGGAAGGATGCACTACCTGGCAGGCACTGGGGGATCCCAGGGAACAAAGCCGGTGCGATGTACTCAGCAGTCCCAGGAGAAAGGCTCAGCCCCTGGGGTCGAGGAAGCACCATCATGCCCTGCTACCATCCCAAGCCCACCGAGTGGAGAACAACCCAGCTGAGAGCCTCCAGCCACGTGTGAACCCTCATCGAGGGCCAGCTGAGGCTGTCCCCTCGACCAGCACCGGGTGTGAGGCAGGGCTGCATCTCCACTTCACACCTTGCTGCAGGGGCCCAGTCCTCCCAGTCCACCTGAGCCCACGGAGGGGGTCAACTGAGCTGAGTCAGCACAGCCACAAATCACAACCGGGTCAAGAGACCGGCTACAGCAACCTGCCATGGTGGTGTCCCCTGGGATGCTGCAGTAGGGTGGGGTCCCCACTAGCGACAGACCGTGTTACGCCCCTGCAGCTACACCCCCAGGGAATGCTCACAAGTCCAACCACAGCGGACACCCCAGCCTAGGGACAACATGATCCCCCCAGCCACACACCCGCAGGTGGCCCCACACCACTCCAAGGTGACCCATCCGCCACAGTGCGAGGATAACGGGATGACCCCGCTGCCCTCGTCGGCGCCCGGGTACCACCGCCTCGCACACGGGGGCCCCGACGAAGGGCCTGCTCGGCCCCACTCGGGATCCCTGCCGAGCTGAGGGNGGAGGGCAGCGTGAGGGTATGGCTGAGGGCGGACGCGGCCCCGCGGGTCGGGGAGAGCCACGGGTGGCGTTAATAGAGGTGTCTCCATGTACGCCCCACGGCCGGACCGCTCGCATGGCTGTTAATGCTCCGCTCGGGCTTATCTTAGAACTGGGCGTCAGTCTTCGGAGCTACTGATGGAAAACAGGCAGCAGGGAACTGCAGGGCCGGGGGGTGGAAATCGATCGCTCAGGGTTTAAACCAGCCCAAAATTTAATTCAGCCTCACGCTGTGGGGCACCAG
>VWZK01000764.1:572498-612221 GCA_013396935.1 Baryphthengus martii | reverse complement strand
CCCCGGAGCCCGGACGGCTCCTTCCCCGAGGGCAGAGCCCGTCCGCGCCCGTCACCGCGGCTCCCTGGCGGCCTTCCTGTAGCGGCCCCGACAGCGGAGCGTCAGCCGCTCTGCGGGCACCGAACACACGCTTCCGTGCCTCCCCCCGCCCCCGCCGCGACAGGACGCTGCACGGTGTTCTTGGTGGAAAACTGAGTGTTGCTGTCCCCCCATATCATGGAGACGGCTGTTGCTGGGGAGTGCCGCTGCTGCTGCCGGGGCGGCGATGCCGTGTCACAAGCGCCACATTGCACGGTTTCTCATAAATAAAGGTATTAAAAGTTTGTCCTTCTGCAGGGGAGTGTGCTGTTCACGGCTCTGTCTCAGGATCTTGGTGCCAAAGGGACAGCAAAGTTGTCACCGTTAATTTACCAGCGTGCGTACAGTATGCTGCTGTGTAAACAGTTGCTTGTAGTCGAATCATTCAAAAGCTTGTTTTTTCATACGCTGACAAACTAAAACGGAAGAAAGAACCCTAGAAGTTACGCATTTTTTGCACAGGGACTCTTGGCCTCGTCTGTTGTGTGACAGCCGGTATGATATCAGGCCCCTGTTGTTAACGCGACTGTCATGACACTTCTGCCCACAGCATCGCCCTCAGCATGAACCAAATGGAGTAACGGAGGATCCATCACAAATATGCACACAGAGCTACCTCGGGTGTCATCCCAAACCTATGAACAGCAGAGTCAAATATTCAGGTCAGAAGACAGGCACAAAACCATTACTGCACATACAAAGCCTCCAGGCACTGCTGGAGACTTGAGAAGTCACATTAAACCCCACAGAAACCACCAGGACTTATGTGTCACTAAGGCTTCTTCAGTCAAATTACTTCTTCAGGGCATTGCAGATCTGAAGAGATCTGAAGAGATCATTTCCACATATCTCATAGGACATATCTCAGACACTGCACCATTCTCACAGTAGCTGAGCTGTCTTTCTGGATGTGTCTTTGTCCTAAACAGGTTTAGTTTGAAGAGTCCTCAAAACCTACGAAACAAGCATATCAAACTCCTGCTGCTGCAAGTCTATGGAGATTCCAGTTACCTGGAGATGTGAAGGTAGCATTTCAATTTAGAGAAAAGAAAAATTGTACCACATAAATCCGGTTATCGAGGTTTGGCATTTGTTCTTCCTGTTCAGGACAAGACTTCTTTATATAGCATTTGTTCATGACTGTATTTCTGGACCATAGAATTTGCCCACCCTCCTTTCTGCACAGATAACTTGAGATCATTTTTACGTATGTATTTTGCTGGAAGCATGATAGCACGCTCTCAGATAGCGATGGGGACAGGATTGTCATCCTCAGCTTCTGTTTGTTTAGTAAATGTTTACTCAGTTTTGAAGCTGTTTGCTGAATTTTGAGGAGCAGCTATGTAAGCCTTCTGTTGTGGTTTAATTTCAGGTGACCGAGTTGTTACTGCACTAGTGCAGCTTGCTGCATTTGCAGTGTCATGGGTGGCCCCGTGAAGGTGAAGAAGCAGCGCGTGAATACAAGAGACTGAACTCAGCAAGCTGAAAAGGCTGTAGCAAGTAATGGGTCAGAGAAGCAAGTGCAAGAGAAAGGCTGTACAAATGTTTGGTTACATAATTTATCTTTGCATGAAACAAAACATGACTTTGAGTACATAAAAATCACACTCCACAGAAAGAAGCTTGTGTTTTATAGCCAGGATGCTGCACTCAAAGTCAAACTAAGTAACCGAGGTCAAGCACCTTGAGTTAATTCACAGGCAATCAAACCTGGGTGAGAGTTAAGAGTACACTTGTGAGCCACAGAGAGATGTCCTAACCACTCCAACACTGACCCTTGGAGTTAAAATCTTGAGTTTGGGGGGAGAGGGCGGGTGCTAATTAAAAATGCAGCAGATGTAAAGGTAAGAAACCATGACCAAGAGCATGTTTTCTGACAGCTGAAGCCACAACCTTGCTACTCAGAAATGTCATTCTACAACAGCCGTATCTTTGAAAGCAACCAGGAAGTGAAAAGCATCTTCTCCACTCTTTGTTTCATGTTTTCGTGTATTTCTTCACAAAGCCGGATAAGAGGACAAAAATATTCATCACGCTGCTTACTGCCTGTGATCCATCACTTCAAACACTTTGTTCTCCACCCCTAAAACCCCAAAATGTTTAAAAAGCACCACTGTGCTGGTATGAGACGGATCCTTTTTTTTGAGAAGTACCATTGAACTCTATGAACCCATTGGCCCATACGTGCCATTTTTACTAGCCTGTGCTTTTTTATACCCTTAAGCCCAGCATGTTTCACATGCTTGCAGGTCTTGCTACAGGCATACCGATTTTTCAAGACTTCCTGCAGTCTCTTTTCACGCAAGGCTGATTTGATTAGCCGCACATCCACGCTCAGGAGACAGACAGCTACATCTGCAGGAGCTGGCACGGCCCTTAGTGCCTGTCAGGCAGCTGCTGCCCACAGGATGACCTAGAGCTTAGCAGCACCGTGATTATCGTTGTGAGACCTGTGTACAGGAGAATGGCTGTGGCCTCCCAGCCAACTGTGGGCCCCACAGGCTGGAGAAAATGCAGATGTCACCTCAGCCAGTGGCACAAGCCCAGGGGCCAGCTGGCAGAAAGCGTGAGACCGGCCACACCAGACTTGCTAGTGCAAACACCAGCTCAGCACATCTTGTACCTGCGCCAGGCGGTGCTGGTGTGGGCTCACTAAGCTGCAGACTAACAGGGTCTGTGCTAATAACCGTGACCTCCACTGCCCTGGTTTTTAGTACCGCTGTTTAAATTACCAGCTAGTCCTTGCTCACCTTCTCGGACAGTGGTAAGACGAGAGCTGTAGAGCCTGGGGATGATAAAAGATGGCCAACAGCCTTTTTTTCTGGGACCTTGGCTGCTTCACAACTCCCTGAGCACAGGCTGGGTCTCTGGGCAAAATGCTGAGTAGGAGACCTCACAGAGTTGTTCAACTTTACTTACTATCTGGACCTTACTTGGAAAGAGCCAATTTAAGAGCTACTTTGTCTATCTGTTTGCACAGGCTAAGAGCAGTTGTTGGCTGCTGTACCAGAACTGATCATAAACACAAAATTGCTTTCAGTTACCAAACAGCAACAAGCATCATTCCTCATTACCCATCATTCCGGTCCTACTGAAATTTGGCCGCAGGGGCTGTGTTCACTCTGCAAGGGATACCGTTCATCCAAGTTATCCCAACTTATCTGTGGTTTCAGTTTTGCAACCTATCACAGAGGAAAAGTAACAGACAATTTTATCTTGTCTGGAGTACTTTGCTGCTCTTGTTGCTTTCAATGACAAGAATATGTTGAACTTGAGAGCAAGTCACACTGATGCGACTCACTCCTCCTGCATGGTCTTCCACCACTTCCCAGGTGTGGACCACATGCAATACATTTACTTCCATGGGGGCTATCAGTCACATTTAGTTTCCTCTATCTGTGTCTGACAAAAAAGTAGCAGCTCATTTCTCATTTGTTTGGATTAAAATATAAATTCCATTGCTAGCAAGTTATAATGCTGATGCTCCTTGTTTTCTGCTTAAGTAGTGGTCATCTTGTTCCTGTATAAAACTAAAAAAAAAAAAATTCTGAGGTTTTTAATAGTAATTACGTACTCAGGAAAACAATAGGTTGTACACTAAGAACCATGACCTCAAAATCACGACCAGAGAGAATTCACAACATCAATTTTTACTACCATTGTTTAAATCACCCATTGTTTAAACAGATGTTATCTAAACACTTGCCTCAATGTCCGATATCCAGGATATCCTGTTCACTAAATAAGGAATAATGTTGTACTTATTCAGAGCTAAAAATAGACATCCCAGCATATGTGATCTGCATGATATCTCTGGAGGAGATTTGTAGAGGCAAAAGGACGTGTTGGGTATATAGCATCTATTAAAGTTTCTCCACAGTTAGCAGCATTTCATACCTCTGTGTAACTGATCTGTTAATGCTACAGCGTGCCAGCCACTGTCTGAGATGTAGCGTGAGAAACCTGCACCAGCGAGCTCACCATCTGAGTAGGAAGAAGAAAGTGGCAGAAAGACAGAAGGCACAGGCAGGTGACAACATTTGTCTGGTGCTTTCACAGTGTACATGTACACAACCCTTAGAACTCTGACCAGCTATCCCAGGTCGGTATCTGCCCCAGTGAACCAAAGCTGCACAGAGTCTGTTGCAGATGCAGGAGGAAATATATAGAGATCTCTTCCTGCACCAGTGATGTACAGCTGCTCTTCTACAGTAAGAAGGTTATACCCCCAACTTACTATGATGCACTATTAAACAATCTATAGCAGAAAAATAACTGATTGTAAAAAAAAAAAAGTCTAAAAGATCTGTCACCTGACTTCATGCCGCACTCATTACTCTTTGAAGTATTTCCTCTGAAACGAAGCTGGTAGCACATCTCCTCCCCCAGCCTACTGGGTAGTCCCGCGAGGGAGATGTCACAATTGATATAAACACTTCCTCTGGCTCCCAGGTTTTATGGGATGCTAGATTACAACACAAACCAACAAGATCGGGCAGACTTGAATTCATGTGGTTGGACTAACGAATCTCTGCCAGTCACATCAGCAGGGTGACCAAATCCCCATTGAGGGATGGGAAAACTGGGTAGGGTGTCTTGCTACCACAAACAGCTTAGGAGACTCAGCAACCTAGCACTGAGGAGAGCCAGACCTCCAGAGCACGTGCACGGGCATGGAGGAGTTTGAGGGTAGAGGTGTAACTGCACAGTCTATCTTAAAATATGTTCTATTTTAGAAGTGGGGTGTTCTTGCCACCCCTGCCAGTCCATTTCCTCAGCAGCTATCAGAAGGGTGTAGTACTTCTTAATCAGAAAGCCTACAAGCAGACCTGGCTGCTATAAACCACATATAGCCCAATACAGGATTTCCTCGCTGCAGAAGGATGGCTTCCTGAGTAATTCATACAATAACCTCTTGCCCAAGCTTGTCCTTCTCACAGACAGAAATACCCTGGCTCTACGCTGGTGAACAGTACCAGCATAAGCTGGCTCATCTCCAGCATGTCACATATTATCTGAAAACCCTCAAGGACTATTTTTGCCTAGAAACTTGTGTGAGCAGGGCATTTATACTTACCTGTCACACTGGCATTCAAGAAGCCATGCCTATATGTTTCCAGCTAAGCAACGAAACAGGAACCAAAAACCCCAGCCTATCTACATCAGCACCAGTTGGCGTGCTGTCTGACAAGCTGCAAGCATGGGAGACTGTTGTCATGCCCTCCAGAAAGCTGAAGCTGCTGGTATTGTGAAGAAAGCCAATTACAGCACCACGGAAAGGAATCATCTTCCAGCAAGAGGAGTGCAAGTATACAACCATCATAAGGAAGGAGAATCAGCAGTAATAGTGAATGGAAATACCCTTAGGTGTTTCCATCAAAGATGTTTCCTATACTGAAAAAGGAAATGTGAAAACTCTCCAGGTCAAGATCATCAGTTTTGCACTTGCTCTTTAAGCTCAGTGTTTGATGGGATTCACACACTAATGACAACAGCCACACTGAGGTATAGCTTCCAGTGTTGTATCTAAAGGCTCCAGCCAACAAGCCCTGCTAACTTTCCTAGGGCAGTGGAGGAGATCAACACACTGCACTGGTCCTCTCAGCATCCTGCTAGAGTGCACTGCCAAAAATCAACCCTGTGGCCGTGCCTTGGACCTATTGCAGTTCAGGCTCTTATCTAAGAGCTCGGGGGGCAGGACATGTCACCCTCCCTGTGCAGGGCAGTCCCCGGGGTGCAGGAGCCTGCTCAGCCCTTCCCTTTCCCCACCACCCTCTGGGTCAGCAAAGCTTGTGGATCTGAGGACTTCTAAGCTGAAGGCAGGTAACCCTCAAGTTTAAAAAGCATCAGGTAGAGCCAAACTTTGCACTTTGTTAAACTAGTTTAACAAAAACCAGTTTACTACAAACATAGTTAAACCTCTCTCTGTGCGTGCGTGTGTGTTCAAGTATAAATTTAATCACTGACTGAAATGGCTTAGCTTAACTAATAGTAAGTCACTTAAAAGTGTATTTGCACCATAACTTGCTAAACTAATAAAAACTGATCACATAGCTGAGCTCTAATTTGCTGATTAAAGCAGCATAATTTAAATGAAGATTGTAACAGTTTCATTATACCAGTTTGGAATTATTGCACCATTTGATTGATTTTTAAATCAATTTAGCAAGATTGGACCATTTTAAATAGGTCTGGATCTTTAATGCCTGCTTGCTAGCAAGGAGAGGACTTAGGAAAGAGAATTTAACACAGGTTTCAACTTGCTATCTATTGGAACACACCTTTCCCTTTACTGCCCAAGTAAACTATGCTGCTTGTCCAGCACTCCCCCTCCAAACAACTTTGCAATCAATTTGGTTGAAATTTGCCAGTGGGAAGGAGAGCAGAGGTCTAAAGCATCAACGTAATATATGCCATTCCATAGAAGAAAGATCCTGTCAAGGTCCTCAGGCTGCAGCAGGACGTCGGCACTGCCTGGTCCTCTCATTCCACTCGAGACCAATATAGCCAGAACCTCACCAACTGCTGGGGGAATCACCTCTTCTTTTTTTAATTTTAAAAATATAAGTTTTCACATAGCAGGTTAAAACTTCCCTCACCTTCACCCCTACACACATGGGAGCACCCATTTACCAACATTTGTTAATTTATCCTGGCAGAGTCTTGAGTTACACAGTGAAAACAGCTCCTCAGTGATACATATCATCTTAACCACAACAAAAACGCTTCTGTTTTTCATAAGCCAGTGCAAGGGAGTTAGTTAGAGAAGAGACCTTGAGCTCATCCCACAGCTTTCTGCTGGTTTCACCAGTGCTGTCTCTGTGTCACTGATGGCTTTTAAAGAGCAGCAAAGCGGCAGCAGCCGCCTTCCCTCTAGCAACATTGGTTACCTGGGCCCAGCCATGAGCCTGCCTGGCATTTGTGTATCCCAGCTTCAGGCTGGGTACCCCTAAACTTGCCATGAAATTAGAGAAGGGGCTTTGTGCCTGACAAATAACCTGCAGCAGCGAGCTGCAAAGATGAAGCTTTGGCACAAAGCGATGAGATACAGCGTGCAGAATCAAAGGTGAGTGCACAACAGGGAATGAGCTCTTTTAGCAGCTTACAGCCTCAAATAATGAGGTGACTCTGGCTCAGCTGAAACTCCTGATGAGCCAGGGCTGGATCACCCACCCAGGGAAAAGTAGGGGAAAAACAGCGTGGGAGGAAACCTGAGCAAGGGAGGATCTGTTCAGGGAAACCAGCTTATCAGCACTCTGCAATTAGGGTGGGAAAAAGCTGATGCTTTGGCTCACAGCACCCAGCCTGTGGGGCTGGAGGGCAGTAGGAGCTCTAGAAAGCCTTGTCCTAAACCCTTACCTCATCCCATCAAGGACAGAGAGAGGAAAAGCTAATGGCTTGTGGAAAAGTGGCATGTGGAGAAGGAAAAGCAACCCAAAACTGATAAAAGGGCCTGATCCAGAACTGTTTCTCATCCTTGCGTTCCCAGAGGGACTGTAGCAAGAGGTCCTTGGGCTCAGGGAGGTTTCACTTCACACTTATGCAGGGAGCCTGACAACAATCCTCATCTGGCAGCATCTCTGTCAGGAAGCGTCACCCCAGTGACACCAGCCCACCTAGAGCAGCGTTCTCTGCACTGCCCTGGCCCACCCAGTTTGGGTAGAAAGGTGCTGGGGGATGCTGTGGGCACTGATTATCTTTGGTTGAAATGAAAACCTTGCAGCATGGTGCCTGGTATAGGAGATGTCTGCACATGCAGTTGTTTAAATCATGCCAAAAAGCAGCCTCACTCATGTAACCTTCCCTCTTCAAGGGAAATTCTTCACCTGCTCGGCTGCCCTGTGAGGGGACCAGCGTTACAGAGCCTGAAATCCCACCAAGAAGGCTAAACCTGATCTCTTCCCAGCATCACTCCACACTGATTTCTCAGGCTACGCCCCTTTAACTAAGATTAAATATTCCACAGATCGATACAAAGCAACACAATTACTTCATTAGCAGGACAGCAAGTGCAGCATATCTCTCTGTTTAAGGCCAGTCAGACGAGCTCATTAAATGACAGCTATTTTTACATCTGGTGTCATAGGTTCCTTATTATCACAGTGCCAACTCCTTGAACAGAGAGGTAGGATCATCTTTCATGTCCTACCTAATTCAATTTAAATGTATTTTTTAAATTTACGATACAGAAGGCATCATAATTGCTCCCTGAAACTGTAAAATATGAGTCATCCTTCCCATTTCACATAGTTCTAAATGCAAAGCAACCCCCCCCGAAACAACAGGGACCACATAGGCTCACCTAAGGGAGATGAGGTCAAGACCAAAGTGCCTTCACGACAAGCTGGCTCATGGCTGCATTTTATTTCTCACTTTATCTCCAGTAACATTTTCTGTCTCCTGTTCCCTTTGCCATCTCTGAAGTGGTACCTGCACACCAGGGAGGAGAACAGTGAATGCAAAAGGTTGTTCTTCCCTCATCTCATCAGTGGTGGGAAGGGACATATCCATGACCTTGCTGAGGTCCTACAATTGCCAAGTGAGTGAATCCCTCACTGGCAGCTTTCACAGTGCTCAGAGAAACTGGCGGGACGTTTTGTAGATGGGACCTGAGGGCACATTCCAGAGGAGCAAGGAGGATGCTGAGACATCCTCCTCAGCAGCTGTCAGTACCTGATCTCCACTGATAGGAGGCCCCTTTGGCTTCCTGTAGATGGCTTCTCATCAGCATCTGGCCCGTGGTGCAGTCCCCAAACCCACCCCTTTCCCTAGCAGCAGGGTCAGTGGTACCTCCGGGATCTGTATGTCTGCGTCCTCTCTGAATGGAAAAGCACATGCTCATAATTATAGGATGACATAAGTGTTGGAGAAAACATGGAGCAGCAAAAGACCACATGGAAAGTGTTAAACAGACTCCAACATCTTGGCAGCATCACACGTTACGGACCGTGGACGTGGCACCGCAGAGCGGAGATGTCACCAGCCATCCTCACAATAATTTGCTGATCCTCAGGGTAGCAGAAAAAAGGGATATCCATGGTGGCCAAAGAATGAAGAGCTTGAATTGAAAAATAAAGAGGAACAGTGACCCACCCAAAACCAAGACTTCCACTTGGATTGCAGCTCTTTAAATGACATGACATTGTCCTCGTATGAATGTGTTATTCCCCCTCCCATCTCTCTGCTCAGTCTGTTGCCATGGTGTGACAGATGACAGAGGCTTGCAGAGAGATGCCTCAGGCTGAACACATTTCAAGCTCTCTCTCAGAGCACTTTGATATTGAAAGTCACACGTTTAAAATTTCCATACCTTTTGCTCCACTGAGGTTACAGCTTTTCTGGGATCTGATCTGACAGGAGCTTTAACAACTTATTTTATATTTCTTAAATGACTAAAAATCTTCCCGCAGAGATGCCATGGCTTGCATCTGAACTCACGGAGAGATTTCAGTTCACAGAATGGCAGCACCAACCCTTGGCTCTGGAATAAATAATATGCCCTCTTTCTAGATAATTTTTTTGGCCAGGTTTATGAATTATAAGCCTCGGACATATATTTTATATATCACTCCTCAACATATTAGAGTGCAATGAATTATTCATGATGATTGAATGCTTCGTTTGATTTATTTCCCTTGTTTTAATGAATCACTCATGAACTTTTGGACATTTATCTTACTTGAAGCTGTTCACCAAATACTTTGAATGAGCAATTTTGAACCAGCAGGTTATTTGGACACCAATTGCCTCCAGTATCCTCTGTCATTTGTCGTCTTCGGTGTGCGTACATCTGTACATGTGCTGTAGCACTGATTTAGCTCTCCAAGTGATGACTAAATAAATAACATAATATTAATTGAGGGCAGATTTGTATGAAGAACAGGTATCTCCCAAACTGCCAGCCAAAAAGTCCATTTACACCTGTCCATTGATTAAAGAAAGGAGAGAAAAAAAACACAAAAAGGAAAAAAAGGAAGAAAAAAAAGAGTAAAAAGAGACATAACTTAGATTTAGTGGCCATCTTCGCCCATCAGCAAAAGGCAAGGCATCCAGGTCCAAATATATTTGAACAGTGGCCCAGTATGTGGAAGCTCAATGGCAGTCAGACTGTCCTCTCCCGGCCTCCAGCCACGTTGCGGTCATTGTAACGGCACCAAACTACCTCTCCTCTGCTTCAGGGGAGCCCCTCCTGCTCAGTGCTGTGAACACACCATTGGTCATCAGCTCACCGAGAAGGACTGGAAGGCTTTGAGTCCAGGAAAAGCATAAATATCCCCGTGCACTCTCTCCATCCTAGGACAGATGTAGGAGAGCACCGAGTGGACAAGTGTGGCTAGTAAAATGGTCTTGCCAGCCCTTCTAAGTGTAAATGGCTCCATCTACAGCTGCCTTCCAGCCACCGCCTGTCCACTTCGCACCTACCCAGGCACAACCGACTCCACATCTGAACGTAGCTCACTGCTAATAATCAAAAGAGGGTTGCAGCAGCTCCTATCTCTGAGTAAAAGGCACATTGCACATTCCTCTGTTCATCAGAGACATACAGTATTAATAAAGAAGCCCACACTGATGTGTATTTACATAGATACTTTCACCCACTCAACAATAACCAAAATCAATTGTCATGATAATACTTGCACTTGTAATTCATTACCTTCAGCACAAGAGTTTGATTCCTCCTGTAACCTCCTGAAGCAGAGCTCTGCTGGTTAAGGGGCACAGCTGGACTCATCCAATGACCTAGTGATTTGAACCAGCAACACCTTCAAAAATTATTTTAGAAGCCAGGGTGAGCAAAGCCCACAGAAAAGGCAGATTCTACTTATGCCCAACAAAGCAAAAAAAATGAAACACCTAAATCAAGTAACTTCTTAAACGGATTTTAAGGCAAATACAGATGGGCGATAGCTACGACTTCTGAAACCTCATAGCATGCAATTCTAAACAAAGGGGAGAGAAGCAGGAGCATGGGTCCAACACCAAAGACCAAGTGGACTTTGATCCACTTTGGATTCTTAATCCTTAACAACAAACAAATGCAAGCAAACAAAATCAGCTACTGAATCAAGTCTATGATGGTGTGTCACACTAATATCAGGCTGTTGGCTGTTTACATGAGAAGCAGATTCATATCTTGGTATGTGGGAGAACTCAGGAATGAGTAAATGTTGCCTAAGATGAACAGGGTGAATATTGAGTAGCAGCAGAGTGTGACCTAATAATTGCCAGATGCAGCAAAATTTATCATTGATTTTACAATGTGGATGAATATTCTCTAGGAAGTCTCTTCTGTAAACTTCTTCTCTTGGCTTTATGCTATATTTTCATATCTAATACATGCAGCTCATGTACATCAATTGTTCTATTAGTTTCTCTTGGCCGTGACAATAAGACTTCATAAGTGAAATGTTTGGGGTTTGGATTTCTTGGGGTTTTTCCCCAGTAAAATCAGAAAGACAAATGTATGAGAGTTCTGCTGATTATTCTTAACTCACTACAGCTCAGCCTGGAGTAAGTACTCAGTACAAGATAACATAGAGAGGGTGCATTATTAACACATCTTCTAAAAGCAAAGGCTGTATCCATATCACAGGTATTTTGTTAAGTGCAGGGAAGACAAAAAGAGGGAAAAATATAACCGCAGATTTGTTCTTAGTGAGGAAAATCACAAAAGCAAGACACAGGGCTTTCGCTGCTGCGAGTGGGGAAAGAGTTACTTCTGTTTGAATACCAAGTCTATAGAGAATGATAAATCAATTGGAAAGAAATACTGGTCACTTCTACAGGTCATTTCAAGGCAGTAGCTTCAAAAAAGCATTTTTAACCTGACACTTTCACAACATCACATCCAAGCAATGTATCAGGTAGGTCCAGATGGCTGTTTCAGTGAGTGTGAATTGTCAGCAGTGCAGGCTGAAAACCAGGCCGTGCCTGGCCGGCTCCGTTCGGGATTGTTCTGTGCATTAGGCAACAATCCATGGGAAGACTAAAGGTTACTCATACCAGTTTATGCGGATCGATCCTCTTGCTGGTCACCAACCTGAAACATCCAGTGAGCATTAGGATTCACGCCACATCTGTTGTAAACGAGCATATTTTCCTGCTTATGCTGTATTATTACTTTGTGCTGCAAGTCCCTGCATTTATGAAAAATGAAAAGCAAATACATCCAGCTCTAGTCTGTCTAGAAACACATGTATCTGTCATCTTGCTTTGCAAGGCTCAGCTCCCTGAGAACAGAGAACTGATTTCTCATGCGTTATCCCTGGAAACATATGCCTGATGTCTTCCCAGATTGTCACATTTTGTGTAAACAGTAACAATTGTGTCATTTAAATTCGAGATATAATTTTTCTCATTAGTAAGTACTGCTGCATTATTTGAGTGGGAGGAATTGAAAAGTAGACAGTTGTTGGTTTGTTTTTTTTTAAATCACAACATTTCAGCCACCTTCAAAGTCTTCAAGTAAACTGCATTCTTCCTGCCAAAGACAGAACAATGAGGGCTGAAAAAGGAGATGTGAAAGACAGCTCCTCATCCATCACTAGCAGTTAGCTTTCCAGGTCAGGGCTGGAGTTGTGCCATTAAGCTATACTTGCAGAACAATCTCACCAGTGATTTTAAGTCCTGTTGCTGTTCTTTCACTGGATAAAACCACTTAAAAGCAGCAAAGTCTGCACATTTTTGCCAGATACCAGGAGTGCTGTATGGTTAATGCTGATATCCAGGAGGTTTGGTTCCTCTCAAATTGCGTTTCCAGTGTATTTCTGCCACAGACTTGCTAGGTGGCCACAGGCAAGTTGCTAAAGCCTCAGAACAAGTTTACCCTGCAGCATCCAATTATCCCTGTTCCTCCTGGGCTTAGAGCTAAGCATAAACTTACATCTTCAGTAGATATGCACCCAGTAGCCTGCTTTTAATCCAGCCCTAAAGCAAAGCCCTTTTCTCACGGGAATGCTGAGGGCTAGTAGAGGAGAGACATTTGTTAAACATGACAGCATCACTTCTGAGAGGAGAGGGGGTCCCACAGCCATGGGCACGGGGAGACTTGGGATGATTCTCTGGGAGAGCAGAGGCCCCGCTCTGGTTTCAGCAATTGGGCACTGGTCTTAGGAAAGCAAGTCTCATGTGTTTCCCTCCTCAGAAGCTGGGTGCCAGCTCTGGAGCACATCTCTGTCCTCACAGAGGGCAGGAGGAAACAATCTATCAGCAAGATGAGAGAGAGCTTTAAATTAGACATAGACTGCTGTTTAAAGAGGAAATTTACTTTAATCCAGAGACAGCAACAAAGATCAACACGATTGAGTCATCTGCCTTGGCACTGCACGACTGTCTTCTAGAAGCAAATGCTTTTCACTCCACTAAATGCTTTAGCCATTTGCATACACAGCAGCCTGACTATATGGCTGCCCTCGAACCACAAACTTGGAAGAAAATCCTGACAGCTTGCTAAAATACAGCTGGCAGAGCTTGCCTTCAACACACACCATGAAACAACTCAAATCCCCCTCACCCGCTGCTGCCTCCACTCTGACCCGAGCAGCCCCTGGCAGGTGGCTGGCCGCTGCAAAGAAAACAGAAAAGCACTTCTAGGGCCAGAAATAATCTTTTCATTCTGCAGTCAGAACAAATATTTTAAATAGCAGAAACCCTCACTGTGTCTATGACTTGCTTTTGTTAATGTGTTGGTCTACGCATGTCCATCTGTACCACCAAATCAATAAATCCATCTACCTCAGAGACACAGGGAACATTAAAAAACAAATCACTGACATGCAAACAGTTGGGTAGAAAACACCTGCAGGGAAAGAAGACAGCTTCAGGCATTTGTCCAGAACCTGAAACAAACAGCATGAGACCGCCAAGGTGGTCACTAGATGCATCTCTTGCTTGCTTTCCTCCTGGCCAGGTCAGGAATCGGGCATTGCAAGGAGACCTACAGCTCTGCACCGTCCTTCCTGAGGATACAGTCCTGCCAGCAGGTATCTTTTGCTGTGAAAGCCATAACTGCGGTGGAAATGCAGCAGGAACATGTAACCATACACAGAAAGAGAGGCAGGTACTCCAGACCATGCCCTGCTTCCCACCACTTCTCTCACCACCACCTCCCAGCATGTTCTTCAGCACACAGCTTGATGGAGGACACGTACACTGTGCCTATAACTACTCAAAGAGCATTTACCAAGGTAACGGAGCCAAACTCTTCTCCATGATCATAACAAGCAGCAGCAGCCACAGTCTGGAAAGGTTCAGGAGGGCTATCAGGAGAAAAACAACTGAAAAAAACAAACAGTGATGCAGCACTGGTGGAACAGGCGGCTCATAAAGACTGTGGAATTTCTGTCCTTGGCTGGACAAAATCACGGCTGACCTGCTTAGTGCTGGCCACAGTCCTGCCTCAAGCAGGAGGTTGGATGAGATGACCTCTAGAGCTCCCTTCCAAGCAACACCACATGATTCCTGGCTTTCCATCAGAACATCACTTACTTCCAGTTAAGAATGAATACAAGTAAAGGATATTTAGCATCAGTAAAATTACTTTTTTTTTTTGCTATCAGCAGAGGCATACTAATTTGCACGTTAACACAATGAAATGATGCTGCTGTCATAAGCTGCATTACTGGATGGAAGGAGGTACCATTCCCCAGTCTGCTTAGATCTGAGTTCTGCTCTGTAAAACTGTAATATGAGGTGGCACATCTCAAGAACACCTGAAGTGAACAGGAGGCTGCATTTATCTCAAGCACAAATACGGGTGGATTGAGAAGAGCTCTGAGAAGGGCTTGGGTGGTGTTGGTGGATGAAAAACCAAGTATGAGCCAGCAATGTGTGCTTGCAGCCCACAAGATCAATTGCATCCTGGGCTGCATCAAGAGAAGAGTGTCCAGCAGGTCAAGGGAGGTAATTCTGCCCCTCTGCTCTCCTTTTGTGAGACCCTTCCCAGAACACTGTGTCCAGCTCTGGGGCTCCCAGTGTAAGATGGACATGGATCTGAGGTCCAGAGAGGGCCATGAAGATGATCAAGGGTCTGGAACACCTCTGATGTGAGGACAGGCTGAGAAGAGTTGGGGTTGTTCAGCCTAGAGAAGAGAAAGCTCTAGGGAGACCTTATAGTGAGTGGCCTTACAGTACTTAAAGGAGCCTACAGGAAAGATGGAGAGGGTTTTTACCGTGGCCTACAGTGACAGGACAAGGAACAACAGTTCAAACTGAATGAGGGTAGGTTTAGATTAGATAGCAGGAAGAAATTCTTTCCTGTGAGGGTGATGAGGCACTGGCACAGGTTGCCCAGAGAAGTTGTGAATGCTCCATCCCTAGAAGTGCTCCAGACCAGGTTGGATGGGGCTTTGAGCAACCTGGTCTAGTGGGAGGTGTCCCTGCCCATGGCAGGAGGATTGGAAGTAGATGATCTTTAAGATCTCTTCAACCCAAAATATGCTATGATTTATTGAAAGGACCTAACAGCAACAAACTGAATTTTCCTTCTAACAGTGAAGTTGTTTTAATGATCTGTTACCCACTGAACCTGTTCCAATTGACTGTTAATTCACTTAACACTAGATCAGACACCCAACTTTGTATCAACAAGCTTTCTTCAAAGCAAGTTCTGCAATGCCAGCTGGGAGTGCCACTGCAAAGCTGCTGTCATTCTCCTAAACCTATTCAGACTTTTCATCTCACTCTGAGGAAATGGAATAAAGTAAATAAAATGATACCTTTAAACAATCTCCTCTTTTATCACACACATTCCTCCTTTAAATCAGCCAATATTTTGTACTTCTCCCTTTAAGCTCCTCGTGTTGAAAATCAGTGCAGAATTCAATGCAAGTGACATGCCACAACTTTGAAACTAGTGGCAAAAGATGGCTGGTATCCATTTGAAATGGTATGTTCCTTAAATTCAAGAAACCAGGCAGGCACAAAGGACTGTATAGAGTCACCAACCCCTTAAATGCTAAGAAAGAAACCAGGGAGGTACAGTCTATATCATCCCCAGCACAGGGATTGTATGGCATATCCTCAGTTGATCTGGAGCAAGCCTAGCTCTATTAAGCTCAAGTAAGCCACACAGATTTACTCCAGACAAAGATTAAGCCCCTTATATCTGGTATTTTCTATCTGTAATATTTATCATCTCAGACAATGATTTAGCTCTCTGCCAAACAATCTTATGAGTCCCATTTCATATAACACATGGCATAAGTCTACCCAGCTTGTGTCAGCATCACCACATTAATCACAGCCACGGGGATTTGATTTTTGCCTCGCCTGCTGTGGCAGCAAGAGGCTGAAACACACGCTGCCGCTGCCAGACCTACCCTGCTGTGGCATCAGGTGCTTCTTGCCACCCTGGTAGCTTTCTAGAGTTGTTACTGATGGGCCACAGATCTTCAGAGCTGCTTTACATTTTTATAGCCATCCTTCCCACATCACGACAGAGCTGCCGTTATCTGTATGCTTTCCTTTAACCCTTTCCTGGGTTTTCATCTTCCTGATCCAGCAGCGGTGCCTGGAAGTGCAGAGATCCGACTTCAGAGCTGTCAGAGCATCAGAGAAAGCCCCAAGACTCAAGAACCACACGATCTGGCCGTGTCACCTCCAAGCACCATCATCGCCTTAACTTCCGATTTGGAGCAGCTTCAGAGAATAGGGGTGAGATTGTTCCCAGCACTGATTGCAGGAGAAAACAGCAAGAGGTGATACGCTGAATCAAGGAGCAGATAACAGCACTATGCCCCCTACACACGCAGGTGGATACTCTCTGCTCCTCCTCATCAAAAAAATTTATACTCTCTCTCCTTCCAGAGGAAAAAAATCAGAATCAAGCCTTCAAGTCATCAGAGGAGCTAAAAGAAGTCATCCTTACTTTAAAGGGAAGGATTTCACCACACTGCATATTACAAGTCCCAAATGACGTCCTTATCTTCAGATTCCAAAGAACCCCAAAACCCAAAGGCACAGTGGAAACCCCATCATCTTCCCTGCTTAGTGTTTCAAAAATGCAGCATTTCACAGCTTCCCTGATCAAAGTTCCTTTTCCTCTGTCAAGACAACTAGAGTTCATTCTGAATCTCTATGCTAACAGACTCTTACAAGGTATATACTTTGGCCTCTGCCTGCCATTAACACCTGCTGGGATGGCTGACATTAGGCAGCTTTAGTTCTGCCTGAAAATAATATATAAACAGAAACTAGAGCTTTGCAGCAGCTGTACAATAGAAGGTTTGTACAGCGCTTCAGAATCTCTAGTCCTTTTGTAACCTTCTACCATCTTTTGTAGTCTTTCAAAATCTGAAATGGACCTTTAAACATAAGGAAAAAAAAAGTCTCTTTGCATGAGGAAAATGAAAAGCAACTCCATTTTCTACGTCAAACAACAAAAACAAGTACTGCCAGCGAGCAGGCAAAACACACAGCCATTGGAAGTGGCTCACCCACACTTTAATGGATATGCTGCTCCAGTAAAAAGAGGGAACAAATTCTGCTTGGGAGCATAAAGAAGAGTTGTTCTCCCAAGTCATATTTTATGCTCACAGCTATAGACAGTAGTACTGTCTGACAGCCTCCTCAAGTGTGCAGGATGTTTTCAGCTGCTGAGAACAAAGAACTCGTTGTGAGCGCTTTCACAGTTACTGCAGATATGGCCAAACACACTGACCTCACATGGCGATTTCCTGATATTTGATGTTCCCAGCCTTTGGCCAAACTAAATGCATTAAAAATGAGATTTGTCTCTTAAATATTGTTGCCCTGGACGGTCTCGGAGGCCACCTGCATCTTGGACAAAAGATCACTTGAATGCTTCTCTCTGTCAGCAGCAAATCCCACAACTGTTGAACGCCACCGCAGACACCTTCAGGCAATCTCTAACCACCGCCTTAGAGAACACCAGGCTTCAGCTGAGTGCCATTTATCTAGCAGAGCCCCACTGATGCCTCGTCCAGTACTCAATCCTGATGGAATGGCTAAGAGGCTAGGAAACTGGATCAGCTGCCAGTGTGTATCACAGGAACACTGTATGCATGGATGTGCAACTTCCAGCTCTGAATCAAAACACATCCTGCTTCTCCCTCCCCAGCTCTAATAATGGACTTACAAAAGATGCCATCCCATGCTGCTCCGCTATTAAAGACTTTACAACGGACTATTCATCAAGTAATCTTTTTTCCTCTTTACCCAATTACTAAAGTCCCTGACTTACACAACTGCACTACACGTTCTTTCAACATCGCTTGTTATCCCTTTAGCCACTTTAATTAACCATCCTTTCATGTTGATTCTTCTCTTCTTCAAATTACCAAGGAATTTTCCACATGCCAGCATATTGCATGTTTTAGAGAATTTAGGACAAGAAATCTGCTAGACCTAACTTTTCTTCAGAGAATTGGTTAAGTTAGGGAAGATAATGTGTTGGTTTAACACAATGTACCTTCAGTAAACTTGTTTACGTGCACACTGCTCACAACTGTCTGAGGCTTAGGCAAGTAAAATGAGAACCCCTTAGAGCTATCTTCTCCTTACAGAGCCCCTGAGAAATCTGTGATTTAGATTTTTGTTCCTTGTGTCAAGTTATTCCAGTAGGTGTGCAAACCAGTCATTGATAGAGAACCAAACGCTACTTTGTTTGGACAATGTGAATAACATCAGTGGTTTGAGTATAACCAGGCCACGCTTACACCATGGCAAGCGACAGAAATTATTCTTAAAGAATGTACAAAGTGTCAGTCATGATAAATCATACCGAAGTTTCTATATTAAGACTTAACCTTCACTTTAAGCTCCCTCACAAATAAAGGGTAAATAATCCTTTTTAAGAAGCCTTTCATGTCAAATTCCACACCTCTCAGTACCTACAAACACTAACAGAGCTACTCAAAAAGGCAGACTCAGAGGTACCTGGACTAAATGCTGTCTGAAGCTTCACCAAGCTCCCAGATTTGGATTTGAGATGCTCCCACAGGTCCTGGATTCCTGGCAGCAACTCCACGCTTCTTATCCTCCCTTGGTCTCAAATCAGCTACAAAGTCAATAAACAGCATTTGGCCAGCACAACAGAACTGGAACCAGCACATGGCAAAAGTTCAAATTACTTAACTGGTGTCAATAGAACCATATCATTGCCATAAAAATGTAAAAGACAAGGTTGGCAATGGTGGCCTCATTCCTTATTACAGAAATGGGCAATAATTGTTGCTGGTTTTATTTCTGAATTTCCATTTCTTTCCTTTTCAACTAAGTTTACACCCATGACATCCCATATTCATAGCTGACCTGTTCAATGAGTTATACCCCATTGCTCGGGCTAAAAACTACAGACTTGTAGTACATCATCGCTTTTAACCAGAGAACAAGACCTCTGATCTATAAAGCTTATTCTTACTAAGCTATTCTTAAAAGAAACCAACCCAAACCAACCAAAACAAAACCCACAAACCTGTAGAAACTGGAAAACCTGTAGAATTGGGAAAAAAACATTCTCTTATGGCAGTTAAACAAGCTGTGTCTCCCTAAAGTTTCAGAAGCATAGATCCAAGAGGAAAAGGATGGATGTGCGCTTTCTGTGAGACCTTCAACTTTAGAGTTTCGCTCTCTTACCACATATAGTCAAGAGATCATGATTCTCAGCTATAAAGATGGAAGTCTCTCAAAGGGTCTTGAACTATTTGTATCAAAATATCAGCATCTTCTATATTATTCATTTGCATTGGAAAGTTATCCTATTTCCATAATGATGCAAGAGGAAAAAAATGGTCAGGATATTCTTAAGACATAAAGAATAAGAGATGCAATCTTGGACAAAGTGCCTTTCCTCCGTACCAGTTTAAAACATTCTAATTCCATTATTGTACTTTTAACAACTCCAATTAGAATTTAACAGGACAGGCATAGCTTTGTTTTTTTTTATTTCTATTGCTTCATGCCAGGAAGACAGTGGAAAATGTGGGGAAACTGTTTGAATATGGAGAAAGCAAGAGGATCTTTATTCAAGAGTCACTTAAGACTAGAAGCAAACTTAAGATAAACTTGAAAGCTCTAACAGAATATTAAGTGGAATTCCACAGATTCTCTAAGTTACTCTCTCCACCTGCTTTAAATCAGGGATTGATTCCCACAAAAAAAGCTAAACCACACAAAAAATACCCCAAACAACTCAAAGGAAGAAAAATTCTACTTAAATAAAGAATTCAGAGTTGAGCCTGAAAAAAAAGCCAAAACAAAAAAACATAAACAAGCCTTCAAATGAAAATCTTGTAACACCAATCTTTACTCAAGACAGACTGAAAAGTACTTACTAGTACTTCATTAACTCTGAAAACTGAACTCAAAGATATCCTACTCAGTCAGTACTAACCATTTTAAAATGAGCTGATGGGTTCCAGCTTATTTCAAGTACACGCATATTATATATATAAACCATGTATATACATATGTATTTTGCTGCCACCTTGTGAACAATCTCCAAGTAAGGAGCTTTAGTCCATACAGACCCAATTCTGCCGTCTTTAGTCACATTCAGATCAACTGACTTTAACATTGATACTTTTGGAACAGGTACTCAATGTGATGAAGGATGGCTGAATCAGATGATTAGTGAAGGAAACGTTAAAAGGCTGAATAAAATCACTACTAGTCTTCCACAGTTCCCATGCATTTTTCTGTCACAGTTTATTGCCGCAAACATTATGGAAAATATCACTAAATTCTTTCTGATAAAAAAATTGCAGCTTTGCATCCAAGTTGTATAGCTGTCTTCAAAACTCTGTAAGCTGGCGCCTGTAAAAGAAAGAATAAAAATTTTAATACATCTAATGAAGTGTTTTGTTTGGATCAGACTGTGGTAAGGAATAGTAAGCATCATCTAAAAAAAACAACCCACAGGAAAACAAAACAAAACCAAACCAAACCACAAAAAAAAACCCCAAAAAACAACACAACAAACCACCCCACACCACAAGCCAAAGCAAATTTTTTTTTGCTCCCTCCCACCAAAACCCACTTGTATTTGTAGTCTGATCTACTCTAGGGAAAACTAAATTAAAATGGATCCGTTTTGCAGAATGTTTCCATTTCTCCACAAATGTAAGCCAAAAGAAAAGAGGGGAGAAATCACACATTCCTTAGGCAGTATTCAAGGGAGTACAGAATTTATTTCAATATTTCACATTTTTTAACATGATTGGGTTTGTCTACCAAGATGATGCCTCAAGTTCCCAGCTATACAGATAGCACTTGTCAGCCTCATCTCAAAAAATATTTAATCAAAATTTAAAACTAAATTAAAAACTTTGTAGAGGATACCTCTCAGGAAAACACAATCACTTTAACACTTGACGTGTGTTCCAACAGATTCAATTCTGTTCTAGAGAAGATGAAAGCTGTAATATGCACTGGTTTTTTTATATTTATCTTTGGGAAAGGATACCAAGCACCTTGTTTTCTATTTCTCAAACGAAAAGCTACACCACAGTCACTAGATAAGGAAGACAAAAATATCACACCTACATCCTCACCAACAGTGCCAATTAGTTAACAACGTACTTACTGCTTCTGCATCGTGCTCAAGCCCAATGTCGTGGTGTTCCAGTTCATCATCCCGAAATTGCTTTATTGTCTTTAAAAATAGCAGTTAATTAGTAAGTCTACTTGGCAGAGAAGTGAATGCAGCTAGTAGACAAAACTACGTGGTGCTGACCACTGCATGGATCAGGACAGGCATCTGAGGCCATGGTCCCTCAAAAGCTTTTCGAAGACCTGAATCTTCAATTCGTCAAGAAATGAATTATTTACAGCGTTTCCCAAATCTAAAGTTCTTTTAATAGTCTCAAAAAAACCCCAACTTTAAAAATCAACCTCCTGTTTAATAGATCACTGCATTTTTCTAGAGTCGTAGTAACTTGTAACTCTAATTGGCTTCACATGCACAAATTATCCTGACAATTTAAATAATGTCTGCTGGTTAGGGTGTTTCCCTGTAAGCTAACAGGGCTTTTGTCCATTCTAGCGTACTCTAAAGAACGTTGTTTTTCTCTTTTAATTTTTCAACTGGGATAAAAAGGTTTAAAGAATTTTCCCTTGAGGTGCTTGTAGATAGTTAAGATTGTTTAATAAAGTTCTCAGCGTTTACAGACACCCAAGCATGGTCTCTAACCAACAAGTTTGCATCGCTTCTGGTTTCATCCATAGTCCTCCTTGTATTGACACTGTGCTGCTTGGCTACTCTCTTGATTTTTTTGTCCTCTCAGTTTATAGTCAAGAGTAGTATTTCTCTTGTGCACATGTCAGCACAACCTGGTTTTTCAACAGGTTTGGAGTAACCAGCCTTGGCCATGTGTTAAACTAAGCTCAACTGAAGAGACAGTCAGCAGAGATGGAAACGAACACATAAACCCTAAAGCAAGCTCTCACAAGCTCGCTGCGCTGCATGTGGAAACAGGTCAGTCTCTGACAAGCACCCTACAGGAATAGGTCTCATTTTAATGCCTAAAATATTTTGAAAATCATTTTCTTGCAGACACGCTTCCTGACATGCTCTGACGAGTATTCAAGAGTAGAACTATATAACCATATCCAGTATCAGCAAAACATTACTACACAATCATATTTTCTTCTTTTGTCTCCCCTCTAAGCCCCTCTTTTCAATTAAAAGTAGTCAAAATTAAAGCACAGTTCTCCCAATCAAAAAGAGAAGTGCTGAATTACTGAAAGCATGCTGAAGTTAATCCAACAGATATTATAATTTTGGTGCTTGAACAACTCAGTGTTGAAGGAAAAAACACTGGTTTAACTTAACGATTCTGTTGACTTCAGCATTGTAAGTAATAGAACAAAAAGAGATCTACTGTAAATACTGCAAGCGTATCATTTTGAAATACTACAGTGACATTAGATAATTCAACAAATTTGTTAAAGTAGTTTTAAAGTCATAGTTAAATACCTGCAATATTTCTTTGTACTTTTCTGGATCTTCTTCCATAAGAGTTCGGATCTGGCTATTGTAGTGATCCGATATACTCTCTTCCACTGCCACTGTGCAAGCCATTGCACCTTTCTTCCCCAGTAAAGCACTTCCAGCCCCTGTGATTGTGGCACCAAACATATGCAAACAATGAAATCTGAAGCCGTAAGAACAATTTCAACACATCTGAAGAATTCATAAAACAGTAACAATACTAAAAACTCACCTAAAACAAAACCTGCTACATTCCAAAAGGGCAATAAAACAGTAGGTCGAACTCTGTATGCAACCATTAGTTCACTGAACTTTTTCAGGTGGTCTTTTTCTTGATTCCACATTTGCTGCAAAAAAGCCAGATCACGGTAAGTACAAAACCAAAAAAATAATAATTTCCAATAAAACTAATAAACCAAAGAAAACCAAAACAGCTCAGGCCCCTCAGACTTTAATTGCAGAGGTAACACTATTCACAAAAAGGAAACAGCGAAGAGGACAGGGTGAGGATAGTTACAAACTGGCAACACAAGAACATTTGCAAAGTAAGAGCTTTTGTGCCAATGCTACAGCAATTGTAGTACTGGGAAATCCCTTATCAAGTCATCCCACCACTCTTTATAATCCCACGTGTTTAAAAGTGCTTAGAGAAAGAGCCGCACAGCTGTCAGTGTACAACTCCAGTCGACCGCTGCCGTGTAACCAGAAACACAGTGATCGCTTTTCGGCCCACTCACCTGGATAACCGGTCCCACACTCGATCTGCCCAAGACGGCCATTTGTCCCGCGTAAATGCGGTTTGCCCCGTATTCGCCGGCGTGGTCCACCCGGATGATTCGGTCTACGACGGGCTTGTTGATGCCCTCCAGAGCCGCCCGTGTGCTGCAAAGCCTGAGGGACACCCCTCCGGCGGGCGAGGGCCGCCTCCCCCGGAGACCTGCCGGAGAGACAAAGGTGACGCGAGCTCCGCCGCCGCCCAGCCCNCGCCCCGGCCGCCACCATCCCGCCCTATCAGGACTCTGATTGGCTTCCCCGCTCCGCGCTATTGGAGAGCGGGGCTGTCAGTCAGGGCAGGCGTCCCCCGGCTGCCATGGGAAGGGGGGCGGGGCGCGGGCCTCCCCCCCGCAGCCCCCTGAGGGGAGAGCCCGGGGCCCTGGGCTAGGAAAGCGATTATAAAAACATCAGACATTAGTTTAAAAAATACATATATTGAAGGTTAATTTCCTTAAAATGAAGACAGCAAACATAATAAAATATTATATAAAAAGATTAGTCTCTCCCCTATTAACTAACGGTGTGCTACTGGCAAATTTCAAGTAATGAACACAATTTTGTACAAAAAATCATTAAGCACAATCTTTAAATAGGAAACAGGTTGTAGTCTGCTTAGAAATCCCGCTCCAAGTCACACAGCTCCATCATTTCATGTAAGTGAGGAGAAACATGAAGTTAACGGGTACTGACACACAAGTTTCTGAATGCTATATGTCCAAATCATAACTTAACTCTCAGATATTCACATTTTAAAACAAAGAGAACAGTAGTCAAGGTGTTTATACAAGAAAAAAAAACCACAAGTAATAACGCCTTAACACATTTCAAAAACAAAAATAAATTTAAAAAAAAGGCTGCTCCACAGCAGTGAGGCTGGTACGAGAGCGATGGCTTTTGCCGCGACAGTTGCGCACCGCTCAGTGACCTGACTGGTGGTCTCTTCCTATTCCCACTGTTTAGTCAGAGCTCTTATCAGCTTGGCTTCTCTGGACCATTTTGTGAAGTTATCCAGTGTTCAACTGCACGTGCTATTTCAGAGCAAAATAAATATTAAAGTCTCTTTTCTAAAAATATTTAGAAAACCACTGTCACACCCATGCTGTGCTTTATTCTCCTATGCACTATTTCAATATACCAACGGATGATGTGGTATTTTGCTTTGGTTTTAAAACAGAAGTGAGTTGGAAACATGGGGGGAAAAAAAAATCATACCTTTTCCCTCCCTCTCAATTCTTAAAGCATCATTTGTAAAAACAGTATAAAGTTCTTCAACAGAGCTTAAGTTCTGATCAAATCTTCCCCAAAATCCATGAAAAAATAGGTACTTAAACCCCAACAACCCTGAAATTGTAGCAGCAATAAGTGTCTAACACAGTATAAACCAGATAAATTTCTACTCTTTGAAATTTTAAGTCCCACTAGCATCATCAAGACTAAGACCATGAGTGTCCATTATTACATAGACCACGGTGCCAGAGTGCCAGCTGCTCAGTTTTTAGGTGCTGCAGATAGTTCTACTCTTATCTAGTGGTTCTGGGAGTTTCAGGAAGTCAAGTTTCTTCTGTTTCTTCGTGGTTTTCAAGGATGTCTCTGAGCTTCTGTTATCTTTCTGATTAGGAACAGCTTGTCACGACTTTCCTGCAAAGACAGAATAAAAAGTATGCTCCAGATGAACAGAAGTAGTACCACTTATCTATGAACAGCTCATTTCTTTGTTAGATATAAAGAGGTACACTCACCATATTGTACTCTAATTTGTGGCTCCCAGCACTCTTCTAAACTGCCTGAACAATTTTAAGGTTACAATAGTCCTCGCTTCCTTTATCTCATTAGGTGATATATTAACAGTTCTGCATCGGGCCCAGTAAAAACATCTCGCATGCTTAAAAACTTAAACCCATACTTCCAAAGAAGCCTAACAACAGCAAACCAACAAGAACCAAAAAAGCACGCAAGGTCTTTTAGAATTCTTAACTGATTTGGGAACTCTTCAAAAAGCAGTGAGGCTTTTGCTCCTAAATTCCTTACTCTTCAAAAACCTCTCCCCAGTACAGTGTTTTTCTAAGGACTGGTTGTTAAAAGCTGTATGTAAAAAAGAAGCACATGCCAAGAAATTGGCTATTTCCTAAGAAAGTGAGAAGTCTTACTAGTGAGGCAAGGTTCTGACTAGAACAGAGTCTGACAGACCACAGTATATGAATGTTGTCAAACATGGCAGCAGCTTTTGATGGCCACAGAGAAGTGTGCCTGCACTGGTACCGTTCTCCAAAGGACTAGTTAGTGGTAACTTGCTCCACTTTGAGTACGTGTTGCAAGTAGTGCTGGGACCTACACTCAAGAGCAAGATTAGACATGATTTAGCAGAAACACAGGCCTGAAGGGAAGGGTATGGAGTTGGGTGCCTGTTTGCAGGCATGTAGAAGGAAACAGAGGTAAGTGTTGTGTAAGATGGTGGAGGGGACAGGAAGCACAACATTCAGATTCTTGTTTGGCAGAAAAAACAAACCATGCAGATGAGTAGGTTTTAGCAAGGCAAGAGGTGAAGAGCAGGGACAAAGCTTTTCAACAGACTCTCTCAAGCGTGTGCATTGCCTGATCCAACCAGACCTTGCTGCAGTGGCAGCTGATACCCAAGAACCCCAACTAAACTGAGAAAAATACAGTGCTTTGGTTATTGTTCCCATGTAATTTGTAAAACATTCTTCACTGCCTATGCAACCACCAAGTATCCAAAAGACTACGAAAACTGTTGTTTCTCTGCATGCCTGATTACTGACATAACAAAGAAAACTTCAGGGGTACAGAAAAGTGGGTCAATACTTACCAAAACCAGTTGTTCCCTCAGCTGCTCAACCACTCGCTTGTGTGCTCCAGCCAAGGCAATAAAATAGAACATAATAAGGCTGCAAACAACAAACCAACATTGCATGTTAGCATCATGCAAAAAACAATTAGTCAGAAAAAGGCTGTTATGGCCTAGAGGAATTCTGGATTGTGCATTTGCTGCAGATGAGAAGTTGCTGCAGAAACAAAAATAATTGAAAAAAAAAAATTAATCTGCTGAGATACTAGTGCTGCCAGTAGGCAGGGACAGAGTGCTGGGGGACATAGAGGCACAGCCCCTTTCAGATGTTACAGGTTGTGTTCTGACAGCTCTCTCTAGACTGGCAGTTCCAATTCTGCTCCAAGTTTTGGGGGAGTTGCTACTCAGAAATTAAGTTTAATGAAGTTTCACTGGAGTAACTCTTTGCTCCCCTTGGGGTTTCTAACTGTGGTAAGCAGCCAGAGATCAGCACTGCAGCCATTCCTTATAGCACATATTTCAAATGTAACCTGTGACTCAGATTACCCACAGTGCATTGAAGATGCAGATGAAGAGCAGTAGACAAAATTGGAATGGCGCAAATGCCTATATAAATCCTGTTATTTTCTTTTCCAAATAATAAGTAGTATGGTAGCCGTGCAAATCATCCTCCACCTCTCATACAGGCTTTATGATAAAGCAAAGAAAGAAAAAAACAAAACAAAACCAAAACAAACAAAAAAACCCAATGAACCAAAAGAACCAACCAACAAAACCCAAAACCTAAAAAGAGGACTTGATATTTCCTGTGGATACAATAACAAGTTCAGTTCAGGAGAAAATATAAACGTGCTATGGAAGAAAGGGCTGGGTGGAGTCTGAAAAACTGCATGGTTTCTCAAGCTTAGAAGTTGCAGAAGTATCAGGTAACGAGGTTCCAAGATTTTAACAACTGTGTTAAATGAAAATGAAAACACACACGTCCACTTATGCATTAAAAAAAAAAAAAGTTTTTACTGCAAGAGTGACCAAACACTGGAACAGGTTGCCTAGAGAGGCTGTGGAGTCCCCATCTCTGGAGGTATTCAAAACATAACTGGACACGGTTCCTGAGCACCTGCTCTACTTGACCCTGTTTTGAAAAGGACGGTTGGATTAGATGATCTCTACAGGTGACCTCCAACCTTAAAAACTTTATGATTCTATATTGAATTTTATTTTACAGAATGACCGATTTGGGGGTTTGTTTCTTGTTGTTCTGTTTTGTTCAGTTTTTTTTTTAAACCAAGGTTTGTGGATAGGGTTTGTTATTGCAGGGCTTACAATAGTAATTCGCAGAACATTTCATGGTTAATACTTCTCAGAAGGACAAGTGCGGGATATGGGACATGCAAGAGGAAATGGAATGAAGCTTATGAGTGTGAACACATGGGCAAAGATCTTAGAGCTGAGGATTTATATGGGCTTTGATGCTTTTGACTGCAGATGGAAAATCTGGTCTAATAGTTGCTTGGTATCAGTTCAGTAAGGAAGGAAATGAACCACGCAGCTGCATGTCTGAATCAGGTCTCCACAGTACTCACCAAATGACCATAAAAAAAGGCACCGCAAAGGCTTCTGACGCTACACCGTAAAGGACTTGCTGCAGACCTGTTGGAAACTCAAGTATTGTATCTGGAACAACTGCCCATGAAGTGTTAAAACTCCTGAATGGCCCACATGCCTTGGAGGAGGGGATACTGTCAAAGAAGCAGAACAGAAAGGAGATGCTACACCAAAATGTAAGGATAAAATATTCCAACAGAAGCCCAGCACCATTTGGCCAATGGGGGGTAAAAGTGTCCTTTGCCTTTAAAATTACAACTTTTGTTTATATGAACTAAATTATAATTTATTATAACCTATGTATTTTATTCCAATTTATCATTCCAAAATTGCATATTTCTTTTTAGGGAACTGACAATCTTAGAAGAAACGCCAACTTCAGAGAAGTTAATTTGTCACTTACTGTGCTATGCTGATTCCCAAAGGAATAAAAGCCAAGACGAGCCCAATCAACAGCACCAGCAAGAAGAAAAAATTGGAACTTGATGCTCTGATAGGCCTAGCTGTGGGTTTTCGTGTGTGTAACAAACTGATCTGAAGAGGAAAAGTGAGCAAGACTGTTAGCAGTACATCTATATGTATATATGTCCAAGCAGACTTTCCCCACCTACTGAATTTTCCATTCTCAGATACGCTCCCAGCTACCACGTAACCGTCTGTCCTTTGATGTACGTGGACTGAAAAGGGCTAAGACAAGAATTCTTTCCTTTCTGGTATAAGTAAATGTCTCTGAGTAAGAATTTGATCCAGAGGTCCCCGTACACTTGCACAGAGTCAACTGACATGTACAAGTACTTGAAGGGTGGCTACTAAGAGGAAGGAGACTCCTTTTTACAAGGAGTCGCATGGAGAAAACAAGGGTGAATGGTGGCAAGTTGCTCCAGGGGAGATTCCGGTTGGCATCCAGAAGAAAATTCTTTACAATGAGAAATACTACATATTGGAATAGTCTCCCAAGGGAAGTGGTGGACTCTCCTACACTGGGCAGTTATAAGACTCAACTTGACAGGGTGCTGGGCCATCTCACTCAAACCAGTTTTTGTTTTCTTTTTTTTTCCTTGAAAGGTTGGACCAGATGATCCCTGAGGTCCCTTCCAACCTGGCATTCTATGATGATTCTATGACACAGTCATCCAGCACATGATCCATGACACAGCCTTTAAGCTTTGTTCTGCCACATCTTCACCAGGCACATCCCCTCTTGTAATACTAGTAAGAATGTGATGCACAGAAAGAGCTATGTGGTCATAGAGCAAAGCTGCCGATATGCAGAAATCATATCTTGAACATCCAACCCAGCCTGAATTTTCCATTTTGCTTCCAAATTTTTAGCAACTCGGCAAAATTTTGTCCAAGTTCTAAGCTGTGTTGCGAGTAAATAGATTATTGCAGGAAAGCATTACAAACTAGCCTTGTTACATAAAAAGAATTTATTTTTAAAAGCCCAGACAAATAATTGAAGAAGTAGTTATTAAAATGTTGGTTTGCTTGATTTCAAAGCAAAATTCTACCTCCTTTTAAAAGCAAAACACACATAGAAAATGGGATACCATTACCTTATTTACAGTACACCGCATCCTTGGGTGTTTTTAGGGGGTTTTATTTGTTTTAAATCAACTGCAAAGCCCACAGAGATGCACTCAAATTTCTTGGTGCAGCGCACATCTGCATTACCTTTTTAATGTAAAAGATGATAAAGTATTTTACAGTTGCTATTGCAGGGAGAAGTGGTGAAAAGAAGGTTCCAATCCAGCAGATTGTCTGCCCATAAATAATTTCCAGGACATTGTCAGAAATTCCAAATTCCTGCAATCCACACCACTGAACTGGCTTGCAAGAACAATGAGTAACTAACAACCTAAAAACAAAGAATATCATTAGTTCTAAACTGAAGTTATAGAGCTTACTAATTCTAACACATTGGGCACACACAGACATTTAGCATTTGAGCACCAGCCACCATAACAGAAACATGCCTGAAGAAAAAAAAAAACAAAAAAAACCGACTCAAATATCTAAAAACTACAGAGCAGCCATCTGAATAGCAAAAACGTTCAAACCACCAGAAATATGTTTGTTTTATTTTAGAACTGGCAATCTGCTCAGAAATACAGGGAATTAATAAAAGAAAAAAAGAAAAGAAAATGTGTTTCACACATTATTTGCAAAAGTATGCTTAAAAGGCATAGGTACTTACTTTCTAGGAAAGTCCAAAAACAGGGTCACAGCAAGAATTATAATAAAATCAAATATCATCAGTTTATACATTTCTTGCCCAACTTCAGATTCCCAGCACTATAAAAACAAGTCAAGAAAAATAAGATTAGGAGTCTAAATAACAGGTGAAAAATAAATGTCAACCACTAAAGCAAGAAACATCTCAGTTAATACCATAAAGTTCAAATTGTATTAAATCCCATTTCTTAAATATTTTACTGTTTCAGAGCTTCCATGTCAAGCTATTTTTTTTTCCTCCTGTTGTTTTGGTTTGGTTTTTTTTTGCTGTTGGTTTGTTTGGGGTTTTTTTTAGAGGGGGGTGGGCAGGAGTTGAGGAAAGATCATTTGTGTTATTGAAGCAAAAGGCAGTAACAATTGTCTCCAAATCAGAGCTACCTTGAACAATCCTCACAGTCATCAGAAAGTTTATGCTAAATGATAATCTGCCACTGGACTGATTCTAATCAGAGTTTTATAGAAACAAAAGCTATACGTAAAAACCATACTGGTTTGCACTGAGCAGTAAGAATCCGCACCAGGCATACGTCTGATTCTGAATACCTCTAGATAAGCAAGTCTCACGGAAAACAAATCTCTACTCACAAGTTCAGATGATTAAAGACCAAGATAAATCTGCTTACAGGATAGAGTTCGTAATTGTATCCACAGGCCTTACACTCCTCGGTGTCACAGTAGGAGATCTGACTCCACAGCGAGAACAAGAGAACGCCGATATTGGCCAATCGCACAAAGACGCACCTGGAGGAAAGGCAAAACCCAGTTCCAAACCTGCCAAAAAAGAGCCTTTCTGACACCTGGCTCAACTTGCACAGGAGTCCAAGGAAGGCTTGAAACACAAAAGGGTCACACGGAGCTTTAACAGAATGGCCAGCTAGATAACAAATACATTTCTTTCCCTAGTACTAAGTCAAATGGCTTTTCACCTTTCCTGGTTTAGGCTGCAATCCCTTGTTCCTTTTCTCAGTATCATTCCTAGATTAGTCATTTCAGATGCAGATCTTGATACCACAACGCGCTGCAATTCTCTTAAGGGCCGTTTGAGAGGCCAGTTGACAACTGCGTGTGCAGCATTTCCCTCTCAGGTGGCTTCAGGCCTTCAGACACTCAGTCAAATCAGAAATACAAAACACAGGGGCTTGTAGAGTTCAGATACTTCAACCTAGATCTTACTGCCTTAAGCTGCCAAATGCTAGTTATTTGTGCTCTCACACTGAAATACCTTTTATCCCAAAACTTTTAACTTCTGCCTTGAGCAAAGCCATGCTGTAGTCACTGCTGTACACACACATTTGCCCATTCAAGGACCTGCTGCACACAAAGCTGTGTGAATCTGCAGCTCTGCAGCCACAACTTCTCTACTGACTAGTTATTCAAGTTGCTGAAAATGTCCAGACCACACAGCCAAATGGGATTGAAGGAGAACTGGGGCACTGAAATGACTGCACTGTACTGTCATCAAAACAGGAGATTGTTTCCAGACTATTTCCAACTAAACGTAAGTCAAACAATGCCTGTTGGCTTCCAGTGCCCTGGCTCTCCAGTGCAGAGTCGAACCTCTCTGCTTCTTGATATTTCTATGTTTACAATATCTGTAACCTACCCAGGACAAGTGGCTGAAATATCCAAGGCTACAAAAAAAAACATCTTTACCTCATAAGTGTCAGCCGGATTTCAAAGGCTGGCGAATAATCTTCAAATCTGATCAGAATTGAGAAGATCTGAGGAGCAACGAAGTTGGCCAGAGTGATCACTATGGAAGGCAAATACTGCACTATGAGATTAGCCTGGAAGTTCATATTGCCCATGTCCTGTACAAGAAGAGATGAGAGAAAGATAATACTCAGAGAAGCACATCTTCCTAACATGTGCTCTCTCCAGCTTCCCACCAAACTCTCCTGTGCAGAATTCAGGAAACATCTTTTACTCTGACTTTACGCTCCAACTATATTTGGAACTACAGGCCTGACCACTGCTATCTAGTTCTGCAATTCGCTGCTACAGCCTTGCTTTCTCCTTCTCCCTTCACCGGTAACTCACTCCACCTCCAGGTATGAGTATTTTTGTGCTTCCCCAAAGTTTCAGTTTGTAGAGGCTCATCTCACCAAGGCTTCTGTGTGACTATGTTGTCTAACCCAGCACTAAGGCTACCAGCTTTCTACGCCTCTGCCAAAGCACGGGCACTTTTCGAGTTATTCATGCTGCTGCCAAGCAGCTCCCCTGGCGTTTCTACCATCTTAACAAGCCTCCCTATCTACTCATTTAAGCAAGGGTTAAGATATCAATCCTTATACATAAAGCCAACACCAAGTGAGGCTGTTTTTCCAGTTGTTCAGTGTTGTGCTATCCTCTTTCTCTGTCCACAAACAATACCTCTGACACAAACATTTCTTTAGTTCCTATTTCCTGCTTCTCTCTCTTCAATCCTGGCAGTTTACAGCAGTTAAGTCCACCACAAGAACAACTTTCCCTGAACACAGCCAGTGTCCAGCACATTACCAATGAACAGAGGGGAGAGAAAAAGTGCAGTGCCCATTCATGTCAGGTTAATTCAACTCTGGGGTCCTATAGAAAACTCAATCACTGTTGCAAAACTGTTGAAACTGTCCTCTGGTGGTGGTGTTCGGCTTCTGAACTGCTCTTCCCATCTGCTTGTCCTCCCAGGGGTGAACAACGCCACCCAACCTGAGTCTTTCCACTACTGATGCCAGAACCTTGTCTTCTGCAAAGGGTTCGGTGTTCCAAGTCTTCCTGTTTCCCCACACAGCTGTAACTCAGGCCACAACACATCACGATCTTTACTCTCCCCTTCCCTTGCTGCTCATTTTTGCAGTCAAGTAGTGAACCAGATCAAGAAACTAATCATGACAAAGTTTGTATTAACCAGATCAGTCCCTTCAGCCAGTTCACTGCCCAGACACACAAGTGCTTGTACTAACAGGTCACAGTGGGGTGAGAACACTTACATGGGAAGGAATGTGAGGGCTGCTTTTCTCCTCAGTTACATTCGCTTCCAGGCAAACAATACCGAAGCCTCCCCATCAAACTGGGACATCACTGGTGTCTTTTTGCACATAATTCTTGATCTTACTCAGTCTCTCCTACTGAATTCTAAGTCTGCAGAAAGCATTTTCGGATCCCTTGCATGAAAGGTGCTATATTAAGATACTTAACTCTTTCACAATAGTTCCTCTTGCTGTAATCACCAGCCCCAATTGAATCTGTCCTAATGTCCTCATACTTACATTGGAGTTTTCTTGAGAGAAGACAGTTGCTCTATAAATAGAGTAAAAACATCCTGATAAAACTGCAATGACAATTATATTTATAAATATTCTCAGAGAGTAGATGCGTAGCTTTTCTTTCATTGTCCTGTCAGCTATTTTTCGCTTCAGTCTTTCTTCCTCCAAGTCTGTCTGAAAACAAAAGAGAAAGGATGTGAAGTTTTCTGGCGCAGCGTACAACATTTGCCACCGTGTCTTCTACCTCTGGAATGTGCAAATTCATAGCTTGTTCTAGGAGGGTCACTCCACCGGCTGCCCAAGCACACTGAACTGAGAATGCCCTCTCACTGACACAAACAGGTCCACACAGGAGTGGAAGCCTCTGTGTGCTCAGTCGCCTGCGGCTGAGGGCTCTGTAGCCAAAGATAAGTATCTCTTAATCCTCTTATCTCTACTATATCAGTAACACACCTGCTTGAGGACAGAAAGACAATTTGCCTGCTTATCATGACAGACTGATCTCAGACAGCTTGGCACTAAACTCTGAAACAGGTCAACCAGTCCACTCATCTCCTTACTTCTTCAGGTAAGTAACCAGTCCTCACCACCATGGCTCAAACTTCCTTCTCCTACTCTTTGTGAAGGAAAATTGGGGGTCAGCACAGAGTATTATTAAGAGGCAAATTCTTCTAACGTGTGAGTTCTAGAGGCAAAAGTGTGGTAAGTGAAGGAGGCTCTGGTTATATGATAAAAAAACCAAACAAACAGACTGTAAACTCTACTAGAGCAGAAAGCAATTCCCTGTAATTTATGAAATCTGTAATTACTGCTTTGTGGTTTGAAGTGGAAGTATCTTTTGAAAGCTGAATTGTTTCACTACACAAATCACTGCTTCCAGTGTACAGGGAAGAAAAAGGTGGTACTGGTTTCACCAGAAAAGTCTTTCAGACTCTTTCCAGAGATCTTTGTGATTTGGGAAATCCATTGGCTGCGTCATCATTTTGTATGTGCGTGTCTGCCACAGACACCTAGTGAAAAACTTTATCTTCTCACTGCAGCAATACTCTCAACTTGTATGAAGAGTATCATCTGAATTTTATTCCTCCTCAAACTACTGCCTACCACACTGCAGAATTACAACCCAGAATACTCAAACTGATTCCCAACAGTAGAAGTGTTTTGCCCACAGCTGGGATAGCTTTTCCTGTTGGATTATGTAGAAACTAACACAGGAAGCAGGACTGGAGTGTGAGGAAGAGGCAGATAAGACAAGCAGCTAACAAGTTGGCTTCGGTCCCCAGAGAATGGGGGAAGGGCCACCAACCTCGGTACCAATCCTTGTCACGTTGCACCACAACTCTAGCTACCTAGAAAGCGTGCAAGAGGATGTGGGTTGCCCTGCCCCCAGCATAAACTACTTCAATCCTTCTGATCGTTATTCCATTATCTGCAGAGTTACACACCTCTCTCTTTCAGCCACCTAAGCAGTACAAAACCATAATCAGAAAAACGACAGTTACTCACTTGGAGCTCATATAGCAAGCTGCGATGTTTTAGCCGTGCTGCATTTAGATCTGTAATGCAGAAGTCCCAGCCTGCAAAGACTTTGTTACAGTAACTCTGAAATTGATCCTCATCATGCACCAAGTTCTGCTTAAATCCTTCCACAGATCTAAGAGAAAAATGCAACTTTACTTAATTCATGAAAAGACATCTTTTATGCACAGAAAACAAAATAGAGCAACACATCTCAAGCAACCTGGCTTAACAAAGACTAAATGATGCTCCCAACCCCCTCATGAGCAAACAGCCACTTTTGTTTTCTATCAGAAGTCTCTGGGAAGCTTTCAGTGTGAGGTTCTGCAGTAACCAAAGTCAGCTGAAGGCATGACTTGGCTTAAGCTTCCTTTTCTCTGCTCTTAGACACAGACCTTCTCACCTCAGCCAGGGCTTCTCTGACACTGCAAAGAGCTGGCTCAGGAAAGTGAGATGGGAAAAAAAAAAAACCACCTTCCAAAAAAACAGAATAAAATACTCCAAGAAGAACTACTGTATACATATAAAAAATGAATACTTCAAATTTACTTATTTTTCTTTATTTTGCTGTCTCAGTTTCCCAAACAGACAAAGGCTACTGTGATACAGCATCCTCAAGCAAAAGATTCTCCATTTTCATATAAAATAGTTCTAGAAGGCAGCATGTTCCCCACAAGCAAGAATGCAACATAAACTGTGCAATATGTAGCAGTAAATAAAATATACCAACATATTTACCGTTTTATTATCCATAGGAGACTTAATGCAAGGTAGGCAAATGTAGCCAGCAGATATGCTAGAGGCAAATTGTATCTCAGGATACTGATCCATGCAGCATCTATTGTGTAATATCCGTAAAATAAACTTGTTACTTCAAGGAATCCCTGTGAAAATATGAAGTTTAAATAGAATTTGTAACAGCAGCAGCTTCCCAGTTAAATCCAACCTGGTATTAAGAAATCATTTTGTAAATTTAAAATTACTGCTGGAGCCCTCAGCAAGGCCTGTAGCTTTTAATTACTGCCACTGCTTCTACCAAACTGTAATGCAGACACTATGTGCTCAAAATCCCTCCCCTCTCCAATCAAAGAGCTCCTTGATAAGGACACTGAGACCCGACAGTGAGAGCACAACAGGCAGTGTGCTCCAGAATCTGTCACGTTTAGCAGCTGGGGAGGAGAGCCACAAGCTGCAGCATGTGGCCAACTAGGCCCTGCGGACGCTCAGTAAAAGCCAGTTTGAAAACTCCTCACAGATGAAGGTTAATTTTACCCCAGGGATGCATATGACTTATCATTTTTCAAAATTACCAAAGCTTCACTCGCTATCTTATGCAAGACACAGAAATTTAATTTAAAAAAAATCTAACTACTTACAGTGCCACTGAGCAAATCTTTGAGGTAAGTATAGAAGTAAACAAGTCCCTTATTACCATTGGGCTCATAAACTGTGCAGTGAGGCGCTGTCAAAAGAAAGGCAGGAAAAGTCACTCAAATTGTAATGCCATTAAAATGCAACATCAGGTTAATTCAAACACGTCAAGTCTTCATAAAAAAAAAATTTCTTCATTTCTTTATCCTGGGAGGTGGAGGTGAAGCTGATGGAAAAGGGGAATATTACAAATAACAGGAATACATAGAGACTATGTTTACCTATGTTCTTTGGAGGAATTTTAACAAAGCTACTGTTGAATATTCCATATTGAGAAATGATGCTGGGAAGGGTAACAAAACTGAACATCAGGATAAAAATTATAAAATTCAGCAGGACCAGAAAACGCAGGAAGGAGAAGTAGGACTGGATGCCAGTACCAAATTTCCCTGAGAATAAAAGAAAAAAGTGCCAATAATAAAGACAATAAAATCACTAAAAATATAGAACAAGCAGACTATCATTTCAGTTACATTGAGATAATTGAAGAAGCATTACTAAAGCTAGTTTTAACTACTGCAAGCTTTTAGCAACATAACTGAAATGGAAATGTGACTTTTTAATAGTTTTCTCCCACATTTTTCCTTCTATCCCATCATGGATTTTACATCAGCAACAAAGGCAGCAGGTGACTTCTCAAACACATGTAGTTATATCTGAAACTACACTCAAACATGTAAAATTGCCCATAACAGAAGCAACTTTAAAGAGGAAAAAACAACATCAGACAGTAAATACCTTCTATGCTGTGAATATCATGTCGCCAAAGCACCAGGTAAGATGACAACTCCTTGACTTCACCGAGAATTTTTTTCAATGATTTACTGCTAGTTCTTTTCCACTGCTTCCATCCAGATAAATGTTTTATATCAGCCTGCTGACAGTCCCTAAGAATCAAGAAATACTTTTTCACTACATGCAACAGGACATTGGCATTTGTAAAATTTCTGCACGGTCAGTGACAGCATTAAGAAGAATTCTGAGTGGCTCAGAGTTTGCATTTCATTTTTTCTTTTAAGAAACCTTAAAAACAGACAAAACTTCCCAGAAACAGAGCTTGAAGATTGACTTGTATGCAGCAAATGCTGTTCCAGCCTCTGATGCCAGTGAAGGAGGGCAGCATTTAAGCACCCATGAAGACACCGTGCTAGAGCAGAAGACAAAGGTTTCAATTTTAAAAGACCTTGTACAAAACCCTACTTACGTGTGTAAATGACTCACTGCCACTGCCATGTGTGCTCTATGTTGACAAAATTTCCATATCCTTTTCAGTTGAAAGTAAAATTAGCAATGTGGCAGAAAGCCAAATTAAACCCTATATGCAAGAATCAGGGAGCAAATGACCTCATCTTTAAGTGGAAATGCAGCTACTCTCAAAATACTTTGTTTTGTGGGAACTAGAGGCTGCAGCACATAGTGCTTTAAGCAGACACTCTGGGGAACTATCTGGCCCAAGTTTGGTGTGCATTTTAAGTGGTAACGTGGGCTGCATATTCATCTGTGTTACAGAAACTGAGTGTTCAGCTTTCAGGACATTTATGTCAAGCATTTCATGTTGGCTGCTGCTGCTGCACAATACACACAGATTACTGATCCGCAGAAGTGTCAAGAAGCCCCACCAGAATCTCTCCGCACTAAAATGTGTAAACAAGCTTGTGACATCCCAACTCCACTCCTAATACACACCATGGCCACAGGACTGCTGTTCTTTTTATCTTGAAGAATTGAGCTTTAGATTTTTAGATTCCCAACTTCAAATAAAAATTCAGTGTGTCAAGTACTTTTCTCTACCGTGACCTAGATCATCTGCTGTTTCTGGTGTGATGGCTGTAGGGTTAAGTTTAACTCCAAGGTCAGGCTGTAATCTGTTCCCACTGCTCTTGCAAGTGAGTAACTCTTGTTCTCTGTGGAGCATCAGACATTCATTGTACTTTCACCTTTCTCCTGGTTCATAACCACAACTACAAAGTATCTGATCTAAAGGTGCAGCTGGTGTTTACAGCTCTCTCCTCAAAGGAGCTTTCAGCCTAACAGTAAGACATGAGACAACAAGCAGAGATACACAAGAGGAGCAAAGCATGCTCTCTGTAATCCCCTCCCTGCTGGGGGTTACCGCCAGAGGGGCAAGAACTGCTTATAGCTTACAACAAAGTACAATTTAAAAAGGGAAACGGAAGAGAAAAAAATAATAAAAAAAAAAGAAGAAACGGTCCTGGAAAGCCTCTTTTCACCTGAGCCACACCAGAGAGCGCACAATGTATTTTGGAACAACTGCTGAGAGGATTCAAGAGCAGCAGCGCTAGTATAGAACAGATTGCTGATGACAGATAACTCACCATGACCCTTAAAGAGTACAAAACCCTGAGGCAAAAAAACCCCAACCAACCAACCAAAAGGAAGCCAGTGAGATGTGTTTGGCCACTACAGGTAATTCCCAGTTTTGACTCATTTCTTCCAATTCAACCGACTCCTCCCTGCATGCCAGCCAAGCGCACTCAGCCATGCTCCTGCAGCTGGAGATGCCACTGGGAGCCTGCCACCTTTTGCCATGAGTACGTTGGTAGCTGCTTGGCCAAACCACATGCTACAGGGTGAAACAGATGCAGATGAACCCAATTATGCTTCAGCCTTCCATTGTACCTGTGTGTTATTTAGGAAAAGATAGAATCATAGATTGTTTTGGGTTGGAAGGGTCCTTTATAGGCCATCTAGTCCAACCCCTGCAGCGAGCAGGGACATCTGCAGCTACAGCAGGTTGCCCAGAGCCCCAGCCAACCTGACCTGGAATGTTTCCAGGGATGGGGCATCGACCACCTCTCTGGGCAACCTGGGCCACCCTTATTATGAAAATCTTTTTCCTTGTATCTAGCCTAAAGTTACCCTCTTTTAGTTTAAAACCATCACCCCTTGTCCTGTCGCAACAGGCCCTGCTAAAAAGATTCTCCCCAAAATTTTTATTTATTTTTGTTTTTAAGGAAAAAATTGTAAAGATTAACCTTAGTGTCCTCTTCTCCGCGATACTCAGGGGGTACTCCCTCGCAGGACGAGCCCCGAGCTCGCCTCCCTGGTGCTCCAGGCCCCGGGCC
>VWZK01000764.1:532658-572449 GCA_013396935.1 Baryphthengus martii | reverse complement strand
CCCGCAGCCGGTGGGCGCGCAGGGGCCGCGGCCGCGCGGGCTTCTTAGGGGCGCCGTGTGTCACCTTCCTGTCAGGGGCTGAGGCGCGCAGGGCCCGCGCCTTCCTTCACAGAGCACCCCATCTCTAGACCTGACCCCTCTCCTTCCGTGGCATCGCTTCGTATCCTTAAACTTGTAGGTTTAAAATAAGAGTTTCCCATTTAGGGGTATCAGAGTCTTTTTATTTCTCTTGCCCAGAGCTTTCTTTAAATACACCTTGAGGGAACTTAGAAGGAGGCAAGGCCTGGGCATCCCACATCAGGGCTGTGGGGTGTTCTGATGGATGGGCGTCTTTCACAGACCTTTGGCATAGAAATAGGCTTTGTTTCAATGTCTTCTGTTACTATTAAATGTCCACACTGGTGTTGGGTGCTGTAAAACCTTATTACAAGCTCTGATATTTGGTCAACTCCCGACTTCGTTGTAAGCCCAAGCTCCCTAACTTGTTTTGAATGACTGGATCCAATGACACAGGCTGCAGTGAAAATGACACAGCTTTACCCTTCGATGTGAAAACTCACTATGAACTGGAGCAAACAAAGTCTGTAGGTGCTTGGATTTTTTCCCATCTGACTGTGAGAGTGGGTTTTGTGTTAAGTTGTAGCAAACATCCCTGAGAGACTTACTTCTTGGAATAATTCTTGCCCTCAGTGTGACAATAACAGCACGTGTGACAGGAAAGAAAACAAAATCTCCAGTAGTTTTGACATTATTACATGAGGGGAGGGTGCGTGTGAAGCGTTTCTAGTGTTTCTTACTGTGTTGTACTGGTAGTTAAATCAATAACCTGTTTTTTTCTGAACATTGCTCATCCACTTTCTGTAGTACTTTTAAAATAAGTCATCATTACATTTCAGGATGCTGAATCAGACAGATGAGAATACATTTCTTATCTCACCTGTGTGTCATCAGCTCAGGTATGTGAATTTTTAATTGCTTTATTAGCAATAAGAATCTTTGTGGATAACCGGTTTTCATAATAAAACGTTCTCAAAGTAATTTAGATGTAGATGTTTATGATCAGTAAGTTGATGTATTACTAGCAGAGGAGAAAGATGTATCTTAAGGGGAATTGTGAAATACAGAGACGTGGAATTAAAGCACAGGTACTTCCTTATTGCACTGAATTGCTTTTGAAAAAAACCCAAACTCTTAGTAAGTGTTCTTGTCTTTGTGCTGATAGATTGACCTAGAATATAGCTAATATTTTTTAGCTATTTTTTTTATTCCATGAGAATAAGCTGTAACTTGCCCTCATCTTTCACTATATCACTGTGGAGGCTAATACAAGAGGGGAGGAATTCAAGCCTATTCTTTTTCACTGTCTCCTTTTCACACATCTCCAGGAAGGCTTTTCCCAGGTGGGATTTTTTTTTGTCTAGCAAAGGCTGATGCTGTGTGACCGTCTGCTGCCCTCAGGAGCCTGGGCTGCGCTCGTTTGTAACAGAGCTGGATGCCTCAGTGAGGGCTGTCGACATGGGTGGTTTTGGTTCCCTGATTGAGTGTCACATTTCATGGGCTTCCTTTGAACAATTTCCAGTTGAACATTCCTGAAAATTCAGGAGGTGGAAAGTGAAACCCCTCGGTAGCATTCCTGAAAAGTCGTTCGGTGTTGTTCATGCCAAGTGTGCGATTCATGTGCCAGATACTAAGGTGTATTGCACCACCAGAGCTGAAGTACCCACTTTTATTGGTCCCTCAGAGCCACCCAAGCGTGGGCCGTCTGTGTTTGGCTGTGAACGTAGAGCAGGGCCAGTTCTCTCTTAAATAGGGATAGTTATGGTGTAAGACTTCCCTGGGGGTGTCATCTAGGGTGTCAGGTTTGCTTTTTATTTATGTTCCTTTTCTTACAGCTAAGAATGCAAAGAAGAAAGGGGAGCAATACACTTGCTGATTAATTAGACTTTCTGAAACATTGTGTGCTAGAAAAGTATTGGGTTAATGACCCCAGGAGAACAAATTTAAATAAAGATTGGAGGAATTGAAACAAGATTGACTTCCCCAGGCATTTTGTGAGAACATTCTCTATTCTCTCCTTTTTTCCAGTTGAGAAAGTTTTTTATGTGCTTGGAAACGTTTCAATAAATCTTACAGATCACAGAGATCCCAGGTGAGAAAATGGGAAGACGAGCATGGTGAGGAGGAGAGAATGGCCGGTTCTGCCACAGCCTGGCAGTCACACGCAGGAGTGCGGTAGGTTCCTCTCGTACATTATTTGTCCAATGTACCTGATTCACAAAAGCAGAAGTTTTCAGCCCGTTCTGAATGCGGCAGCCAGTGCCACATACTATTTCCTATGAAGCTGGAGACCCATCTGTCCCAGTGAGGAACAGCACGCGTTTCCAGGACGCTCTTTCTTTCGTATGGTTTCTCTTTGTAATGTTACAGCTCAAAAATGCTTCTAAATTTTCAGGGAACTTCTGAGTGATTGTTTTAATTTGTGGGAGGGATCTTGTGTTCGACTACCCCTGTGCTTTGCCCTGTGGCCTGCACAGCTGCCCTGCAGGCAGCTCCTGGATCGGTATGAGATCTTCAGACAAGTCCTCTGCAGTCATGCCGGGAATGTTGCTTTGGGCAAAATGTAATCTTAAAGTACTAGAAAACTTCACTTCAGTCTGTAGTGAATGTGAGTGGGCCAGGAGAGACACGTTTTACTCGGTTTAGGGGCTGGAAAAGCACTAGCTATTTGGTAAAAGGGATCCTCAGCCATTACAACAGCACTGCTTCTGAACAAGGAGCAAATTGAGTTGTTACCAGTTCCCTGCTGGCTGGTGACGGTGCCTTTAATCCAAACGTTGACAGGGGTTTTTTAAATTTCTTTACTTTTTAATATTGCTGACCAGAGAAGTTACTTAGGAATTGTAGTTAGAAATTAGTTGCTGGAAATTTTAAGACGTGTTTATCTGGGGAGAGAAAATATCCCAGATATTGTAACAAGCTATATTAACACAAAAGTGGCTGGGGTTTTATAATTCTGTAGTGGTTTAGCAAAAAGGAAAAAACTAATGGGCGGAGCACAGATCTGGGACAGCAGAGCCAGCCTTGTCCTTACTCTGTTTCTCTTTTCACCTGTGCCTGTCCTGATGGTGGCTGTTGGGCCCCACATTCGGCTTGAGGATGCTGCTTTGCTCAGAGGACAGCATTAGCCTTCGGCAAGGGCAGTGGGCACCAGCCTGGCCATGGCTATTGTGTGGTGGGCATGCTGGGGTAACCCCAAGTCCAGCTGTAATGGAGTGAGTTCAGCTAATGGAGGTGTCCCTGCTGAGCTGCTTTGGGACAGAAATTCCTGCTAGAGGCACCACCTCAGCACTTTGTTGGCTTCTCTGTATTGCACCCTGCCTGGCGCTCAGCCGTAGTGTTGTCCAGTCCATAGTTTTGCCCATGTCGGCTTGAAAGGAGGACGGGTAGGGAGAGGAGGAAGACAAGAAAAATCAGTATCTGTTTTACTCTGAAGGAGAAGTTCCTTCTGGTCCCTGCAGAGTACAGAAAGACAGGGCTACTGTTTACTGTCTATGTTAGTGTGGACTATTTTTTCCACCCCTAGATGAGCCTTCCAGTAATACCAATAAAAATATGTGAGGTCAAGATCGTTCTTTATCTCTGCACTACAAATGATTAATCCAGGGAATAAAGGTTGCACATCATACATCTGAAAACCGTTTCTCCCTGTCCTTTTATTGTGGCGTTACTGCAATCTGGGCAAAAGCAAAACAAGTTTTAATTCATGGAGGGAAGGGGGCTGAATATCTTGGCGATCAAATAGAAATAAAGCGGCGTGTTCTACGGCAGGTAACGCGAGACGGACCTTTTTTTGTTGTTTTCCTTTCTCTCCTTGAGCTGTGAGCGCAGGACCTCAGCTCCCCCTTTCCGGGAGGTGCCGCTCCGTCCCCGGCGCGTTCGCTGGGAAGGGAGGTGAGACGGCCGGCCGAGCACGGNGCTTGGCTGGGGTCCGAGCGGGCTCCGCACCAGCTCACTGTCGGCGGGGCTGGAAGGTGATTTTTCCGTGCCCCTGGCCCGGAAGAGTCATCCGAAGCGGCTGCAGTGTACTAATGCTCGCTGTTAATCTAGAGTGATAGAACCGCTGGGGCTGGGCTGCCGATGTGTTCAGGGATGTGCTCGGCTTCTGCTGTCTGAGAGGTAAATAGCCATGCAGAACGGTGCCCTGACCTGGGCAGCGTGGCACCTCACACCTTTATCGCCCCATTAGTCACATGCGAGCTTCTGCTGTCTTCAGCTGGAGTGGTGGGTCCCACGGGGGGATTAACGGCCACATCCTTCCCTGACGTGTTTAGCCAGTGTGCCACGCTTCGGTCCGTGAGGTGTTGCAGCAGCCTTGCTGGGATCACCAGCTTGCAGCAGGACACCTGCTTTTGCTTTGGTGTAGGTTGCGTGTTGAAGACTGCTAGCTTGTGAGTGAATGCGGCATTGCATTTTTCACGTAGCAGGTTGTGAGGTTTTTATATCATGACAGGTAACGGGAAGCCAGAATTTCTGTATTAAAAAGGTGGGAAAAATCTCAGGTTGTAGTATTCGTGTTCTTTGTGGTCAATCATTCCGTCACTCCCTCAAAACACACAGGCTTACTACTTAAATACTACTCTTTTTTCCTTCAGTCTCAACATTACTTCTTATTTTCTTTATCGTCTAACCTACAAGAACTTCAAGCGTTTCTATGCAGAAGACTAAATATCCATCTGAAATCCAATCTTTCCAAGGTTTTATTGCTAAATCTTTGTTCTGTAGTAATGGTCTGTTAGTTAAGCAAGCTTGCCAGCGGTCCATGGTACTGTGTGGGAGCTGTGATAACCTCTGGTGCCACTGGGATCTCCTCTGCCAGTCCTGGGACCGACAGCAGCCCGATCTTGCTCAGTGTAGCAGAAGCAGCCAGTTGGTAGCTCTGGAGGCACATTCAAGATGTTATAGTTGAAGTGTGGGTGCTGTGTCAGGCCCTGCCCATGTGACACAGCCCGGGTGCGGGATAAGGGTAGCAGCAGAGGCTGCCTGTGCTGATGGAGTTGGAATGTCACCTGTTCCGGGCTGATATGTCAGTACTCCACCCAAAGCAATTGATTTTGTGTCATTTCTTTTTTGTTTGCTTTGTTTGGGTTTTGCTTTTTTTTTTGGTGGAGTTTTGTTTTAGTGGCTTTTTGGTTTGTTTTTTTTTTCCCCAGAGTAAACTTGTTGGGAGGACTTTTATTGTTGCCATGAAAGTGGTAAAGTGGTAGGGTAGTGTGGTATGGCTGTATGGGCTATCATAACAGGAACTAGCACTCTGCAGCCTTGTTCCCATTCCCATTTTCTTGAAAAAGCCTTTAATTGTGACATGTATAATCCATAGCTTCTGTGTGTTGGTTGCAGAATACAGCTCTAAGGTACTAATGTGTTATACTGCATTTTAACATAGTTGCATTTTGTCTGGAAAAAAAAAAAGTGTTTAATCTATGTGAAATTTGAAAACTGCGTATAAGGATTCTGAAGAGTTAGGAGAAACCAGTGACAAAACTGGTTCTCTTTTCTTCTGACTGCTTCTCCCCTGCCAATTTTAGGTGATCTGCCAGAATCTTCTGAATAGCTTTTTTTTTCTCTCGGGGCCATTTTAAATGCTGGTTGTGCAAATAGTAATGGGACAACAATATCCTAACAGGAAGTTAAGCTAGAAATTACAAACAGAACAATACCCTTTTTTTTAGTTCAACAACGGTGTGTATGTTTAAAATACTGTTTATTATATAAAATGACCATATGTGTAGTTTTCATAAACTTTCCCAATTAAGCCTGTGAATGAGACACCTGTAACTGATACTGCTCATTAAAGTATAATTTGAAGGTTGCATTTAAACGGGATAGGGATCTGTTGCAAGTACAGAATAAACAAAGCTTTCTTTTAAGGCAAAATGTTAGAACTCTGCTAGTAAACAGTATCTTGTGCCTCTACTAGACCTGGTGTGGTAGGCTGCCTTTCCACTGAAAGCAGAAAACTGATTCCAAATAGGTATTCAAAAACTGCTTCCTCTTTTTGTAACCAGACATTTTCTTCAAATAGAAGTAGCTGGTAATGTTTGTTCTGTTTTGTTGTTTTTTTTTTTTAAACAAACAACTTTAAAAAACCTTGCTTTTGCAAAGGAAGATTTTGTCCTGCTATATGCAAAGCACATGATAATCTGTAGTTTGGAAATATAGTCACAAGACTGACTTGCACTGATAGGAAGTGATTCTTGCCTTGGCCTTTTTTTTTTCCTCACCATGGTCTGACTCTGAACTAGGTAATGTCTTTCAAGTGTTAAAGAAATAATGCAGGGTTGCGTTCACACTTTCTTGTTCTTGTTCATCTTTCCTCTCTGCCAGGTATACTGTTCTTACTCTTCCGTTCCCTGTTTCTAATTTTAGTAGTTATGTTCCTGATTGTTCCTCTTTACCCAGTGCTCATATTTTTCCCAGTGGATTAAGTTTGCAACTTGTGATCAGACTTAAGAAAACAAAACCAACAAAGCAGCAGATGGGATATCTGGGGAAAGGATTAGATAATGCAAAATCACTGTGATATGTGCTTCAGTCCTTAGGTATTGTGATCCCATCAGTCTTTTAGATGTAGAAGCATGGATTCATGTGGTAGTTTAGGGAGAGTACTGTGAATTTCACAGAATTAATGAAATACCTGAACTTTCATCCACTACCGTTAAGCTAAAACTCTGAAGTGTGTGCTGTGTCTTTATGACACTTTACTTATCAATAAAATTTTAATTATATGCTGCAATGATTTTTTTAAAGGTTTTTGGGAGCATGTTTATAATAAAGATGTCCAAATTCAGGTGAAGAAGTAGAATCTTGCTTGAGACACTGCAAACACAAAACAGTTGGCTGTCCTTCTCCAAAATCCTTATCTAAGCAGCCACTGGTGATAGAAGGTATTTAACTTGCAAACAAAGTAAACAGGATGAAAATATTGTAGGCTTCCTATATTGGGGGTGGGTGGGGAGGGCAAGGGAATTCCAAGAGTAATGTTAAATGGAAAGGAAAAGGCAAATAAGTGAGTAGGCACAAAAAATACAGAAGGAGCAGAGGGCCTGATGCTGAAGCAGCAGCTGGAGGCAATGGCGGCACCGGCTGAGGGCAGAGATAGTCCGACTGCAGGATGTTCCCCCATGTCAGACAGACGCTACTCGGCCTGCTTCTGCCAGCCTGTCTGGCTACTCTGCACCCCACTCTCAGCAAGAAGGGCTGTGGGGACAGGGAGGATGGGATCTGAATTGTGCTAGGTAACATTGCATTGTAGGACTAGGAGAGGCAGCAGCATTGCGACTGTGGTGGGAATGCCATCACTCTCCCCTTTCCCTTCCCAGTTTGGTGGTCTGTCCGTTGCCCAGGCGGTAGCAAACAGATGAGTCTCCAGTGCTACCACATCATCTTTCACGGGGAAGATCTTCTGTAGCAGAGGCACAGTTTACATTGCTGAAATGGATTGAAGATCTAAAATAGCAAAGTTGATGTTGGCTTCTGCAATCGACCCTGCTGACGGCAATAAAAACACGATGGGAAGCCAGGAGGAGGTGGTGGTTGTTGGTGCAGCCTGGGTCCTTTGGCAATATGCATGAAAGTAATTGACTTTCCCTTCCCTGTGTGATTCACACTTGTTGCATTGCTAATATGTCGATTAAAGATCAGGTTTTCTTGAGTGTAGTGTTTGATTAACATCAGTTCACAGGCTCTTTAGATTTTCTAAGAGGCTTTCCTGATTTGTTGCAGCAATGTTGAACCTGTTGGTATTGGAGGAGTAGTGGTCAGTGCTGGAACCTAGTTGCTGATGCAGCGTGGAATCTAGTTTTAACTCTGGTCTGCCTCTCAAACTCACCTTTGGCTTCCAGAAATCAAACTGATTTTTTTTCAATATGAAGCTGTATGGAACATATTAAATGGGACAGATATTCATGAATAAAAATAACCTAGGTAACAGCTGAAGCCCTGTCCAGTCATACCCTGCAAAACTAATACGGCAATAGAGCACACTTAATCTTCTGAATCAGTTCTTCCATGAGTCCTGTTCCCTTCATTCAACACTATTAAGTCAACTGGGTAGTTCAGGAACTTACTGTTTGCATTCCTCTTCGAGATTTGTGTCAATTTACTTCATGCAATCCTTTTCACTGAGGCACTGCAGGTGAAGGTCTTGAAGGTCTAAGTGGTTTTCCTGAAACTTGATACCGGGACAAAGAGCTATTTCAGCAAGATGTTTGTGTTTAGTTTATATTTTAAGTGAGGATTAGTGTCTGCTACCTGTACAGGAATGGAGGAAACTAACCTGGGGTATTTTGTCAAGGCTGTTGATCTGTGCCGTGAAGGCAGTTCTGTTTCTGGGAAATGATCCAGAAGCATGAGTCTGCACTGCTTGGAGTTTCCTGTTCTATATCATTCTATATCCTGTTGTATATCCTGTGGGCTGGATGATTTAAGCAGAAAGCGCCCACTCTCCACCTATTCTGTAATTTATTTACATGTCAATGATTATTAAATCCTTCTGTCTTCCAGAGGAGGAGCATAAGATTTGTCCAATGGCTTGCAGTAATCCAAAATGTTGTCCAACAAACAGACACCACTCTGCAAAGGGAAGATTTCTCAAGCTCCGGTTTTCTCTTTCTCTCACAAATGACCTCTGTTCTCCGTGTTGTTTTTTCTTCCTTCTGGAAAGTAACTTTTTAAAGAGAAATCTAAATCTAAATGTCATAGCTATTCCTGGAGCTGTGCTTTAATGCTTCCCATCATAGGTCAAAAAGAAGGAAGAGGTGGTTGAGCATTACCTGCTTTGAGTCCTTTCCAAAGAACTGTGATGGGTCAGAAATTTATAAACTGCCAGTCCATCAAACCCCAGACCAAACCTATAATGTAGGCATTGGGTTTGATAAGAAGAATTTCCTACGGTCTTTGGGCTTGAGATGAAGGAAGTGGGTGACTTGGCGTGCCACCGGTACGCCCTTGGTGTGCCATCTGTACACTCGGAGCGTGTCTGCTCATAGACACCTCCATCCCACCCTGCAGCATTTATGTACTGCCCAGCACAGTAGGCTCTTGAACGACTACAGCCTCAGTCAAGAAACGTATGGGTGATCCATGGTCACGTTCTTGCTCGCTCCAAATGCATTAAGGTTTGGGATCTAATGCTCTCAGGTAACAAGGAAAATCTCTATTTTCTTCAGGAACGAAATGCAAAGATTTGAACTCGCCATGGCGTACATGTGGAATTTATTTAAAATCCTTAAAACTTTGGGAGTGGAGTAAAAACAGAGTGGTTTCAGGTGCTGGGTGCAGAGTTAGACTCCAAATGTCCCTGTGGATTTTCATTGAAATTCTGGCACAAAGTGCATCTTAAGACTTAAGGGAAATCAAGTGGATAATGATGGAACCAATAGACAGTTTATCTTGGCCTTATTTGAGTGTCTTTATGGATATGCCTAGAGGTCATTAAAATGAGCAACAGGAAAAAAAAGGATATATTTTTTTATTTACTCTTACCTATTTCTTCTGGGTGGTTGTACTTCAGCAAGTTGGTTGATAGAGCTGGTTGATGCTTCCTACCAGTTTGCTTCTGGGTGATACTAATTCCACACAATCTGTACATTTCCATCAAAATATCCATTCTCTCTACAGTTTCAATGAAGACCAGAGAAGTTGATGAGCTGTTTAGATCAGTTCTCAGCTTTCCAGCTGCCTTGCTGGCAGGCTTCCCAGCATGCTGGATGGCTGAGTCCAAGTGAGTTGGGTTCCTGGGAAACCAGTTAAAAAATAGAAAAATGTAGTTTTACACACCCTTCAAAGGGAATTGTCTGAGAATTTTCTTTCCCTGAGGAAGTAATCTTTTTCTCTTTAGCTTTTCATTATGTTTGAAATGTAAACCACTTTTATAGGAGGAAATCTAGTTTTCCAAACAACTCTTTGCAGAAGATCATGATTATCTTTTTCAAAAACTGCTTCCATTCTTTTTAATAGACTGTAAGGACAGAATGTACTAACTCCTGAAGAGTTTATATAAAACTTCAGATATGTTCTAAGCTAATTCTCAAAAGATCATCAAGAGCTAAGTGGTTCCTGCCAAAGAAAACCTGCCTCTCAGGAGATTTAGATTTCTCATGTCTTTTATGTAGGAGCATTGGATTCCTGGGATGTTTATTGGTTTTCTTTGGAGATGCAGGGAGGAAATTCTGCTAATTACTTTTCTGAATCGTCAGTTTAAACCCAGCTGGCAGCCAAGTGACAGTGTGCAATACGTGAGAATCACACTCTGCCTCTGTAGGTGTGAAACTGTTGCCTGGAAAACCTCAAGTTTAACCTGGGTGAGACTGCTTATAGTTAGTTGTTGGCAGTAATCACATTCCACTTTTTACAGAAGGGATGGTTGACGCACCCTGTATTCAAATTGTCTGGTGTGCTTTTTTTACTGAATCTTTGCTGAAGACGTGGGCCTGCTAGCACGCTTCAGCGCGCTGTAATGAAAGTGGAGACAATGTCCTGATTAAAATGTAGGACTTTGAATTCCATCAGCCACCTGTGTTTATGTGCAAATCTCCTTGCAAGTCAGCATGCAAAACCCAGGCGGTGTTTTACAACTGCAAGATCTGAGACTGTCTTCCAAGATCTTTAGATGTGTAAATGACACAGTAGTAATTTAAGAGTTTCTTTTGGCAAAATGAGAAGATTTTGACAAGCCTTCACAAACCAGACACTGTACAATTATCCATTTTGAAGATACTTTTCTTTGTGTGATGCTTCCTTTACTGCAGTAGAAATCACAAATAAAAGCCACTGCAAACAGAAAAGTTGGTTGGGACTGTACCGTTAAATGAGCTCTGTTCTTCTAGGAGTGGAACTAAAATAAAAGCAGATGTGCCAGATATATCCTTTATTGTGTTTTTTTTTTCTTCTCTATTGTTGAATAGCTTGCCAACTAATCCAACTTGGCATGCTGCCTTTAAGAACAAATACTAAAACTTCCTTCTTTTAAAGTCTTGAATATGACTTTTGATTAAATGCAAAACTGCCTGTTTAATTTGGATTCTGATTTTCTAACGTAAGGTTCCCTTTTCACTGATTTATCTAGATTTCCATTTGTTAAACTCTGACCAGGTCTAGTTCTCTTAAGACTAAAATGGAGCACTCTGTGAGAAATAAAGCTAAACCCAAACCTATTTACAGGATTGAGACATGAAGTCATTAGAAGAGCCCTCAGTAAGAGTGAGTCTCTAAATGATACCAGCTCTGTACATGGCAGTGCTCTAGTGGGTCCCTTTTTCACAACTAAGCCTTAGAGGTGCCACTGCTAGTAAGGGAGTGGGCAGATTTCATCCCCTCTTTGGTTTTGGTAATGTAGTACTCAGAGAAAATTGTCTTTTCCTTTATGAGGAGGAAAGAGAGAACTTGTTTTCTTCTTAATGTTTTGACATGCTTCTAAAACCTGGATTTGTTGGTGAGTGTTGGGGAAGACTTCATGTGTCACTGCGGTTGCTTAGTTTTGTAGAGAGCTTATTATAGAGAAATGTTAGTTCCCATTTTACCTGTAGCTTCTGGGGGACCTCAACTTCCTGATGGTAAGTAGCACTACATTAGAACCATTTCCAATTTACATTGTTTCCTGTTACTTGTTAGGAGGATGGCAAAATTATCTATTATTATAAAATGAAGTTCCTTTCTTGTCATTTTTTATGTACATGCATCTGTTTTGTAATTAGGTCTGTAATCAGTCTTCCTGTGACCATATTAATGAGGCACTAGAGACCAAAATAAGGAAGATTTCATCCCTCAAACCAAGGACTTGTCATGTCTTATCATTACAATGAAGCCTTTGAAAATCCAGACTACCATTTCTCAGAGACACTGGAAATTGATAGAAGGTGAGTTTATTTAATTTTGCTGTTGCTACTCTACCATAGGAAATTAAGTTCTCTATTTATATGCAAGAGAAGCTTTTTCTCCAGAGTTTTAATTCCTTTAATCTCTCCTTTTTGCTGGCTTTCTCAGACACTGATTTTTAAAGCTGTTGTCAGGAAGGTTGCATTCAAGACAAATGGCATGTTTGCTTTTTGCATGTTAGATGAATTTATCAGTTAAATGTATTTTAGGATTTATGGCATAATGTCATGGCTATTTTTTAGTTCCAGTAATTTCACAGTGTGATATAACCTTAGATGTCCTCCTTTTCTAAGCAGTTATTCCTGTTTGGGTAGAGTCTTTTTGTTTCAGTTGGCAAACAAACTAGAGTGACCAAATCAGAATTCTGATGTTGAAGTTCTAAATACGAAATACCTCTCAGTATCAGAGTTGATTTTATAATGTACTCAAATTTAATGGTAATAAGTGACAAGTTATTGAGGACACCTATTTAGAGTTTTTGTGGCTCTCAGGGTTTTCCTTTTTCTTGCTCACACAGGAGGAATTCTCAAAAGAACCCGTTCTCTCACCAAACCCCTCCTCATTCTTCTCTGCCTGGTTCCTATGAAGAACACAGTGAAAGAGGACAAAATTACCCTCTGGCCATACCAATGGCCTCCGTGAGACATGGCTCCGAATACAGCGAAGGTTTACGAAGAGTTAGTGTCCTAAGCAGAGGTCCATATGGAAATTCCGTGGGTATGTAATTTCTCGTATGAACAGCTTACAAAAAGACTGGAACCCCTAACAGCTGACTCTGTCCCGAGGGAGTCCTGCAGCTCTGGAAAGCTCAGCTCTGTATATAACTGTATGTGGTGGCAGTGGGGAATTTTTTGTGGTTTTTCCTAGAAGTAGTTCAGATGTTTTAGGAACAGATTGTTGGTCTGTCTGTTATAATAGCAGATCGGCCCATACGGACTTGTCTGGACTGCAGCAGTGGTTGAGTACTGGGATGTACACTGGAGTGAGATACAGGAGTTTTGTCATTGGGATCTATTGCTGTGTTTGCAGTAGAGCTGTATTTCGTCCCTAGGGCTGATACTGTGCGTGTGTAAATAATCCATTGCAGTATACAACTTTATGTACGCTTCGGATTCCCTTGCAGATAATCTTTCCTTTGAACCCGAGCAAGAACTGGCATACAACCCAGCTTCTACCTTCCATCAACTGGATCCCCCTTATGCCCACAGAATTTCCAATGTATCGGAAGGTAAGACGTAAGGATTGTGATGCATTGGAATATTGCATGTCAGTCTCGCCCTCCATAAAATGATAAATATTTAAAAGCCTTCTGGTTCAAATGTGAGGATCTTCCTGTAATAAAAGGAATCATAAAACATAAATTCTCTTTTACTCTCCTACCTCATTGTAGTTGATTTTTTTCTGTATCTTTCTGAAGGTGGTGGTCTCTGTTTCATGAGCAATGAAAGATACGCCTGCCTATTTCAACCAAAACTCCCTGTGAGAGGTTCAACATAAAACAAACTTACACAGTTATTTAAAGAGACTCATTGTAGGAGGAAATAAGGGAAGGATAGAATGCATTTTTATGACTGTCTTTAGTGATTTTTTTTCCTTGTGCTGTTTCTGTGTACAATTCTAGACTATAATGGTAATTTTAAATGTATATGCATCAAAATACAGGGGGTCTGGAATAGTGTAATCTAGGTTCTCTTTTAAACTGGCATAGTAGTTTATTGTTCATGTTCTGGGCAGGAACCGTTCTTCCCATATTGTGTAATTTTTCCGTTACAATCGGATTCTGTTACAATCAGCCTGCTGCTTCTGGAATCTAATTGAACATTCTTTTCTGGAATTGTTACCAAGATGTATTGAGAGAATCATCTCCCTGTGCCCCTAAAGTGAGGGATTCTTGCTGTTTGTTTTTTTTTTTTGTCTTTAAGATCTGATTTGGCAAAATTCTGCATTTGTATTAAAAAGCAATGATTTTATTATTACTTAGAAATGCCCTGCTCCATGTGTGACCATAGAAATAGGACATTTCCAAACATTAACTATCATACATGGCTTTCAATACCTGATAGGAAGGAGAGAGTGTATTTCCAACACAAAATATTTGCATGCTGAAAGTTCAAGAAGTACCTCCACAAGGAGGCACAGATGTTTTTATTTTTCTGATTCTTTTTAATTGCTAGAAAGGAAGTTGTCTTAAAGTGGAAATGACGTTCACATCAGGAAACTATTAGATCTAAATAGTGAATATGGTGAAGGAGCCTGTACCACGTGCGTTGACTAACAGGCACATCAGTCGCTTGGGGCCTTCCACACCAGGGGGTCGAGCTCAAAAGGTGGTTGTAACATTGCACAGGCTGGCTCTTAGCTCACCGGGAAGGCGGGTCAAGGAAAGCTGTGGCCAAACTCATCTGCTTCATAGCTAGAAAACAGATGCACTTAAGGAATAGTCACTCGTGTTTGAATAAATGAATGAAAGAAGGTTGAGAGGGCAGTTGCATTTTGGCCCCAGGGAAATGAGAGTCTGGGACATATAACTTAGTGTGATTGAGTGTGATTCTAAAACAATCCCTCTGAAGTCAGTGGAGGGATTTTTAAAGACAGGACCTGTCTTCTAGGAGGAAAGTCTTGAATAGTCCATGTGCATGTTTATGAATGGGTTAGATGGCACAGTTGTCCGTGGCAGCTGCAGACTGGGCTCAGTGCCTCTTTCCCAGGTGCAAGAGCAGAGCAACCCGAAACACAAATACAGGCTGGCTGACAAGTGGACTGAGAGCAGCCCTGCAAAGAAGGACTTGGGGGTGCTGGTTGATGAAGCACTGAACATGAGCTGGCAATGTGCACTGGCAGCCCAAAAAGCCCCACTGTATCCTGGGCTGCATCAAAAATGGTGTGGCCAGCAGATCAAGGGAGGTGATTCTGCCCCTCTAATCTGCTCTTGTGAGACCCCACCTGGAGTACTGCGTCCAGCTCTGGAGCCCCCAACACAAGAAGGACATGGGTTTGTTGGAGAGGGTCCAGAGGAGGACCACAAAGATGCTCTGAGGGCTGGAACCCCTCTCCTATGAGGACAGGCTGAAGGTGTTGGATCTGTTCAGCCTGGAGAAGAGAAGGCTCCAGGGACACCTCAGAGTGGCCTCCCAGTATCTGAAGGGGGCCTACAGGAAAGCTGGGGAGGGACTTCTTATAAAGGATGTGTGGTGATAGGACAAGGGGCAATGGTTTTAAACTACAGCAGGGTAGATTTAGATTAGACATGAGGAAGAAGTTCTTTACTCTGAGAGTGGTGAGACACAGGAATAGGTTGCCCAGAGAAGTTGTGGACACCTCATCCTTGGAAGTATTTAAGACCAGGCTGGATGAGGCTCTGAGCAACCTGGTCTAGCAGGAGGTGTCCCTGCCCATGGCAGGGGAGTTAGTTAGAACTAGATGATCTTTAAGGTCCCTTCCAACTCAAGCCATTCTGATTCTGTGATTCCCATCGTGTATCTGAAAAATTGTATGCAGTCATCAAGCGTGACCGGGAGTGAAGTGAATGGGAGAGTGTATGTTTGCATGCAAGTAGTGAGATTGAAAGGTATGTTTTTAAGTTGTCTCTGTGAAAGTGAAATTTGAATTTCTGAAGTCAATTGGTCAGGAGTATCTGGACTTACTAAACAGTGCATGCTATTTAGATAGCTTTATTCGAAGACGCAACAGAAGACAACCTGATGAGATCTTCATGACTTCTTCCAGCCTGTTTGAAAGAGATCCAGTGTGGAAAGAAGGTAGGAGTTTAGATAAGTGGTTCAATATTAAACAGCATCTCGCACAAGGATGGTGTGGTTGATACTATCAGTAGTTTATCACCAGAAATACCTGGTAAGTTCGGGCACCAACATCAACTAAAATTATAGAATAAGTAAAGCAAAAGCTTAGCTTTCAAGTCAAGATTTAGCATCATAGAAATGCAACTATCAAACAAGGATCAAACAATAGACCACAATCTTGGAGTTTGTCAGCATTTTGTTTTCCTTTATATTGCAGCTCTTTGTGTTAACATCAAACAAGTATTAGGCAAGAGATACTTAATTTTTAACATTCGGTATTGTACTATGTGCTTACGTCTGTGTTCAAGTACCGATGGGGCTGAGGATATTCTGGGCAGTATTATCAAGTCTAACAACTTGCCACACCAAGGTATCAGTGAAAATGAGGAATGTCGTTATATCAGTTTTAGATTTTGTCTAAGAATTTATTATGTTATCCCAAATTTTTTATTTTTCATGTGTTTTATGCAGAGGAAAATTTGGTTGCAAATCTTGCAAGTATGTCCCCCAGTGAAAGGATTAAAGCAATTCAGAAGATGCCAGAGACCATGAAAAAAAAGAGAGAAATCAGGTAAAAAACCCAAGTTTATCTGTTTAGTTTTACAAACAATGTACTTCCAAGATCTAACTATCAAGTATGGGTGTTTGCCAGCTGCTTGGCTTTGGTTTGTCACTTGGAAGGAACTGAAAATACTTTTCAATACACTTTTTAAAAGTTAACATCTTGGAAGGGGAAATAATTTAAAGATGGTTCATTGTCCTTTCTCTGGATGAGAAGAATCGTTCATGGTAATATAAAACAGAATATCAAGGCCTTGAGATTTGATTCTGAATGATGACTTGTGATCCCTTTTCAAAGAAAACTTGGATGTTGGCCATTGAAAATGGAGAAGAGACCACATGGTCTCAACTATCCTTTTGTCTTCTCACAGAATATGTTTAAATTTTGTTCCCAGAGTGAGTTAATGGAGGGGTTAGAACATGTCATAGCATGAAAGAACCAGCAGAGCATCTCCATGTTTTATTAACTCTGTTCACGTGCACATGTGTGAAACTATTTGCAGCAGCTTCTTTGGCTTCTTTAATTACAATGCCTACTACAATGCTCGTCACCCATTGCCCTGCTCTTCCACAGGAATAAAGTCCTTTCAGAAGTAACAAAAAAATCAAGACGCGGTGCTCAACATTCCTTCTGTACAGAGTATCTGCGGGGAACAGTAGTGGTAAGTGTCAGAAACTGCCGTCAGTCACAAGAGTAAAGTTCTTTAGCTGCAATGTTATCGCTGTCTAGAGAAGTATCTGGTATCTTGTTTTATGTTACTTCCCAAAGAACCAATTAATTGCTGCAGTGTTCGTTAATAATGACTTGCATTGTGGTAGCACTTAAGAACACCAGTTAAGCATTTTGTGGTACGTGTAGTGGGGGAAATCTGCTGTTATCACCAAAATGGAACTGTAAAACATGTGAGGCTTTCCTGTGTGAATTTGAGTCCTGTTTCAGACCCCTTGCTGAGATTCATCTCTCCTCTTTTGCACTTCAGTCATGTCGGCGGTTTGGAAATTCCTTGTCAGAATATTTTCACCAACTGGACGTATGGCACAAGACTCTGAAGGTCATTGGTGCTGAGTTTGGAACGAGTGTTCTCTCTTATTTTATTTTCTTGAAGTGGCTGATAACTTTAAACGTCTTCTCATTTATCATAAACTTCAGTTTCATCACAATCCCACAGTTCGTTGCAGCAGAACCAAATAACCTTTCATTCACGGGTCTGGAGCTGTTCACTGGAGCTGTGAGTATATAGCAACAGATTTGTATTAGTACTCTCTGCAACAGATCTACTTTAATAACACACGGTAAAGGAAGAATGATTTCTTACTAAGAGGTGGAGTTAGGATTTCATGAGAGGAGAACTAATATTTAGTACATATTTGAAAAACAAGCTGCAACAAACATTGATGCAGAGTGAGGTGAATGGAATTCATTCTGGTGCATTTACCTCACTGCAGGTGATTGCTGTGTTCAGCAGTATTTCAAGACTTTGATCACTCTTTCAGAAAGCCATGGTAGACACACAAAGGAAGCCAGGCCTTCTGGAGACAGCTGCGGTAGTCTTCAGGAGAACATTTTTCCCGTGCTGATTTTCCTCTGAAAATACGGTGTGGATCTCCAGATGTGATCCTGTGAATTTCGCTTATTTCTAAAACTTTGTTCATCCAAGGAGCACGCAGATCTTCCGTGGCAACTTGCTCAGCTCAGTGGGGCCTGGAAACAGGAGGATCTTCTCATTGTGTGGAGATCTTTTGTTCAGGGAATAAAGTGCCAGGCTGTTTTTAAAGGCAGATTTTGCACTGCTTTAACGCTACTGGTATTCATCAAAGAAGTGATCTGGGAAAATGACTTAGGTGTGGGTTTGTTTTTTTCCCTTTAATGTGAAAAATGCGTCAATTTTGTTGTTAAAGAGTTTATCTGGTTAATAAACATGACTGTGCTTTTACTAATGCTCAGTTGAGAAGAGATCTTTTAAAGAGGAAAAGCGTCAGCCTTTTTCTTCTAAAGTTGCTTTTAAAGCACTGTGTTCTGTGGCAATGCTGTTTAACTTTGCCAAGCACAGTCACCATTGCAGGAGTCCAGCTATAATGTAGTGACTCTAGTGTTGAAGGTCACGTCCTTGCTTCCTGATTCCTCCATAGTTGATACAATTTGTTAGCACAGAACCTTGCTTCTGAGAAAGAAGCAATTAAGCCTTTCGCTCTTCAGGAATTCTCAGAAAAGACCAAATCCTGCAAAGGTCTTGAATGCTCAGGACCATCCCACATGAATCTTAAGAAGTATGCAACTAATTTGTGTATCTCTCGAAGCTCTCAAAACTATGGAAGATTGTAACTGATAGAAGGAGAACAAAGGACCTAATCTCAAAACTATGGAAGGTTGTAGCTGGTAGGAGAACAAAGGGCCTGATATTTAGAAATTTAATCACATCTGTGATTTTACAGTAGGGAATGGGGCAGCTCCCACTTCCATTATCTGGTTTTCAGATGATGATACTTCCCACCATATGCAGATGATAGTAAACATTCTGAGTGACGTCCATGTCTTTTCAGGGCTATTTTCAACAAACAGTGCTCTACTATGGCTTTTACACCAATGCTACAATCAGTAAAATAGAGAATGGTCCATCTTACAACATGCAGCTGGCCTATATTTTCACCGTTGGAATCTATTTTGTCATCTGTTTTCTTATCTTGCTGTTCAGGTAAACTAAATACATATTCTTAATTCACTTCTGTTAAGGAAAAAAACCACCCCAATGAACAAAACAACAACAAAACCCCACCCTGTCAACAGCTGACAGTAACGATTACCCGAGTATGTTTCCGTAAGTCCTTACTTCCAGATCTAGAGTTTAAGCAGAAGTTTCTAATCAAAAGGTAGTCTCCAGAAATCAAACCTTTATTAGGCAAATGGAGCATAACTGTAAAATAGTAAAGCACACGCTGAGAATCCCAGTTCAAACCAATGAATATCACAATCCTCTTTTTGTAAGCTGCTGCTCCTAGTATCTTCTGTTATTGATGTGGCTTTCCAGGGGGAAAGATTGTCAGCAACAACTAGGAGAAGGAATTGTGATAGCTGTTTCTTAATTAAAGTTTATTTTCCATGTTGTCTGACACATGACAGGTCCAGTAGCCTTGGGATGAGACAGAAAAACTGACAAATCTCCCTTCTTATCCTGTTGTACAGATTTAATCTATTTCCCTGTTTATACATCTCACAAATTTAATTTTCATTGCAGCATGGCAAAATCCTTCTGCAGGAACTTCATTAACCCTCAGACATACTCTGGAAACGCCAGCAAACTTCTCTGCACTTGGGACTTCAATATAACTAACGAAAAAGCTGTGAAGATGAAACAAAAGAATCTCAGCAGACAAATAAAGGTACAAAAAGGCAGAAAGGTACAAAACTAGCGTGAGTCACTCTGCCAGAGACTTATTTGTGCATACAAATTTGTGTGTGCGTGTACAAGTCTCTGGCAGAGTGACTGAAGCATGCTGGTCCTGTTCCTAATACACTTAAGTCTTCCTGGCTGTCAAGTTTCATATGGTTTGAACTCCTGGACCTGGCTTAGTTACTTGTTTTTCTTCTCTCTTTAAGCTACGTGTAAATATTTGTATGCTTCTGTTCTACTGAGTGAATTTCTCTATTAAATATTTGCCAAACAGAGTATTTCTTCTGTTTCTCCTTCCTGCTATTTAAGCATTTTGTAAACACAAGGTAGGCTTGTGATATTATCTATGAAATACAGTGCAACTGTCCAGAGAAAAGTTGTAGTATTGTCCATGAAATACAATGTAACTGTCAACAGACAAGACTTAGGATAGGAACACAAAGTTGTCCAGTAAATGTTCCAAGGATATTCTCTGCCTGTCTTCTACAGAAATAATCTTTCATTCAGTCTCTCAAGTAGTTACTTGAAACAAGTTTTACTTTATGCTGTTGACTAAGGAATTCTTTATTTGGAATTGTTTCCTTCCAGGAAGGCCTCACTGACGTAAACAGAGAAGTTCTAAATTTTTCTGTAAAAGAGAGAGTGGTTCGCATTGTTATTCATCTTGTTTCTTGGGTTGCTTCCCTGGGAGCAGCATTAGCTGCTTGTGCTGGTGTTTACTTTCTCTCCATTAATAACCTAAAGGTAAGGACAGAATTTTGCAGGCTGCTTTTAGAGTTGCGTTTTTCCACATGAGTGTCTTACACTGAGTGCTAGCAGTGTAAGGTCTGTTCACTACTGGGACCATAGGGAAGCAGAGCTCTTGTTTTTGCCAATGCAAACACAATGCAAACATCTGTACCTAAAAAGCTGATTTTCAAAGGCTCACACCACTGGGAACTATGGCAAGAGCACAGGACCTGAGGGGTCTGAGAAAATCTCCCTCCACACCCCAGCAGCTGCTCGCCTGGGCCCTTGCCTGCCTTAGGGATAGTGCAGCTGGTGACCTTGAGCAGCAATTAGAAGCCTCAGCAAGGCCTGCCCCTCCTTTGCCTAGGAGCCGCACATCAGCTGGGGCTCCCACTCGTGCTCCCATGTCCTGCAGAGGAAGAGCGGAAGGCCACTGTGCTACTGGACACGGGCCCACAAAACATGATAGTCTCTAACCTAAGAACATACAGGGAGGCGTGCCAGGTGTCCTCCTTGTGGACACAACTTGAAGTAGCATTTTGGTTAAGGTTCTAAGTTGGGGTTTGGTTGTTTTGGGTTTTGTTTTGTTGTTTTGTTTTTCCTCTCTAAGCTGTTTGTGAAAGGGCATAAAAATGACTTGGAGAGCCAAGCTGCCATGCTGGTGCTACCTGTTGTCGCATCTCTCCTCAACACATTCATCCCGTTCTTCTACTCGTGGCTTGGACACCTGGAGAGATTTCGGACTCCTGGGCAACAGATATATGTCACTATTACCAGGTATTTGTTGCTCCCACCTCTTAGTGCTTTTTGCCTGAAGTTGTCTGACTCTTCTTTATGACAATGTTAAGCCCACCCAGCTGGCAAGTAATGACCACACAGCCACTCACTTAATCCTATCAGCCTCTCTCAGTGCGATGGGGAGGAAAAAATACAGCTAAAGACTTGAGGATGGAGATTAGAACAGGGAGAGCTCACTTACTAGTTATGGCCGTGAGTGAAAAACAGACTTGGCTTGTAGAAAAAAACCATCAATTTACTTTAAACAACAAACCCATCACTAATTTAACAGGTTGCTCAGACTAGTGGTAAATGTCTCCAGGAATGGGGTATTTAAGGTCAGGGTGGACAGGGCTCTGGGCAACCTGACCTAGTTAAGGATGTCCCTGCCCACTGCTGGGTGGTTGGACTAGATGACCCTTAAAGGAAGGGGGAGAGAGAATTCACACTTAGCTACAAATGCCTAGAGTTAACACTCTGCAACCCTTGGTGCCCCTCAAACCTTCCTCCCCTGTGAAGCCCCCGCACCCAACCATCAGCTTTTTTGGCAGAGGCTTGTGCAAGTTTGTCTTGCCCAGCTCACCTTCTGCCAGGACAATGGAACAGCATTGTGTCCTAGCTCTGAGGAGAGCTCCTATTAGTCCTGGCGCTCTGCAGTGCTATTGTAATTGCCATCGCTACTCTTATTGTAAGAGGAGGTAATAAAGTGTAACCAACGGTCATCCTGCCATCATTCTCTCCAGTGAGCTTATGAACCAGCTGCCAGTGCAGTTACTGTTACTTTTTCATTTCAGAAATATCATCCTGAAAATATCCATTGTTGGCATACTCTGCTACTACTGGCTTAACGTTGTGGCGGAGTCAGAGTCACAGGTAAAGTTTACAAAATGCAAATCTTTGACTGACAAAGCCAAGTTAGGAACCACCTTGATAAGAAGCTTGCTCCTGCAAATGGAAGTATATGTAGTGCCTTGGAAAGCTGAATTTACCACCCAAACATTTATTTTTTTTTTTTAGTATCTTTAGAGAAATGAACTTTAGGAAAAAAATGAATCACTTAACTCAGGTCTCTGCTGGTGTGCAGCATTGTTCAATGAGAGGTCAACTACAATTAGTTGGGGTGTTAGCAAATCTTTGATCTGTAGCCTAGGTTTCAGATGCCCAAGTGTTTGGGAACAATGTTAGAATCACATGCTCTTTGACTTCTCAATATACACTCTGTTTTTTTCTTTTTTTTTTTCTTTTTGTACTTAAAGTGCTGGGAAACCCTGGTTGGCCAAGATATCTATCGCCTTGTTCTAGTTGACTTCTTATTTTGTTTGTTTGGCTGTTTTTTTGGAGAGTTTTTACAAAGGTGAGTACTGCTTTTCTGATCTTGTTTTTATTCATTAACCGAAGACGGTCTTTTTTTTTTTTCCCAATGCAAGAGATGAAGTCCAACAAAAGTGTGGCTGTGGCACCACTGAAGTTTCCATGGTTCAATCTAGCAGGCATAGTCTCTGGGTATATGCCTTGTATATATTGCAGCTCCTTCTTAAAAGGAGGTCAGAGTGTGTACCATTCTGCTCTCCCACTTTGTCCTTTTTAACTCTGGAGGTGGAAACACAGGCAGGGAGGAAGCCACGTTGTACCCCCATGGATCTTCTAAATGGGCTGACAAAGAATCAAGTGTCTCAAGCAGGAAATGTTGCTTTTCTTCATATGCCCAGGCACACTGCTGGCTTTCCTTGGTATGTCCCCTGTAATGGGTTTTCCTCTTAGTTACATCACTTTACAGAGTGCACACAAGTTTAAATTCTTACTTTAATAAGTCTTATTAAGGATTTAATGTGACTTTTGAGTGTAGCGTTCTGCAGCGTGGCGAGAAAGTACTTTTAACCGAACAGGAATATAACTAAGAAGGTATGCAAAAAATCATTTGCCCTGACATCTGCTGCATGTACCTTCCTATTGCCACACGTTAGTTATGACTCAAGGTAGTAGGGTATTTAAGTGCTTGCCAGCTCTACAGAGCATTTAGGGTTTCTGGTCATACCTGTGTAGGAGCTCTTTGCACATGATGTGAACAAGATTGGTTTACAAAGAAGAACGTCTTAAACTTTATGTTAAATTAGCACAGAACAACAGTGCAAAGCCCTTGAAGACTTCTCCTCCGCAGCTTTTGCCGGTGTACTTTAATCCTCCTGCTGTTCTCATCCTGTTCAGACAGGAAACCGCCTCCTCTCAGCAAAAGGTCGTGGTACCAAAACTGCAGTGTCAGCCGTGATGAATGTCCTCCACTAAGCTGTGCAAAAGCAGCAGACCTACAGCTGTGAAAGATTAAAAGTACAATTACTTGTATTTATTTGTATATATTTGGAGCGACGCCCTGAAAGCTCAGCCCTGAAACATTGTTGATGATGCAGCTGATAAGGTGGTACCAAGACCTGTATTCAAGGCGAGATGGGACAGTTACCAAAATCTTTATTGTTCTTACTGTAAGAAGCAGAAAATGAATCTGCTCAGCTCAAGATAAATAAGGTGATAAAAAGGGATTGTTGGTTCTCAGTAGGAATCCTCTGAGTTCCTGCTTACCTATGTGTGCCTTGGCTACTTGCAACCTCAGCTGGTTTGAAGGAGGATATACTTTAGGATATATTAAGCGTATCGGCCTACAAGGTTCATTTTTTTGATTGAGGCTGAAATTCTCAGAACCCAGGAACTGAAAAGCTGTTAACAGTTTTGTACTGAGGCAACTTGCCATTTCAACTGCTGAAGCATAAGCGTTCTTCTCTGATAGAGTTACAAATCCTTTTTTGTTTGTTTTTTTTTTTTTTGAGTCGCATGAGAAACATCCTAGCTCTTATTTCATCCCTGCTGTGTGTTATGGGAATCTGCTTTTGCCACATTATGTTTCACTTTTGACGTGCCATCTAATCAACGAGCTGTGGCTGCTTTGTACGACACGTGGTTAACGCGGTCACTGATGCTTGTATTTGGGAGGTCACTTGTAGAGATTTCTATAAAGGGTTTTATCATTTAGCAAATGCTATTGTGCTGTGTTTTTTTTTTCTTTCCCCCAGAATTCTTGGAACGACAGTCTGTGTGAGCCGGGGGCTGCCAGAATTTGATATTGGACGAAATGTTTTAGATTTGATCTATGCACAGACTTTGACTTGGTAAGTGTTACAGTTACAGTCCAAACTTCCATTTGCACCCAGAAATACCATGAAACATTCTTATGCTGACATTTCTGGGTACTTCCCATCTGGGGAAAAAATCAGGATGAGTGCCTGAGAGAGATGACATATCCTTTGTAAGGACTGTGACTTGGCAGTTCTCTTTGTAGTTTACCTTGTGGTCTGGGAGAAACCTGTAACAGCAACATCCTGGAATTTTGTTTACTTCCCCACTGGAGTGGTGTTCCTGTTGAAATAGTCTCAGTATTAAACTCTGGAAAAGATGCCTTATTTCTAAGAATGAGTACGTTACTCCAATTGTAAGATAATTTTGCAGATGTGTACGTAGATATGTAGGTATGAATGTTTTTAAAAATTGACTTACTGTTACTGGATCAATGTTAATATAATTACATTTCCAAATAACCAAACACTAACTGTGTAGGAAGTTAATGTGATAGTCTCTGATTTCAGTGCACTGAGATCTATGTGGTGAACAGTGGGGATATAACTTTTCCCTTATAAATCCTTTCTTGTAGGATTGGTATCCTCTTCTCACCTCTGCTGCCTGGTATCCAGATGTTATCATTTTGTATACTATTTTATGTGAAAAAGGTAACAAGCTTTACACGTATTCACCATAAACTTACAAAGTTTGAAATCTGGGCAGATTTTATTGCATTAAAGTGCTGGTTTTGTTCTGAGGCTGTGGGGTTTTGCATTTAGGGGAGCAGTCTGTTTGATTGGGTTTTGGAGGGATTGTGTGCTTGAAATTTATATGCATGCCCTGAATTACAAACCTGTGAAACTTGAGAGAGGGGAAAAGCGTGTAAGGGCTATAGGAGGGGGTTAAGAGCACAGTTAGAGGGCAGTGAATAAAGTAGGAAAATTTAAGGCTGGGGAAGTGATGGTGTGCAGGTGATTATGTCAGTATAGACGCTCTGCTTGTGGTTGTGACTTTTCTTGATTACTCCCCAGCAGTGCCTCCCCTCAAGTTGTCTAAGTGTAAGCAGGGTGATGCAGCTAAAGATCATGGTGAAAATGTCTTCTTTTCAGAATTCTTTGTCTCAGTAGCATGACTAGATAATATTTTGTTTGTTGGGTCATTGAACGCTTTGTAGCATTGAATGCAGCAGAACAAAGCTATAGCTAGAAAGATTGATTCAAACTTTTGCAAAGGGTGGGTTTGCAGATGCTACGAGAGCAAATTCTACCCAACAGAGTCCTGAGGAACCCATCAGAACCTCGTTTTGTCTCTCACAATATAAAGACTATATTCCTGAAGTTTTCTAGAATTACAGTATATGTATCAAATTAATACAAAAGAAGTTCTTGGAATCTGTTGATAGCTGCTAGTCCAGAAACTGCCACCAGCAATTTCAGTGAGATAGACTTAAACCAAGTTGGGAAGTAGCAGGTAACAGCATTCCAAGAGTCAGTGTACCTTCATCTCTTTAAAGGTCAGTCTGATGATGAATTGCCAACCCCCTCGCAAAGTCTGGAGAACTGCTCAAATGACAACATCCTTCATGTTCCTGCTGTTTTTCCCTTCCTTCATTGGAGTCCTGTCTGTCATTGGAGTCACTGTCTGGAGGTATGGAAGATCATTGGCACTCAAGCCTACTGTGCTATGCTGTGTGACCTGATAGCAGGTAGAAGATTCTGCATTTTTCTATAAAAAAAGTTATATTAATTGCTAATGGAAGGTTTCAGATGTTCACGAGATGTTCAAGACACACTCAGTGAGTCTGCAAGAATGTAGTTAATGCAGTAACTTGTCCCATAAGAAAGTGGGAGGAGAAACAGTTAATTTGAAGTTTTGGGTTCCTATTTAAATGTCACAGCAAATTTTCACTTTTCCTCTTCCTTAAAAGTTTCCGTGACCTAGTCTTAGTTCCTGGGCTTATTTATGTTATAGGCCATACTGGGTCTGCAGTGGAGAAATACCTGGAAAAACTCAACTTCTGGATTATTTATGAATTTCAAAGGCACTTTTTGCAGGGAGCACTGACCTCAGCAATAATGCATCTTGATTGTTACTAGTGTTTCAAAGCTGCTTTGTTTATGGGCAGGTTAATCCGGTCACAGTAATGAGGGCAGCAAGGATTCCCTTTTTCTTCTTCTTGGCCGTTCTCAGCCACATGATTTCAATATTTAGTAAGACAGGTGGCTACACATGAAACCAAGTGGGATGAAATATTTCAAGGAAGATAGTTCCAAATAGCAAGTGGGAATTTCAGAGTGTCTAGGGTGGTTCAATTTCAAAGCAAACAACACTTTCCTATATGAGTCTATATAAAAATGTTAATTCTTGCTACGGGCTGCCTTACTTCACCACATCCTGTTGTTACTGAAAATCTGTAGTGACTTGTGTGCTCAAAGTCAAGGTGAAATGATGGTTCCTTGTGGAACCTGTGGTGAAACTTTGTAAATCCATATTTTCAATTTGCTATAGCTTGCACTGCAGTGATTGACTTGCCACATTTAGGTCAAGATTGTGTTTACAGGGCTTGGTACTGATCCGTTGCTGCAAGGTCTCTTATCTCTCACTGTGCAATCTGGGGGTGGGCATTTTAATGGCTGGAGAGTGACTCAAGTTAAAAATCAAACATAGATCATGAAAGTTCCCTGAGGGTCCAAAGAAAGCAGACAGCTATAGCAAACTAATGAGCATCTTGTACCAAATCACAATATTAACTAAATCACTGGTTGATGTACGAAACTCTCAGCAGCTGTTTTCTCACACTTTCAGGTTAAAACCTTCAGAAGTATGTGGTCCTTTCAGAGGTTTGTCTTCTATGTATGCTGCAGTCTCTGAGTGGATAAAAATACTGGAAAATTACACTGCCTCAAAATGGGTAGTGTGGATCTACCATAACTTAATTACAAGTGAACTTTTCTTCTTCGTCCTCTCCACTCTTGTCCTGTAAGTACCGGCTAATGAAAAGCACTGAAAAAGTGTTTTTCCACTGAAGAGGAAAAAAATGACTATGACATAGCCACTCTTCATTAAAAAAAAATTACAAACTGCATTTTAAAGCATCAAAAATTGTTAATATATTGGAAATTCATGAATTTGAAGTACATAAAAAGTTATAAAACCTATTTATTTTATATTAGGATGTCAAAGCTCTATACCAAGCAGCTTCATGCTAACGCCAGCATTACACTGCTTTTAGTTGAATATTTCTAGTTAACTGCTGCCAAAGCTCCAGACCGTGTTACCACTGGCACACTTAGCTTTAGGAACATCAGCAAAAGGGAACATGCTGCATACAGTTGGCAGGAGAGGTTGCTTTTTCCCTTTTTTGATTTTTTTCTTTTTTTTTTTTCTTCCCCAGAGGTAGATAAATCAGTAGGGAAAGCAAACTTTCGCAAGCACGGGCAATGCAGCCCAGGTGTATACTAGGCCCCTGAGCAGTATAAAAAGCAGAAGTTTGGGAGGTGGTTGCTTTGTCTTTTCTATTTCTCCTCCATGGGGTCATTAGAAGAGGTGATAGTGTGCAAAGAACAGCTGAACTACACAGGGACACTGCAGGGGAAGAACGTGGTAGTGCACAAGCAGCATGTGAAAGTGAGCACCCGTATGAGGCAATGCTAGTAAGTAGATTGCAGTCTGCTTCCACGGAATCTCAGGGAAACTCACATACTGTCCCCGTGGCCAGAGTAAATTATTTTGGCAAAAGCAGGTATATTAAACTATGTGCCCACTGGTAGGGTTTGAGATTGTAGCTGTACTGCTTGATAGTTGGTACTTCTGGCATGGGCCACGCACACACCCAAGAGCCCAAACACGTCCTCTTAACGCAAGTTCCCGGTGATTCTAGCGGGACCAGGATTGGCCTGGAAGCAATAAACATTCACTGCTGTGATTTAAGATCCAGGCACGTGCCTAAGCCGGTGACACAAAGTTGGATAAGAACATAAGGTTCCTATTTGTTAGCTGAAACGCACTTTATATTATAGAATCATAGAATTGTCAGGGTTGGAAGGGACCTTAAAGATCATCTAGATCCAATCTCCCTGCCACAGGCAGGGACACCTCCCACTAGAGTAGGTTGCTCAGAGCCCCATCCAACCTGGCCTTAAAAACTTCTATAGATGGGGCTTCCACCACCTCTCTGGGCAACCTGTTCCAGTGTCTCACCACCCTCATGGGGAAGAACTTCTTCCTAACGTCCAATCTAAACCTACCCTCCCCTAGTTTGGATCCATTCCCCCTTGTCCTATCACTGCCCGACATCCTAAAAAGTCCCTCCCCAGCTTTCTTGTAGCCCCCTTCAGATACTGCCCTCCCCAGCTTTCTTGTAGCCCCCTTCAGATACTGGGAGGCCACAGTAAGGTCTCCTCGCAGCTTCTCTTCTCCAGACTGTGAATTGCTGGCTTACTTTAGTTGTACCTCTTGTCTCGAATGCAAGGCCTTAAATTTTCTGGCCTTTTTCAAGAGAATGTCTGAAGCAATTTCATGTATTTGCCATTCCTTGTGTAATTGTATGCATAGATTTTTTTTTTTTAATATGTGTATATATATATGTATTGAGATGCATATAATGAGATATATATATATCTTTCCTTGGATAAAATAAACAAGATCACTTTCTCTTTAGGCAACAACTAGGAGGAAATACTCATGGGTCTGAATGCTCATCTGTTGCACTTTTTTTGTTTTGTTTAGAATTATTACTTATCTTTACTGGCAAATAATAGAAGGAAGAAAGACCATGACCAAACTCTTGCGTAAGCAAATTATTAATGTAAGTTTGACTTTCAGCTTTATTTATTTAACGATTTGGCATCCTTGTTGATTTCTCATCCTGCTATTGTCGAGCTGTAATCTGCTTTTCCCGTGACCATTCAAGGGAGGGTGGGAGCCCTCCCCGCTGTGAATTGCAGAGAAACTTAATTAGCAAATAGAATTGTTGCAAAATAATTTTACCTTCAAGCTTTGCTGCTGCAGCTCCCTCTGTAGACAGATCATTTCAGAATAAAAGTAATTTTAATGATTATTCTGGTCAATAGTTATTCGTAGGCCTTGAGCCCCTCAAGAATGATTAGTCCATTTCAGCTAATGATCGAATATGTCTTCACCATAGGAAGGAAAAGATAAAATGTTTTTACTTCACAAACTACGGGCTCTGCAAAGGCCAAAACACAACCCATCTGCACCAAGAGGACCAGAGCAGCAGGTCAGTTTGATAGTTCAGATACTGCTGGTTTAGTTACGTGCTTGGTATGATTCCATGGGGGAATCCATATCCATTTGGGGATACATCTGTATTTAAAACTTCACCTACGTGGATTGATTACTAGTTAACTCCAGACGGCAAAAGGATAGTGTGGAAGTTCCCTATTTGCTCCAGACTGGAATTTAGTCTGGGAAGGTGTCCTTACCTTCACTAGACATTATGATTATGACACTGCAAGAAAACATTCCTATCTAGGAGCACAGCGATGGTCACTAAAGGGTTCAGCTACACTTGAACCTGCCTAGACTGAGGAGGAGGCTGCCTTCCTCCCCTGACTCTGGACTTCCTTTGGGGTTTGTTGTTTGTGCCCCCGCCAGATTTTTCAGCTGAGGTAAAACTGAGTGCTTTGACCTAACCCCTTCTTAAATCCCATACATCAGGATAGACATCTAACATCTTCAACTTGAATTTATTTTTCAAGTCAATCCTCCCCGCTGAGCCATCAAATTAATGTTAAAAAGTGCTCATATTTTGCTGTGCAGTGTTTTTATTTAGGTTGAATGAAAACTCTTTGACCTACATACTGATAAAAAAAAAAAGGGTTTGTTAGGGTCCCCTCCCTCAAAAAATACCCACAACCCGAACAAATCCCCCCATGTGACTGGCCATCATTAATGTGATAATATAAATAAATACTGACTGCAGAGAGAAGAGCTTAAAGTGAATGGGCATTTTCTGTGTGCTGGGGATTTTCAAACACTAGACAACCCTGTGGCTGTGTCCGTGGTCACAAGTGGGACTCCTAAGGGGAGGGTTTGATAGCCTACAAAATGTAGAGATTCCTGTAGTTGTTAAGGTCGGATTTCAAAAGGACACACCAGAATAATCCAAGCGTGGATCCAGAAGAGCCATCTCCCTAAACCAAGGGCAATAGCCTTGGATGTGAGTAGCACTGCCCATAAAGCCACGATTGGAAGCTGAAATATAGTACTGCTAATGTCAAAAATTATGTCTTTCAGAGGTCTTATTCATACCACCTGTCCAGGCAACCTGCCCAGCAAGTGCCGGACTACCCAGGAAGTGTACTTGACAGAGATCAAAATGCATCCGATGATGAGGTGAGATGGTCAAGAGAAGCATCGGCTAGATTTCCCTGTACAGAACTTGAGCCATGATCCAGACAACGAGAGTATGTTGAACAAAGAGGTCATCCTGTATGTATAGAAATAGTTTTAATATGAGCAGGCACAAAAATGTAATCAGAATAGCTATTGGAATAATAATACTGAGAGACCTGCTTAAGATCTGGAGAGTAGGGTTTTGTTTAAGAGGTAACAAAATCTTTTTGAATACAAGATAACAGGCACATGTGGGAAACCGACTTAAATCTACTTGTGAATTTTGTTTTCAGTATTCTCATTCTGCTGGGATCTTGAGGGGGACTGGCTTCCAACCAGGTAAGCAACAAATGCTAAACACAAAAAGCAGCTGGTAGAAGCTCAGCTCAGTAAAAACATTTGCTAGGGTACGGACACAGCACGTAACAGCTTGGTGAAAGAGACAAAGGATTTTAGCATCTTGTCTAAAGGGAAAGCTGAAAGCCTGTTTCCGCGGTAAACACTTTCTATAGGACTTGCATGTGGTAGCTTGTTGCAATGGTGGTGGTGACTTTTGAAGACTGATCACAAGCTTCTGTGTACCAGGGAGCTGAATTTCTTTGGAAAAATGAGCTGTTCTCCCTTATGGGAGTAGCCACAGGCAAGAATATTACATCACAGTAGAGATATACTTCCCATCTTGGTGTGAAGCTCAGAAGAGGTTATTAATGATGTAGAGTCCCTAGGACCTCATGTGACCGGAATAAAGCAAGCTCTGGAAACCTGTCTGGTAGCTTGAACTATTATTCCTAGTTTACACAAATACATAACTTCATTCCAAATTCTTGACAGATGAGACAACTAAACAGGCCAGGGCTTTTTAGTGGGGGTGGTTGTGACACGGACACCAGCCCAGTTAACGTTACTTCCTCTGTGAAAAACAGATTCAGAGACACGGGAGCCCAGCAGCAGGCCGGCTGTGTCTGAGGCCGTGGCGCTCGCTCTGCAGGCTAGAGAAGCGGCTCGGTGGGAAGACGAAGATGATGACAAATATTTTCGACAGTGAGCAGGCACAATCAATAACAGAGGTTGTCATTGGCATGTTCTGCTGAAAGCAATGCTCATTTGCACTAATGACGGAAAGAACCATTCAAACACTTTTTACCCCTAAATGGAAGAAAAAAGTAGAAGAACAAATTGCAAAATGCATCCTCCTGACTGCAGTTTGATGATGACAGGGAATAGCCTGCGCAGCTGGTTTGTTTTTGAAGCAGTTATATTCTCGTGCTCGTCAGCCTTCCCCCAGGCCTGGCCTCTACCCCTATATAGTAAGGTCACAGCTGGTCACTTGTTCACTAAATATAAGGAAACTTGCGCCTAATTCTAAATAAAAGCTTTGGTCTAAAAATATCTTGTTCAAACTGCTTTTAGCTGTTCTAAGCCAAAAGCAAAGTATCAGTCAAATAAAAATGAAAGGAAATTAAAGTGCATTTGTTTATAATGACTGAGACATTATAGCGGCTGCAAAGTAACCTGTGTGCCCTACCTTAAGCTTCTATTCCATTTTCACTTTTCTGAGCCCTTTTGACAGTTTATTGCAGTTACTTAAAGGCAGCTTTGACGATAAAAGTCATCAGAACTCTTCTGTATGAGTGACTACTTACCAAAATTCTCATCTGTGTAAAAACATTCCTAGTAAACAAAGTTTACACATATCTTTTCCAATAAAGGATAGATTGGAAGTAACACAACTGAGATTTTCTTTCAGTCATATATGACTTTGAGACACTTGATACAGCTTCTTTTTATTCAGAGCCACAACGTTTTCCTGATGTTGTTTTGGTTTGGTTTTTTTTAGCTCATTTTTTTGCTGCTGCCTGGTTTATTCCTCCCTCATTGCTTCAGACATAAAAATGCCTTAAGAAAAAACCATCTTTTCCTCACGTCCATAATTTACATTACAGACAGCCTAAATACAAAAGCCAAAAGATACAGGAAAAAAAAAGGCCAAACTTTACACACTATGTGAGACTGAGTGACATGAACTGAAGAGGTTCTCAACATCCTGACAGGAAAACCCACCTCCTTGCTCCTGTGCTTTTTTTGTGCTTAGATCTATCTCAAGATACAAGCAAAAACTCCATTGCCCCTTGCAGAAGGGAGCATTAATCCACTGCTAAAGCTTGGACTTACCTTAGTGGACAATTGTGCAGTTCTTTCCACTGAGGACTGATTTTTAAATGTTATTACCTTTTGCCTCTTTAACAGAAGTTTTTTTTTAAATCTGAGTTGGCTCTGTGCCTGAGAGCCAATTCTAACTGCAAGGCATACTCAGGAATGTTTATACCCGAAGCAAAATACAGACCTGCCCCACTAATCCATGCCATGTGCTGTTCCATTCTGGGGAAGCGCAGCTTTTCTCCAGCTCATCCAAAAGCCATCGGCCCCCGTACAGCACAGCAGCTGAAACAGCAACACCCACACCTGGAACACTGAACCCAACAACACTGAGGTAGCACAAAGAACTACCCTCCCAAAACATGGTTACGTGTGCCAGGCAACCCGAGAAATCACTGCTCCTGCAGTCTAAGGTATCTTGTGAGGTCATGTCTGAACGACTTGCAGCCGGTAACCAATCTCTAAAAATGTTTGAATTCCTCCTTTCTGCTGAAATTAAGAGTCACGTTCTTCTGAAGTGATTAAACTTAGCGATTCCATGTACTCATCATTTAAGAAAAGGTGGTGTATGTACATCAGGGCAGGAGTTTTCTGCTCTTGCTAATCAGTGACAGTCTTCTCAAACTACCAGCTCCTTCCAGAGCACAACCAAAGTTGTTGATGGCAGCTGTGATTAGAACACCCGCAGGTTTTACGTGTTAGTGAAAATAACAAGCAACTTGCACTAATTTTGACATTTTACATCACCCTGTTGGTACACAGCTGATAAAGAATACCCCAGCCCTCAGCTATCAGATACTCGTTTATTGTGACCACAGACTCTTGATTTCAAGTTCAATTCAATTAGTTTCCCTTAGATCCCTGCGAGCACCCTTCAATCATGCAAACAATAAGCAAAGTAAAAAGACATTTCATCTCTATTTGTTTTACCACTACCAGCACTTAATGTGTGGCTTTCTTTTAAAAACAAAGGCATTCATGTGCTGTATCATTAGACAACAATCTTTTACCTTCCCTTGGTTCGTTTCCTGGAAGATAAGAAGAAACTCAAGTTTTATTCATTAATTTTCAGTCTTCACATTGAACATGGAAAGTTGGCTTTTTTTTTCCCCCCTCATCAAGATGCAGCACAGTCATCTCAGTAGGAGGGACATAACTCACTCTGGATTTTGACACCATTATTTTCAGGTGCTGTTTTGAGAACAAGCAACATGGATGTTTTTAAGATGCCATAAATCAACCTCACATTATTATACAGTTGTAGAACAGACTGTTTAAATTACCAAAAAAAATCAATGGATGATTTTAAATTTTGCCACCAAAAAACCTGCTGATATGACTTTAGAACCAAGATTTAAACAAAGCAAAGGAGTAGTCTGAGAATTATAAAGCAACCTGCCCATACTGGAGATTGCCCAGTTAGCTTGTCAGATCTGATCCTGCTACGTTACAGTCCAGTCTCCTCGGACCACAAAGGGCTGCACCTCAGCTTTCTCCAGCACAGCAACAAAGGGCTTTTCTGCGTTCGAGCTCTGACCACCCAGCAGAAGTAAACTACTGCTCTTCCTTTTCCCAGAACTACTGTTGGTGGTCCCGTCCGCGCCAGCAGATACCGGTATCTCTCTCGATGGCGAGTGCAGACCTGCCCGAGTAGGGTACCTGATTTGGAGGCAGGTGAGGGTCGACAAAGCACAGGTCTAATAATGAGGATCACAGTCTTCCATCAGGCTGTCGGTGATGTAGGGGGATTCAAGTACGGTTTCAAAGTAGCTTTTTTCTGCAAATGTGTTCACTGTCCAGGCAACCACTTGAATTCCTCTGGAAGACCAGTGCCTCACATACTCTCTGCAAGGAAGAAAGACATTGGAAGAGGAAGGCTCACACTGCCATGTTTAAGGCAGACGGTGCTGAGGCTACAATTGAGTTTTAGTCTTGCGTCGGTATGACATCAGGAACAAGAGCAAATCATCTTTTTCTGTTTTATTACTGTTAACGGGCAAAAGCAACAGTTTTCTTCCCTTTTGAGATTAAACTTATCTAACACAAGACAAAAATACAGATTAAAAAGACATAGGGTTAAAATAATGAAATAGCACATGCTGAAGAAACTAAACCATCTTACACATCACTAAAGGGAACATATCAATTAACATATACTCTCTTAAGTCCACCCTTATTCTGCCTCTTGATACATTAGCAAGCTTTAACACTTACTGAGAAACATAATTTTTCTGTATGAGGAAAGCTGAAATCCCACACAATCGCCACAGGAAACTGTGTAGGCTCCAATCTAGAATGACATCCATCATCATATAGAAATAATGTTTCCAGAAGGAACTGAAGCGGGGTGTCCCGTCTCCCAAATGACTCAGATGCCAAGGCCTGTGTGTTAGAGCTGTTACAACGTTTCTGTCAGCTTGTCTCATCTGGAAGATCAAGGAGAAGAGACTGCAATTCATAGAAAAGCCAAGCTGCCGTAAGTATAAATCGGGAGAGGTTGGGTACAAAGCGCTCGCTCGCTCTACCAGAATCTGTCTCCTTCTCTCCTCCAGATCCTTTTGTAACTCTTTTAGAAAGCTCTTTATGAAATTTTACTGTTTTTTTTTCTTTGAAATACTGAATAAGCAACTCTTCTGTTAAAAAAACTCTCAGAACAGTCAGGCAATGGAATAAACCACATAGTATGTGGATTTGGCAACAAGAATTAGAAACCAGTTTTAATAGTCGTCTATATTTAAATAAAAATACAAAGTTTATTTAACAGGGACCTTGTACACTGATACTTGACCACATGCCAACTATATGAGCGATGCACTTTTCATGTAACTTTCAGAATGGGGGGAATGGCTGTAGATTTATAATATGTGCATCTAATGAGCATGGAGTGATCTAATGAGATTATGTAGGAGAGTTTTGATTTATGCTTCATTTGTTTGTAACTGCCTTAGCAGTTTTAACAACCAATAATTAATCTGAACTGGGAGTTGTATATCTTACTGAAATTCCCAGACAGAACTAAAAAAATATCCCAAATAAACTTTTAGGAAACATCACCTTATAAACAACATCTGGCATGAAAGAACAGACAATGCTGCAGTTATACAAACGTGGAAATTCCAGGTAGAGTTGTTTTAGGGCGTCAGCTGCCTGCCAATTAGAGATACACACAGATGTTATGTTTATACATACACTCATATTTACTTTACACTGCAAGGTCATTTTTAGGATAATCCTCTTTAAAAATACTTTCCTGTTCTGCGTAACAAGATCGACATGGAAAAGGAGGAGAAGAAAACCAGCATCTTGTTTATACCATTGACACAGAAATGACATTTTGTATTTTGCAACAGAAATCCTTTTCAGAATTCTGTTTGCATCAATGAGTAGCATTCTCAGTGCTTGAAATACCCTTAATATATGGTGGATAAAATTCTCAATTACTACTTAGGGTTTAATTCAAGGGGAGAAATTAATGTATTTCCATATTTCACTATGGTAAAGAAAAAAAATATCTGATTTGCATAAAAAGTTAATTATTGATTTAGTAATAAAAATTACAGACAAGCAGGATCCCTAGTTGGAAGGTGAAGACGAGACACCAGCTCCCCTCACACAGGCAGGGAATTCACTTTGCTTTGTTTCATGGGGGTTCTCTGAGCTGAACTCAAGACTCACAAGTCCCATGCTAACTCTAAGTTGCAGCTTCTCAGGACAACAGAATGGGATGAAGGAACGTGTTGCATTTGCTCTGAGAGCCCAGCTTTGGATCATACAAGTAGCAGACTCAGCATCAGACATATTAGAAAAGGGACAGTACCACACACGCCAGTTTGAGACCAACAATAAAGCAGGTTAGAGACTCAGAAAGAGTGAAGAAAGGTGTCTTAGTACAGTAAGCTGTACCTGATTTGCATGGCCTTTGACATCAAAGTAGATGATAAGATTGTGATGCATAGACTCCACAACAGCTTCTCTCAGAGTTGGGACCTTTTCACCCTGGAATTTGCTCCTGTAGAAAGGGAGAACTCACTGGAATGCAGTCAAGACACGCATGTGCACACACACGGGCACATGCATCTCCAGCTACACAGGCATTCCTGATACACCAGTGTTAGAGGTGGGATCAAGCACCACAAGCAATGGCAGTGGTGGTTCTCTCACCCAGTGAAAGGCTGCACATGTGGAGGGATATGTGCACATCTTTCCCCCTAGAATCCCACTAGACAATTCTATTCTTCCACATTAAAGGTCTAACTGGATCCCCAGTGCCCCCCTGTCCCACACCAAAACACTAACCTCAACTCTTCACCTCCTTCCTCCAGTACCACAAATAAGCACTCAGGCCCAGCTGCCGGCCACCTCCCCACCCACTTCACCCTGCTCTGGCTGCGCTCCCTCGCCCCAGCCAGAAATGTAGATCCTGGCAGAACACACAAGACAGGCCGAGGATGCAGGAGAAGCAGCTTCACCCATCAACAGATTATTCCTGATAAGGAGACAGTGAACAACAGCTGATGAGCAGTAACTGCCTGTGTGGAAGCTCTCGCTGCTACCTTTCCAGTAACAGATGGGGAAGATGCTACTTTTGCCATAAACTTACAGCTCTGGAAATCCCTACTGCTGTGTCTCGGGAGCACACGCTATAAACCCTGGACTCCACTGGACGGGACCTACTCAGCCACTGGGTCACAGCTGCTACCTGAGAATACCCAGGAAGTCATAGAATGGTTTGGGTTGGAAGGGACCTTAAAGATCACCTAGTTCCCACCCTCCTGCCACGGGCGGGCGATGCGTCTAACTCCCTTTCAACAGCATAATCCTGCGTGTTAAGAAACCCCAAGACAGAATGAGTCAAGAGATATAGCTGAATAAAATTAATTTCAGAAGGAATTACTCAACCAATTTTGACATATCATGAAATTCCCAGTAGCTTTAGTGTCCTGCAGTTAATTTAGGGGAAGCTTATGTAGAGATTAACCAGTTTCATATTAGATGCCCGTGGATTTTGTTCTTGGAAGTCACTTATCTTGACTCTCCTTCACTGTTCCTATTGCAAGAATGGGTAAGGAGATAGTCTCACATGCTTCAAAAAAATCAAATGAAAAGTAACAAGGGACTAAGTTTTAAGTGCACAAAAATTTTCATCAGCGATAAGTCAAACCAATAATTTTAACACGAACATTTCTTTCACTGTCGAAACAGTAGATTCAGAATAGCAATAGTTCATTTACCCCAGTCTATGTTTTGCAGATGGATTAAGCTTCCTAATTTCATCAAAAGTCAAGTCACGCAATCTTCCAGACCCATCAGTTGTCCTGTCTACTGTTTCATCGTGCATTAGAATGGGAACACCATCTGCGGTAAATTCAAGATCCAGCTCAACACCCATTGCTCCATTCTCAGCTGCCTTAAAAAAAAAAATAAATTAAAAAAAAATAATTACATACCCAACAAAAGAGACAGTTTTCTGGATTTAATATAGATACAGCTTAATTAATTTGTATTCTGGTAAAAATAATAAATTGTTAATGTTCTTTTCAGCAAGCTCGATCTGCAGAACAAAGCAGGTTTTATTCAAGTTCTCACGAGAAGCATTTGTAGATCAACTAATAGCATATAATCCATTTTACAGATAAAACCATAGTGACAATGTCTCGCTCTTGGGATTGGGATGGTATCAAGACAAAAATGCAGAAAAGAATCCTGCTCTCTTTTTCTGTTCTAATAACTTCTGAGTCCTTAAAATATGTTACTTTCTAAAAGAGAAGGGAAACAAATGCCTACAGTTTAGAAAGTTTATAGATTAACAGTTAGAAGCCAGAATCAGAGCAGGCCAGCAGAGCATAAAGTCTTTGCACAAGAAAAAGCCATCACCCCTTGGTTTATGGCACACAGGCGCAGCATTTCCCTTAAGAGTCAGAACAGCCACCCATGTGCAGTTTGGTTGATCCACTGTAGGCAGCGGATACAAAACTTCCCAGCAGAACCACTTACCACGCTTGTATTAAATAGGAGAGGCGCGTAGGCAAATCCCTGTTCCTGTCTAAGGAATCCCCATGTCAGAGAGCAACAGCAGCTGGGCAGCCTTAGAACATTTCATACCTCCTGCTCCTGCCCTGGCTCTTTCCCAGAAACTCCTCAGAAAAGTAGCTGAGTGAACTGCAAGCAAGGTGAATTGTTTTGAAGGCCAAATGCCCTTCTGGGAAAAGGGCCAATGCACCAGAAAAACAAATGGCAGGTATGCGCTAGAGGTTACACTGGAGCTATCTGGCAAGCAAAGACTTCTCAGCTTCTGAATTTCTCAGAACAAAGAGCCCTGTCCTGCCCAAAGGTAAGAAACCACCAGAGCAGCAACACATCATTTGGAATACATTTGAGAGACTGCTAATCACGATTTCAAATGATTCTCAGAAACAGATTTTGAACCCTGGCTGCACCATGCTGCCCAGCACATGAGGCAGCAGTTCAGTTTCATGGCAGGGCTACACATAGGGAACTTTTCACAAGATCAGATTTTCCCATAACTGTGAGTTCTCATTACAGATCTTCAAGGCTTAAAAAGCAAGCGACCCCTTCGAACTTGCTGTCCTCTTCCCATGTTCTGTTGCAGCAGCAGCAACAGTAGTTTATTACTGTTACACTGCTGAAACATCCATCAGCACCATGAATACAACGTACTTCCCACAGACTCAGACCTGAGCAAACCGTTCTGAATAACTCGAAGCCACAGAGCGTCCTGCAGCAAGTCAGAAGAAGCTGGAGTTTTTTGGGGTGACGAGGGCTTGGTGGCTGCTGAAACGGCAGAGTATCGAACATAACCCACGGGCTTCTATTACCGCACACGGGTTTCAGCCTCTCACCCACCAGACCTACGGGGAGACGCCTCCTCTAGGCTCGCTCTCTCTCTCCGTAGCACTGGGCAGCTCCCCCTCCCACTCCCGCCTCGGCCCAGGCGCCGCACTTTCCTCAGCGGCCGGGCACG